>JARVLU010000624.1:13094091-13116423 GCA_031762415.1 Simpsonichthys santanae
TGTTCGATCATCCATCCATTATCTGTTACCTGCTTCTTCCATTTTGGGTTATGGGGTCACCGGTGCCCATGTCCAGCAATCACTGTGCGAGGGGCAAAGGACACCCTGGACAGGTCTCCAGTCCGTCACAGGGACACATAGAGACAAACAACCATTCACTCTCTCACCTAGAGACAATTTAGAGTCACCAGTCAGTCTAACTTGCATGTTTTTGGTCTGTGGGAGGACACTGGAGGACCTGGAGAAAACCCACACATGCACGGAGAGAACATGCAAACTCCACCCAGGAAGACACCTGGACTGGGATTTGAATCAGGGACCTGCTCGCTGAGAGGCAGCAGCTCTACCAGTTGTGCCACCATGCTGCTCTAAAATAACCATATGCCATTTATTAATGCAAAACAAATAACCTAAACAGTGACATGTCGTCACCAGACAATGCTGAGAAATTGTGCTAAGTTTGCATACATCTTAGAAACTAGCATTAATCGTGTCTGAAACACATTAACACCAGAAACTTGAAGGCAACTGTACACTTCTCCTGAAGAGAGGTCAAAATGTTTTTAAAAATACTGAACAGTTTTAACATTTCCACTCTTTTGTTGAACAAACCCGACATGCAAATAAAAATAACTCTGTGGAAAATCCATCTTAAGAAATCATTGAACTCTAATCAGATTTTCTGCTTCTCTGCAGTAAAAATACATTGAACAGGTTCATCTTTTCAGACTCTTGAGTAAAGAATCCCTCTTTTTGGCATATTATCTTATCATATAAGCTTATCAAAGTAAGTAAGTAAGTATGTAATCTTTATTTATATAGCACCTTTCACAGACTTTAACATCACAAAGTGCTTCACAAGCAAAACAAAAAAAGAAAAAAGAAAACAAAATAGAACTAAAAGCCAGTCTGAATAAATAAAGTAAATAAAATGTCTTCTCCTTTGGTTGGAAAACTAGTTCTTCTTCTTCTTCTTTTGTTTTTTTCTGGCGGCTGGCAACCAACTGAAGGTGCATTTACCGCCACCTACCAAATTGGAGTGTGGTCTTCAGAGATGTCAAAGGGACATAAACATATCCCGACTATGTAGTCGATGTGCAAACTCATACCCCACTACATTCAGTAACTACAACATGAATGTACGAGCATGCATCGGCCCCGGTTTCATGCTTTCCTATTTTGAAGAGAGAACTATTAAGCCCAGAATGCCCTATTCTCAGTCTAGTCATAATTACTTCCTCTTTTCGCCTCCCACTCAAACACTTATTAATCTCCCACACTCTTTTGAATGGCATATAGCTGTCTTCCATTATCATGATTATCCCATTGTTACTGCCAAATCTTACTTTCTGAATACAGTAATAGATTTCCCTCACTTTTACCCAATGGAATATTTAAAGTAACATTTCTGATTTCAAGGCCTGTTTAGCTAGAATATCTACTTCCTCATTACCTTCAATACCAGCATGAGCAGGGATCCAGACAAATCGGACAAAGTTTTTCTTGTTATGTAGATGAACTAATAATTGGCATATTCTTAAAAACAAATCCAATCTGCAAGATTTGCCAGACTGTATACACAATAATGCTGCTTGACTATCTGATGCAATTACAAAGTTACTTTCACCCCCAATATCATTATCAAGCAACCATTCCAAGGCTAATATAATGGCTGATAATTCAACAGTAAAAACTGCTAAATGATCAGCTGCTCTCCTCTTAAGCAAGACTTTATGGTGTGGGATATACATTGCTGCTCCAGTCTTACCACTTTTAGGGTCTTTAGATCCATTCGTATATATAACTATGCTGTCTTTATATCTTTCAAAATGCCTATTAACTACCACCCATTCTGGAGTCTTTCCCTTCTTAAGAATTTCCCCCAATTGAAGATCAACGTCTGGAGATACAAATAGCCATGGTGGAATGTCAGATTGTAGAACTGTTACACTATACTGTACTGGAATTTAGTCAAACCAAGATTTTGAGCTTTTATGTCCCCAATCCATCCAAAGCTATTACAATTCGATTTATGATGTTCCCAACAGTCTTGCAGCACCAACTTAGCTGGATGACCATGCTTTTGCCCTTGTAGGTTCACCCAATACATACACAGGTCAACCTCGGTTTACGTTCGAATTCCGTTCCTACGGGCTGAACGTAAACCAATTTGAACGTAAACCGGAGCTCATCCCACGTGGCGGCTGTAAGTGCGGGTTTTGACTGTAAACCGAAACTGAAAGCACATGGCTAGGGAGATATGCATTTTGTCACCGAGTGAGCTTGGTGCTATCAGGTAGAACTGGAAGCAGAAGGGATTCACAAACAGAGCATGAAGGTCCCCAACATGCTTTGCAGTTGCCAACTACAGAGCAACTGTATATGAAAGAAACTTCATATCTGCCAACTCCAAGTGTTCAAATGGAGGGTTGCAGAGAGCCTTGAGCACTACAGTATGATCCCAAGAAGGGATACTGGGTTTGATAACAAGTCTAGGTTAATGGAACCTATTCAAGAAATGCACAGGCAGAAGATGAGCATCTCAAAACCAACATGACCATCAGAAATCGCCGCTTAATGCAGGAAAAAGATAGATCTTTATCCATCAGCTCCTGATGAAACATTAAAACATCCGTCATTAAACACTGAAATATGACAATGTGCTTGACCTCAGACCACCACTCAAAGGCTCACCACCTGTAGGCATACAATCATCTCATGGTGGATGCCCTCAAGCTCTGAATTGTTGCCACTACAGCAAGGGTAAGACCTTTGGCTAACAAGCTGGAACTTTTAGCAGGCAGGCATACAGCTTTCAGTTTGGGTGAGGGGAAATATCTCCCCATTTCCCCAGTCTGAAGGTTGTGCTGCCCGCAGGCATCAAGGTGCCACCAGAATCTTTTGAGAGGACAAGAAGGAAAGACAGATGAATACAGAATGGCAGGTCCAGATGTAGGTGCAGGTGTACCTTGGGGCGGTGGCTGAGTGACTAGAGCAGTCGTCCTCCAATGCAGGAGCTGAGGGTTCGATTCCACCAGCAGTCACATGCTGAAGTGTCCCTGGGCAAGACACTGAACCCCTCATTGCTTCCGATGTGTGTCCCATCGGTGTATGAATGTGATAAAGCACTGATTATTATATGTACAGATCTAGTAGAGTGCTGTATGAATGGGTAAATGAGGTCACAGTTTGTGACGTAAAGTACTTTGATTAACTTGATAAGATAGAAAGGTGCTATATAAGTACAGTCCATTTACCATTTAAATGGCAGCGATTCATTCACCAGTATGTTACCAATTTTGAGAGGTGTGCAACAACTGTGGCACACAAAGAAACCAGCGGTGTTATTTACCAATCCCCTGATCCCCTGATGTTGGGTCTCCCATTAGTTCATGCATGGCTGCATATTTAGGTCACACCAGTGCAGACAAAGACAGACCCTCACCACACCAACCCGCCAGCCACCATCCACCGAGACCCACAGAGCAATCTGCACCGATACAGAAATACAGTCTATGGTTTATTAGGACATTTTGACAATTATTATTCCAATTTTAAATCAAACCCCAGCTGTATTTAAACATCATATAGTAAATTTGTATTTTGCTACAATTACGTGCTCGTTTTGAAGAGGGCTGCCAGTTCTGGTTTACGTAATGTACAAGTTTCCTCCTCAAATGATTGTCATCACAGCATATTAGCCATCTGTGAGCTTGTAGCTAGGATAAAAAAAATACTTCTGTTTACAAAGAAGGGAGCTGGCAGAGTTGCTTCAACATGCATGAACATGCGAACGCTAACCCCACCTTCTGGATCTAACACTGCACCACTGATAGGCATTCACAGATTTATTTTTCCTTTTTTTTTGTTGAGAATATTGTTGTTAGATCAATCACAAAAAGCCATAATTCCATTAGGAGTTAATAAAATAATGGGAACTTCCTAGACAAATCAAACCTCCGTATATTGTAATCTCCTTCGGATGCACTGATGTCATGATTGTGCTTCTCACAATAAACACTAACGAGGAGCAGAATTACAGAAGAAACAGCCATCACTCTTTCCTTTTAACACATCAACTGCAGACGGTTCTTCCTATCCAAGCAGTTTGGCTGACAGTTCCAATGTTACATCACAATTTAGGCAGAAACGGTGCATTTTTATTTCACTCTGTTCAACAGCAGCAGCCAGCGGTGATGTGGAGCACAAACAGTAGGAGATGACAAAACATGTGGCAAACAGGTTGCAACTGCTTTAATGAATAAATAAATACCCCCCCAACTACAGAACTGTTGTTGATGGATTAAATGGAAGACAAACTACAGGGTTCTATGCAGACTGACGGTCCTGAATCCAGATATTGTTATCAGAGGAAATGAGCTCTTAATGGCGAGGCCCACAAGATGAAAGCTTTAACATGTGCTGGTCTGTCCCAGAAGCTGCTTCCTCTGTGGTTGCACAGACTCAATTAGTTTATAAGGACAACAAGGTCCCACAGATTTTATCATTCACATCTGCCAGAGCAGCAGTACTTCAATTCTAGCTCTACTAACCAGTGGACATTACCTGTATAGAGAGGCTCTCACATAGCAAACTCTCAGCATTGTGTCAGCTCCTTCATTTGACGTACAATTAGGGATTTCCTTTAGGAAACTAAAGTTTCTGAATGATCCAGAAACAGCTAATCTGCAGTCAGAAGTGTGAATGTGCAGAGATACAATTTATTATGATGCCATAGGGGGATCACTTGCAGCCATGGTTGTTTTCAACTTTGAAAGCTTTAAATATTATGTTAAATAACCAACTACTTCAGAATCAGAGGGCAAAGGGGGAAACACTAGACTGAATGGATGCATCAGAAAAAGCAGACTAAACTTCAGCCGTCTGCTTCACTCAACAAGATGGAAATTAATGGAAAGCATCGGTGATTGGACTCTACAAATCCTAAACTCCTCCCCACAAAAATAGCAATGACCATGATGGGTGTGTGTTTTTAGGTCACGCTGATACAACACAACAGATTACAAGATCCAACGCAGCAGGGTGCTGATGATTTCAGTCGGAGACAAATGTGATCTGAACTCAACGTCCTCAGCAACAGCATGCACATGGCCTGCTTCCCCAACTAAGAGCTTCACACTGAATATATGTATTGTAATGAAAAGAACTGCACAGCTGTTTTTGGATATAAACTACACAGCTCATTGTGTGAACGTTGTGCAGCATTCAATCTATTGTGATCAATTTTTCATCCGTACGTTTTTTTTTTTTTAGAATCTTTCTCGTTCCACAATTTTTGTGCCATTTCAACAAATCATATATCAAAACATTCATCTCGTTCAAGAGAAGGGTGATGGGACTTTTGATACTGACACAACTTTAGCTTCTTGAAATATTTACCGGTAGTATTTTCTGTCACTTTTTTTCTCAAAGAAAATGAACCGAGTTCATTTTACATCCAGATGCATTTACAAACTTTTACTGCTCCTTTCACATTTTGTTCTGGTTCAGCTTCTTTCAGCTTCCTTGTGAAAATTGCAACTTTTTTCACTTGCAGCTAATTTCAGCTGCTTGGTGCTCCTTTTAGATTCTTTCTAACTACAACATTTTTGTGCTTTTTCTAACAGCTACTTTTTAGCTGTTTTGTGCTAAATTTAGCTTTTTCAACTAATATCCACTTTATTTTATTATTTATTTTTAGCTCATTTCAGCTCCTTCCACTTCCTCCTGGTAGTTTAAGGTTATTTCTGCCTTTTCAGCTATTTTTTTTGTTGTTGCAAATTTCCTAATTTTTGTGATAATTGTAAATTTAATTTAGCAAATATCTGTTATCTCTGGGGCAGCACGGTGGTGCAAATGGTAGAGCTGCTGCCTCTCAGCGAGCAGGTCCCTGGTTCAAATCTCGGTCCAGGGGCCTTTGTGGGTGGAGTTTGCATGATCTCTCTGTGCATGCGTGGGTTTTCTCCGGGTACTCCAGTTTTCACCCATAGTCCAAAAACATGCATGTTAGGCTGACTGGTGACTCTAAATTGTCCCCAGGTGTGAATGAGAGTGTGAATGGTTGTTTGTCTCTATATGTCTCTGTGGTGGACTTGTGACCCGTCCAGGGTGTACCCCGCCCCTCGCACAGTGATTGCTGGCTATGGGCACCGGCGACCCCTGTGACCCAAAATGGAAGAAGCGAGTAAAAGATAATGGATGGATGGATGGTTGTTATCTCTGCTTGCTTATGCTAACTTAGGCTTGTTCTTCAATTTCAGCTACATTTCAGCATGTTTATCAGCAAGTTATTCAGCAATAAGCATTGCATTTTTGCAGGAAATGCAATTTCTCTAGTTTCAGCTTTTTCAGCTACTATTTGGCAGTTTTTAGTTTGAGCTTTTTCGGCTGATTCACATATTTTTGCACTCATTTAGACTTTTTTCAGCCTAATCCAGCAAAAATGTGCTCTTCCCACTTCCTTCTGGTAATTTAAGTTTTTTTCTGTTTTATTTAAAGCAAATTTTCAGCAGTTTTTTTTTTGTTTTTTCTGATTTCAGCTTATTTCAGATAATTCCTACTTTATGCTCATTTCTGCTTCTTTAAGCCTAATTGGGCAAACGTTCTTTTGTCTTTATTTCTGGTAATTTAAACTGGTTTTAACTTTTCAGCTACTTTTTAGTATTTTTAGCTACTTTCAGCTGTTTTCTGATAAATTCAAGTTTTTGGGGTAAGTTCTGCTACTTCCAATCTAATTAACCTCTTTATGCCAATTTAAGCTTGTTATATTCCTTTCGACTTATTCATGCTAGTTTAAATGATGTCAGCTACTATTTAGCTGTTTTTATGCTGATTTTAGCTTTTTCATCTAATTCCACAATATTTTTTTAGCTCATTTCAGCTCTTGCTGTTTCCTTCTGGTAAGCTTCTTTTTGCCCTCTCACCTATATTTGCTTATTTCAGCGTTTTTCAAGCTAATTTCCTAATTTTTGTCCTCATTTATTTGAACCCAATTCAGCAAGTACGTGTTCTTTCTGTTTTCTTCTGCTAATTTAGTCTTGTTCTTTCATTTCATCTACAATTCAGAAATATATTTAGCTAATTTCAGCTATTTTTCAGCAAGTTCTTCTGCAGTAAGCATTCACACTGCCTTTTTGCAGGAAATGCAACTTCTCTAGTTTAATTTGTTACAAATGACATGTTTCTAACAAAGTGGGCTTAATTTGTGTGTTCTTCTCCAAAGCCCATAAAATAAATATTTGCCCTACACAAAAAAAAAAAAAAAAAAAAAACATCTGGATTCAAAGCATCTATTAGCCATGGCTCATTTGTCTCGCTTCTGACACTGCAGCTTAGATAGCACAACCTGTCAATGATGAGTTTACAGCTGCAGTTACACAATCCCATTAGAGGTGAACCATCATGTTGGAATGCCTTAAGCCAAGTTAACTCTTCAAAGCAAGAACAAACCTCACTTCTCAGAATTAATGCCCTCACAGTAATGCTTTAGCTTTGATACAACTGTAGGTTCGCTGATACTTTTATGATGCTTCCTGTTTAGGGTTCCGTTAGCCTAAAGTATCTGTTTACCTTTATAACGTTAAGAGCCACTCAACAAGCTTTGATTTTATTTGGTTTGGCGTGTCAACACAGTTCATGTTGTTCAAGCCTATCTTTCCGACAGATTAGGAGTTTTTATTGTACTTGTTTAAACAGCAGCTCAGTTGCACATTTTCTTTACCAGCCTACTTTTAGTTAGTTATTTAAAGATTATCCATTATTTGTTGTTACAAAGGTTATTCTTTTTCAATTCTGGCTGGTTGCAGTGTTAGATAGTGGATTCTGTAGCACACAAAGCAAAGCTGTCAGAAAACAGCTTGAAAGGACAGCTTGTTTTATAAAATTCCTTGAAAAGAGAAATACGTAAGTCTTGGTTCACTTTCCAGCCAGAGACTTTTGAAAAGGGGAAAAAAGCTTAGAAAAAGTGTGGAAAATCTGCCATAATGAAAAGCTGTCTCGCTGAGAAGTACACTGATGTCAACTAATACCTGACGGGCGATGGATGAAGACTATGAGAATGGAGTCTCTATCAAAGAGTACAAATGGGTTTTAGGTTCATTAGATGGTCAGATCTAAAAAAAAAAAAAGAAGCCAACTTTGCTTTTCTGTTCTTTGTCAGACCAACTGAGATTCAACTGATTGCCTGTAAATGTTTTGGTCTTTGTCAGGCATATGGATCACATTACTGAGTGACAGTGGAGTGCAGCAGAAAAACTAAAAACAGAGGTAGTGTAGAGGTGAAGGCAGTAATCACAAGGATAAACACTACAAATACTACACACAATAAAATGTTGCTAATCTCAGTCTGTGTAGAATAAGCCACAGAGAGTACAATGTATTTTTACCATACCATTTTATTTATAGAGCACTTTAAACAGCAAGGCCAACCAAAGTGCTGTATAGTTTGAAAAATGTAAACCTGTATGAGGAGTTTAATTTTTTTTATATTTTCTTCTGGACTGCAATAGGAATTTTTACCCTGGCATTTTAGTATAATTGCATGCACTGAGTAAAACTATTTTTCTCCAAGTATCAGATCACTGTGTGTGTGTGTGTGTTGCCAGATCATTATCAGGAACAATAAAAGGAGCAACGTGGACAAACGCCTTAAAGTCTGGATCCTGATAAGTCTTAAAAAATTAAAATGAAGCACTAGAAAACAACTCTACAAGTTCTTCTTCTTATTATTATTATCTTTAACTTTCATATAAAGTTTATTTCCTAAAACTATTTAGCAAACGTGTAAAAATAAAAATATTCAGCCTACAGAAACAAACCAGTAAACAGTAAATTAGATATTTGATGAACTAGAACTTTTTCACTGTGTGCGTGAAGTTAATGTTTTTTAGAACATACAGTAGCAACACGATGACTGTCTTACCAGGTAGAACATTGTTAACAGTTGTGGCGATGTTTATGTCCTGCAGGTGCTCCACGGTCTCCGTGTGGAAGAGGCGCAGTGTAGAGCCGGAGCTGAAGGCAATCCAGATGCCCACCCCCGCCACCACCATGTGAGACACCACCATGCCCTCTTCCTGGTGGGCCTCCAACTGCCTCTAGATGAACACAGGACACGATTATGCAGCCTGGCTATTATCCACAACATTCTCACCACATTAAGGATTAGGTGAACAAGTCCTAATCTTTACTTGAACTGGGCTGCGAGCTACTGGACTTCAATCTGAATGGACTGTATTGAAATGAATAATTAGAATAAAAACACATTTTTCAGAGAAATCTGAAATTGAATGATTCAAACTTCACATTTAAACAGCCAACTCTGTAATATGAAACTACACCAGCAAAAAGAATAAAATAAACAAACCTACTCAGCTTAAAATTATTGACTTGTACTGTGTGTGACTAAATGAGCAGCTTTGGTCCAAAATGAAGTAAACCACTCGTTTGCATTCTGTTTATTTATTTATTTTTAAATGAGCAGAAATAAAGAGCAACGCTGATGTGTTGATGTGCTGAACTGGGTAAAACTCAGGTTAAACTTGGTGTTTGGATAGTTTATTACAGATAGCTAGCTACTTGTTGAAAGTGCATAATTTCAAGCTAGACAGAAACATTGTGCAGCCCACTGTGTTTAGACTGCATCCGCCCCACAAAGTTAGTTGTGTCTACGTACACTAACGTGATTTAAAAATAAAAAATAAAAAACAAAGTAAAAGAACACAAAATATATAGTTCACTGAAGAAAAACTATTAGAAAAAAAAAACTACTGGTAATCATTTAGGTGCTTAAAAAGTGTCAGTTTTATCACACACTGGACAAGGCGTAATGAAATTAGGTTAATGAATCTCTTATTTTAAATATTTAAATTCATCTTCCAGTCATTAAGGTGGAAACCAGTTTTGTTAAATGTTGGATTTTCTTTTATTTTTATATTTTTCTTTTTCTTTTTATATTATTGTGTATATAGAGTAGCGCCGGGCGATGTATCGAATATACATGATGTATCGTGAGTTTTTCAACTTAGGATGGTTAAAATGGGTCTATAGCAACCATCAAGTATTAGATTTGAAAATCTGTGCAATTCTTTTTCTCCCATCTGTGCCAACTGCAGGAAGCCCCAACTTCTCCCTCACTGAACAGCCCCTCATGTGCTGCTTCACACAAGCTTACGAACAACGTGAAGATGGAGCAGATTATGGAGGAAATTATTTAATATATGTAAATACAGTAGTTTATTTTTTTAGACATTTATTTTGTAGAGTTACAGATGTTTGTTAATAAATGTGACTGTGTGACAACTGGGACAAAGCTTTGACTCAGAAATATACTTTTGTTATTACTTTATGGAAAGAAAAAGAATATTGAGATACATATTGTATATCGCGATTTATCTTCAAAATATCAATATATTAATTTTGGTCCATATCGTCCAGCCCTAATACAGTGAAAATAATCTTCTTTCAGCTTCTCCCTCTTCTGGGGTCGCCACAGCAAGTCATCCTCCTCCATCTCACTCAGTCCTCTGCATTCTCTGTCCTCACTCCAGCTACCTCCATGTCCTCTCTAACTGCATCCATATATCTTATCTTTGGCCTTCCCGACGCAATGTCCCTCCTCTGGACATGTCCAAATCATCTCAGTCTGGCCTCCCTAACTTTATCTCCCAGTTGTTCAACATGTGTTGTACTTCTGATGATCTCATTCCAAATCTTAAACATCCTTGTCACTCCTGAGGAGAACCTCAACATCTTCATTTCAGCCACTTTCAGTTCTTTCTCCTGTCTTTTTGTCCATGACTTTGTCTTCAGACCATACAATATACATGTAGCTGGTCTCGCCATTTTCTTGTTAACTTTTCCTTTAATCTTTGCTGACACCCTTTTGTCACAAATCACTCCTGAAACTTTTCTCCATCCACTCCATCCTGCCTGGACTCCCCTTCACCTCTTTACCACACTACCCATTTTCCTGGACAGTGGACCCCAAGTACTTGAAGTCCTGCACCTTTGTGACCTCTGATCCTTGTAGCCTCACTGTTCCACCATTCACACAAATGTACTCTGTCTTCTTTCAAGTGCATACCTCCCACCTCTCCAAGTTCTCTTCCACCCGTTCTCTGTTCTCACCACAGATCACAATGTCATCTGCAAACATCATAGTCCACAGTGATTCCTGCCTGACCTCATCTTTTAGTTGGTTCATCACCACAGCAAACAAGAAGGGGCTCAGAGCCGATCCTTGATGCACTCCCACCTCCACTTTGAAGCCATCTGTCACTCCACATAGATCATAAAGAATAAACACTGCTTAACATGCAAGTGGACACATTTTAATCAAAGTGTCAATTTAAGAGTTTCAATCCTGGTTTTAGTGGTGTTAAAAATCTAGATGTATTGCTCAACATTTTAGCTTTTTAATATTACCACTGCATTTAACAATATGTTTTATACATTTTGATTTTTCTCAAGCTCACCACTTTTTGCTTTTCTTCTCAATCCTTGTCCTCATTTGACTTCACAACAAAATTCACATTACATGTTAAGTTACAATCCAAATCCTCTTTCCTAAAAACCCACAATAAGAGAAAAGCAGTTGGTATTGTTCAAAAATATAATATCTACTGTATTCAGTATTCATTTTATATGGTTATAAGTCTTAAAAAATAACGTTCCCATCTGGCATACTCTTTATGATAGCAGCCCTAATAAAAAATATAATAAAATAAAATAAAAAAAAACCTCTGGTTTGCCTGACACAATACATAAATTTTTTGAGATGGACAATATGATAATAACTCATTCCTCCAGTGTTACTGTGTCGGGGCTTCTGGTTTTTTCTAAAACATCAGAAAGCTTTTTTATTTTATTTATTTATTTATTTATTTGCTGCTGTCATTCTGTTGATGATGCTTTGAATCAGATAAAATATCTGTGTCCCCGAGCAACGCAACACTTGGGTCACAAATGATTTACTTCTGGAATAATTTCCCCAGTTGTAGAAATATTGAGCCCCAATGCTTGAATTTATTACAGTCCCAGAGCATGAGACATAAATCTGCTCCACCTCCATTACATCTATAGCAGAGGAGACTGGGGTGGGTGAAGAAGATGGAGTTTATCAGGGTTTAACAGATTTAGTTGAATAAGCCTGGGTATTATTATATTATACATTTATAAGTGTATTAATATTTGTACATTATCATTATTATATTTGTAAGAATGTTTTTGAATCTATGAGAATTCTTTCCCATCTCTGTATTGTGTAATTTTTGCCTAGACTTTATTAGTTAGACGTTCATATCTACATTGTTTGTTTACCAGTAAATACATTTAAAATGTAATCTTTTTGGAGAAATCACTTTTTTCAATTTCTCTTCTAACGGGCTTTCACATAGTATTTTTTGGAAAATATTTTATAGTTGTATCTTTTACTTAGCTTTTCAGCTTTAGCTATTTATACAAGTCTGTGGAGGAGAATTTAAATTGTTCTCTGATAAAATTCTTTGAACACTTCATCCTTACATAGAGCTCCTATAGCATACTGTATACCCCTGCTGCTTTTAATCTATAACATATTCACTCCAAAAAAACAGAGGGTTAAGATGGGTTATGCCATAATAGGGTGTTGCGATAGTCATTTAATCCTATACTTTTATGACAATTCTGCTAACAACTTAACGTCTGCTCTGTTTGACTCTTAATCACCACTCTGTAGTTATTGTGAAGAGAGCCACCAGGCAGGTGGCCTAACATAACGAGCTTAATGAGGCTAAACTCGTTAGGAGAGCGCATGTCAGAAGAACGTTACTATTCCTGGATCCATAGCAGGTGCTCCCATTCCCCAAACCAGGCCAGGACTCGCATGGAATATTATATTCTAGGATTTTAACAAGGAAAATGAGGCAACTTACATGTGGGCTTTCTTAGTTTTAATGATCATATACTACTTTAAACATTATTAACCCTTACACTCAGAAAATTACATCACATATCTCCCCTTTCCACATCTGCCAAAATAACTTTTATAGGAGTAACTGAATGCATCATTGTAATCTGGACAAAGTTCTGATTAATTATTTGACCAAGCAGATTCAAACAGAGTCTAACCCACGCACGGTGAGTTAAAGTAGCCTAACAGAATCCAACCGGTGTTGCATACCTCCACACAGTGTGAGTGGGTGCTGACGATGAAGACTTGTCCACCTGAAGAGGCCCAGATGTGATCCTCCACAGCCAGCATCGCCTTAACAGGAAGGACTCCCAGCTTCAGTAACCTAGGCTTGTCGTAGCTCCACAAACCATCTGATAGCAACCATAATACATTTCATTCAGAACGTTATAAGATACTTAAAACACGTGCATAAAAGAAAAAATAAAAAGCTTGTGTTAAACATCACTGGAGCAAAGCCCTCCAGCTTATTGTAGCATCACATTTTTTCCTTTACGGGCAAAGAAAAAAAGATTTATAGCACATAAACAATACAGCAACAATCAATCTGTTTTTATAAATGCCACATTTAAAAAGGTCATCTGCATTTTCAACTCTGCTAATGGTTGATAAGTGGCCTTTGATGGTTATCACAGCCTTCACTGTGAATATAGATGGGCTGTGAAGTGTTAGTCAGAGCTGAGCTGTATCCCACACACACCTCCTACACACTCTGTGCCCGGACACACAGCCAGCTCTGGTGAAATCCAACACCCTCTGCACTCCTTTTATAAATATCATCACTTTTACAATCATTTTATTTACCCAAGAATATTACAGGCACTTACAAATGACGACATAACAATTTAGGGATTGAATGAGTTTAATAGCCTAATAATTTAAGCTGATGTGGGGAACTTTATGTTTAATTTGCAGGAATCAACAGGACACACTGGAAAGCCCACAAGCCCAGCCTAGAACTGAATATTATATATCTATATTCCATGTTTTCTTGACTAATGCAGCCCAGGAGGAGAAGGGCTGAAGCCTCAAAGACATCCATTGGAAGGAACGCTACCATGCAGTGGAAGAGGTTTTTTTTTTAGGAGATCCAACAGTTACTGGAAAAGTATTCTCCTGATAAAATAGCTAGATTAACATTCCAGCAGTGCCCTCTGTGTTATTGTAACAATGACACTGCGTAGGTGAATGGATGACGAAATGATCAAATAAAGGAGCAGTAGTGAAGAGACAGGAGTGCCAACTTGCAGGCTTATGCAAGTCCTCCATGTTGAAGTGAGTCTGCCCACATCTCTCTTCATGTCAGTGCCACATAATAAACAGAGTGGTGTATAATGCAACATAAATGCTGATTCAATAGTTACACTATTGTTTTCTTTTTTTTCTTTTTTTTTTTTTTCCCCAGTGCGTTTGTTGCTATTCAACTACTTCTGCACATTTTGTTATTTTAGCTTTTCATAAAATCAAAATATTTGGGTCATTCAGAAAATGGGTGCTGTGACTTTTGATTGTTGTAAATTTTGTGCTTTTCCAAATATATACGGTTTCTTCTTCGTTTACAATATTGTCTCCATAGAAATTCAATGGGATCACTTAATTTCATTCAAAAACATTATTTTTCTTTTAATTCTGCTTCTACATAGCCTTTTGCTACTTTTAGCATAGCCTCTTGCTACATTTAGCTTTTACCTGAACTTATGCCATTTTTAGCTTCGAGCTAGTCTTTTGTTACTTAGTAGCGACAGACTTATGTTACTTTCAGCTAGCCATTTTGTTATTTTTAAGCTAACCTTTTGCTGTTTTAATTAGCCTTTACTACTTTTAGCATAGTACCTTGCTAAATTTAGCTTTCAGCTGGACTTATGCCATTTTTAGCTTTGAGCTAGTCTTTTGTCTTTATAGACAGCCGTTTGCTACTTTCAGCTAGCAATTTTGATTTGTTTAAGCTAACTTTTTGTTACTTTTAGCTAGCCAATTTAGTTTAGTTTAGTTTAGTTTATTTGTTAATTTTTAAAAAAAAATACAATACAAAACAATCCCATGAACAATAACGTACAGAGTATAAAAAAAATGAAAGGTAGCAGAAAGAAGAAAAAATCTTATTATATAAAATTTTGCTATTTTTAAACTAACCTGCTACTTTTAGCTAGCCATTGAGCTGTTTTTAGTTAGCCTTTTGCTGATTTGAGCCTTTTGCTACTTTTAGCTAGCCATTTTGCAGTTTTTAGTTAGCCTTTTGCTACTTTTAACTTTTAGCTAGTGTTTTGCTTCTTTTAGCTTCAACAAATTCAGCGTTAACAAATTTCAGCAATGAATCTGGCAATCAGCATTAGCACAGCATGTTCACAGAAAATTCAGTTTGTTTTATTTTTAAAAAGCTAGGACTAATCACGTCTAATATCATCTACAGAAAAACAGTGATGGTGCAGGACAGATGATTGGAGAACAACAAAGTTCATATTCAGGTTACGACTGTGACGTGCAACCTCTGCTGTATCACTGCCTCCTGCCTTTTCATTTTATGACACAGTCATTCAGTTAGGAAACAGCAAACATGGCAGAACTAGGTTGCCAGCTTAAGAAACACTGCACCGACAACAGGGTCGCATTTCCCATGCAGCTTCAGAAAATCAGCACTGAAGGCATTCAAGGCGAAGCAGGATTTGTGTCTGCTCAGTTGTTTTTGATATTTCGTCTTTATAAACTTTGAGGGTGCTCTTTGATCAGCTTAGCCCAGTTCTGCTGAGTTCACCAAGGTAAACCGTGGCTCTGCTTAAAAACTAATTGCAAACAGGCAGTGACAAAGCACTCGAGCAGCATTACAGCATCAAGGAAGTATTTTTTTTAAAGAAAGCAGCACAATTCATTGCAGCAAAATGTTCCAGACATACAGCAAAGCACCATACAGCTGTTTACCAACTAATGTGAAGACTAGAACAAGAGAAAAACCTGAACTACAACCCAACAAGGCATAACAAATCGCCCAAAAACATTCCTGAACATTTGCGTACACCCTGGACGTTCCTTCCTGACAAACTGCATGCTGACAGAGGGAGGAACAAGACTAGTTTCCCCTCATGCTTTCTGTCTGGAGGCCATTATCCATATTCAAAATGTCTGCTTTTATTGCTCTCCCGTGCATGCAAACCTGTAGATAAACTTCAAACCAGCAAAATCTGGAGTCTAATCACTTTCAACTTGTAAGAGAGGAATTACAGGATGGTGATAACAGGATTAATACTTAACAGCCAAGAACGACAAGGATTCACCTCCCTTATGTTTAAAATTTAAGCTCATCTTTACTTGCAGAGAAATAGTGATACAGAATCGCAGGCAAACACTGTCTGCACCAGTCTGGAAGCCAGTGACAGATGGAACAAAGCTGGAAATGTGAAAACTGTGGGAAGTGTTTGACCCAGAGTGTGGTGTCTGTACTTGGAAGCAAAAGAGGAAAGCATTAAATAGGTCACGGCTAACATAGCTGCTTCTCCCAGACAACAAAGCAAACGGAGACACAGGCTAAATACACAGCAGAGCAGCCCCCGACCTGAAAATACACTGACGGCCACACCTTGGATTTAGTACTGCTAAACACCAAAACTGTGTCAGTAAGCCCCTGAACTTTCTGTAGCTAAATGTTCTCAAATACACTGTGAGATAAAAGTTTGTACATCAAATAGCTTAAATAAATGAAATAGCACTACAAACAAAACCAGCTGAATTACTTCAACAAACAAATTGCCTTATAGTTATTTGAATAAACGTTGTAATGGCAGAATATAAAGAATGGGAAGCAAAGCTTCCACAAATTAAAACGTATCCCTTCCACTTTTTAAAGGACGCACCTTGTGATCTGGAGTAAATGGCCACGGAGCCACAAACCAGGCCGACGTACAGGAAGTGGTTTTTATAGACCAGGCTGGTGACAGGAGACTTGTCTGGGGTGAAGAAATGCTGCAGACGCACTTTCTTGGACCGCTGGCTGCTCTTATACACAATAATGCTGAATGGAAGAAACATATAATCAATACAAGGAGATATGATTAGTTAAGATTTATCTGAAAGCTGTGATTCTGAAAATAAATACGAAAACAGGCTAAACTTCCTAAAGACTTGTGAAATTTGTTGATTAGTTCCCATTTGTGGATGTGGATCTGTACCTGCCCTCTTCCATGCCTAAACAGACAGTGGGGGTGTCAGTTATCTTTGCGATGAGAACCTGGCTGTTCTCCGGGACATTTTCACCGTTTTCATGAAGTTGTTCTGTTGGGACGTAGGCCATGCAGAGGATTTGAGACTCCACATTGAAACATTCCGTCACTTTAGGGCTGGAGTTCTGCATGGCCACTATGGCAATTTGGCCCATTTGGTTGGTGCAACTTGCAACCTGAGTAAAGAGAAAGAACAATTTTAATTGATTTAAAGCTAGAGACAGATTTAAAACTGCACCAGTTGTTCTAGGAGGAGCACTGCACAGAGAACGTCAACATGAAGACCTTGTTGTATTTCCTATGCGAGACCCCGTGTTATTTGTTCTGTCGTGCAGGATTATATCTCACCCAGACACAACCGTGGCCCACGACAGGAGAGTCAGCTGTGCTCTCTGTGTTAATGTGGGGTTCTGGATTGTGAACAGCACATTCCACCTGCCAAAGAACAGGAAAACAAAGAGATGAAGAAAACGGAAAAATGTCAAATGAATAGATGGTTTGAGCTGATGCAAAAAAAAAAAAACAAACAAACAAAAAAATGTCACTCAGAAAACCCATTTGCATTATATATTTTAATGAATCCAAGACATTTTAAGGTCTTTAGTTTTTACATGAATTCAAGGTTTTTAAGGATGTGCAGGCATCCTGTTTAGGTTTTGTTGTAAAAAGCAGCAATAACAGTAAAGGTTCAACTGTCATTAGTTTAATCATTCAACCTTTATTTAGGCAGGTTAATCCCATCGAGCCTCGAGGACTGATTTACAAGAGAGACCTGGTTTCAACAGAAAATGATGACAACGGCGACAACAATAGACAATCATGAGAGAGGCATATTATACCTACATTATACATACAGCATGCTCTAGTAAAGATTAAAATCCTCCTGAAACTTGTGTACTTAAGGCTAGCTTTGCACTAGCTGCGCAGCATGTTTGTAGCATGTTATGACTTTCATTTGGTCTCCCGTGTTAAAATATTAAAGCATGAACAATAGATGTGTGAAAAAACACATTACAGTTGTCTCTCACATCACTCGGCAGCATGTAGGCATTTAAAGTTCCCGTGTGATGACTTTTCCCAAACAAGAGATCAATGAAGTGGAATGAAGGATCCAATTAAGAGGCAACAGTCCATATTTGGACTATTATCAATTCTGTCTGCATGTTGTCAGAAACAAATGCCATCTTTTTCTTCACTTCAGCTCAGAATGAGCGTAGTGAGGAGACAGGAAGCGAGCAGCCCACTCTGGATTATTGATGTTTTTAACCTTTAAAATTTAAGGGCCTGGGGTGCCGCTCTAACTCACACAGTAAAGCGTGCACTCCCATAAATTAAAGCTGAAACTGTTTGAGTCTGACCTATAGCCATTTGTTGTATATCACTCTCTCCACCCCCAAAGGACTCGCTGTTGGCATCAAAACCACAACCTTTTATCAGCATCTACTCCAACCAACTGAGCTAACCAGTAAATATGTTATGAAAAGGTTCTCTTAAATCGTTAATAATATGCTTATACTGTAGTTTAATCAGCTACAATAAAATGAAATAAATCTTGCTTTTAAAAGTACTCTTAAGATTATATAACTTTAAAAAAGCAATTTTGAGCTGCAAACTTTAGATGGAATAGATTTTTTTTTTTTTTTTTTTTTTAAGGATTTTTGGTGCCATAATTATGACTTTTTTTTAAATGCCAACTCTATTCAACATTGCATAAACAGAAAAGGAAACAAAGGTGTGAAAAAGCAATTAGCTTGGCTTGCCCATCAGGAAATCCTTGCTGAATGGGCTTACGGTCTGCAGTAAACAACACACTTATTGTGTATAAATACATGTACAAGAAAGAAGCCATCTAAATTTTTAGAGAAGAGCTTTACCTTGAACTCTTGTAGTTTGGACATGACAACAGGCATCTGTCGAAGCAAGAGAGGATGCTTCTGCTTTTTGATTTGATTACCATCATCATCTGCAAAGAACCAGCCCTGCAGGTTGTCCTCCTCTGGTTTAAAACAAAAAGCTCAGTTCAGTTTGGTACAAAACAGTCATCTGTTTTTATTAAAAAAATAAAATAAAAAAAAAACCCTCCACGGGGTCACTTTGTAAAACTTAAACCATCATATCGGGGAATTCAACCATTATGAAACGTTGGAACGCAGCTTTTATGTTTTGTTTGGATTAAAAAAAAAAAAAAAACTAGAAGCCGAGATGATAGTTAGCTAAACAAAAACAGGGTTATGGTGAATAATGAACAAAAATAAATACAATATTTGCATTTAGACAGAATGGGAACAATGAGACACTCAGACAGAGTGCACTGTACCTAGAGCCAACTTTGCCATCTGCAAGTTACTGATCCATGACTGTTTGACTGCTGGGCTGTGTGTATTGAACACTGCACTGAAGTATGTTGGTTTACCCATCCTGCCAAAAAAATAAAAATAAAAACAAACACACAAATGATGAGAAAAATCCAGATGATCTTAACTATTGTTATTTTACAATGTACAATGAAACATTTGAACCATTTCCCTAAATCTAGTGGAATTTTCCTTTTTGTCAATACGCATGACGTTGCTGCAGACTGGGACATGTGACAGCGTCAATCATCAGCTTGTGCAGACTCTGTGCAGCCATGTTTGCCTGTTGCGCGTGTTCAGATGTCTTAAATGGAACCCTGCTGTCAATGACTGAAGCGGAGAAGTGTTGCAATTTGAAATGAAGGGATCAGCAGAGCAATGAGAGGGGAGCAGCTGTGTTCCCAAACATATCCTTGGATAATCTCAGCAGTTAGTGCAGGAAGGATGAGTGATGGAATGAGAAAAACAAATACATGTACTGTACAGAAAAAAAAAAAAAAAAAAAAAAAATGTTCTGATCATTGAATATATGAAAGATACAAGATGCTCCCTAGGGGAGCATGTGGGGTCTATAGCAGTGTGTTGATGTTCAACATGAGTGTGTTCAGCAGCTGGGTAGACTCTGGTTGCAAACACTGTTGTGCATTTCATCTCTTGTGATTCACACCTCAGATTAGACTGGTGGAGACGCTTGTTTATCCTAAATGTGCTTTAATTCGCTCTTAAAACAAATGCATACAGAGAGGCTACAAGGAGAAAAAAAGAGGGTAAAAGGGGATAAAGATTATCCTGGGATAAACAAAACACTGCAGGAGGTAAAGCCTGACTGTGTGTTTATCACGAGAGTTCAAATTAAGTTAAACGTGTGTGTATTTATTTGTGTAAAAAAACACACTTGTCTTGTTTGCCGGGCAGCTGGAGTTGAATCCTGCACCGGTCAGCTGCTCTAATCTCCTCTTCCTTCTTCAGAATTAGCCTTTGGAGACCGGATACCCAATCCTGTGCCACGGTGGGATTCACATTCTGCACAGAAAAATATTGGAGAAAAATAATAAATTGGAAGAAAATTAAAGTCATAATATTGAGAGAAATAATGGAGTGGAATATCAAGGGGGGAAATGTGCACAAAAGCAGAGAATGAAGTGAATAAATATATTATGGCACATTTCATCATTATTAGTTTATAACAAAATTCATTTAGATGTTTATTTTTTTTTTACAGTGAGCAATATAACAGATATGACTTCCACTTGGATGTCTCAAAAGTCTTGTGGTGTATAAATCTTAATGTGAAAATGGAGATTTAAAGTGTTGCACTACCTTGGCTGTTAATAGTATTTAGTTCAATTTTTGTTCCATGTTGCAAACTTGGACTTTTTTTTTAACAAAATCTTCATATGATTAACAATTAGCTATATATCAAGAATGTATTATTATATAGAAATCTACAAAAATAATCTACAATGTCGGTCAGTGGCTCAACTCTGAGAACTACAGAGAATTGGCTGTAACAGTGTCCACTTTAATATTCTCGCAGTAAAATCAGCAGAATATTTGGCCTTACAATGAAATCATAAGTGATATGAGGGAGTTTCTTCTTTCCACTGTTGCATTTATGCTTGTTCAGGATGAGAGTCTTCAATCAAGACTCAAATATGTCTGCTCCTCAGATAAATAGTATTAACTTACCAGTACTTTATATATACAGGTAGTCCTCGACTTACGAACGAGTTCCGTACCTACAAACCGTTTGTAACCCGATTTTTCCGTAAGTCGGAATTCATTACAAGTGGCGCCGCACCCGTTCGTAAGTCCGGATTTTTTGCCCTAAGTCGAAGCAATACAAGTAAATGTATGCTAACGCTGCGCCGCACACCTGTTCGTAAGTCCGAGTTGCCGTAAGTCGAGGACTACCTGTATATGTAAATGTTTCTGTTCGGTGCCCTGAGATGACTTCTCTTGTGACTTGGTTCTATATAAATAAACTGAACTGAATCTTGACCTTTCAGTTTGGCCTCAAACACATACAGTATTTAAGAAATAAAATGTATTCTTGAACTTCTCAGCTGTTTTAGGTCCCTCTTTCCTTCTCTTTCCATTTATTTTGCCTCTTCATTAATCTTCATCCCCTGCTTCATGTGCTTGGGCACATGTCTCTTCATGACTTTACCTCCCAGCCTGCTCCTGACAGACCTACCAGCACAGCACAAACAGCCTCACATCCTCATGCTGTGCTCTGAAAACTAAAGCTGTGTGTCACCAACACAGGCAGTCTTTGTGTGGACACTTGATATAACAGACCTAAATACAGTAGTCCCTCGTTACTTCACGCTTCGTTTATCATGGTCTCACTCCATCATAGTTTTACAAAATGGATGAGCCGCACGATTGGCATGGAATTTTTATTTAAAATAAATAGTTTAAAATTATTTAGCACCTGCTGCACCTGTGTGCAGCCCATATCCTGCAGTAGAAGTTTCCTTCTGCCGCATGTCACATCTCTGTTCTGAACCGAAGTGGGCGTGGCCAAAAGTGTTTGCAGATGGCAATGTGCGGCAGGAGGCAGGGAGCTGAAATCATGACAGTCTGTGCTCTGTGCGTTTAGAGTTTAGAAACATTGGTTAGAATATTGCAAGAGTGTGTGAAGGGTTTAAAACACCTTCATATGAATACAAAAATAAACTACTTACTACTACTAGGCCTGTCACGATAAATTTTGCTGGGCGATTGTCTCAGAAATTATTGCGATGAAACAATAATATTGTTTGAAATTTGACAATAATTAGTAATTATTGTCAAATTTAAGAAGAAATGTTGG
>JARVLU010000624.1:13119616-13133236 GCA_031762415.1 Simpsonichthys santanae
TCGGTACCGGGGTTTGAACCGGCTATCTTCCGATCACAAGCCCACCGTCTAACCACTTGCGCCACCACTCCCCCAATGGCTCCATTCTGTCAGTAATCAAATTCAAATTTGCTAAATTAAGAATTAAGAGTTGAGAGAATTAAACCAACAATGTATATTTAATTGGTACAATGATGAAATTATACTTGAGAGAATTAAACCAACAACTTATATTTAATTGGTACAACGATGAAATCATACTTAGCAAAATCAGATGGCAAACCATTAAGAAAACTCAAAATTCTTAATGCATAACGTTGCTTTGTTTTTTCGAGTCAGCTCAATTATTCTTTTTTAACAGTATACATTGTAATTATTGGGCTGAACAATTAATTGCACTTGCAATAATATTGCGATATGATCAAATGAGATTTTCTAATAGTGAAGGCAGCAATTTGACTGGTCACATGATCTGGTGACGCCACTTGCGAGTGACGCCGCACAACGACATGTATTGTGCAGAACCTGCCTTGCTGCTGTTGCTAGCTCTTGTGATAACACCACAAATCTTTATCAACACTTAAATAAACACCACAAAGCCATTTACGATAGTTGCATGGTTAGAATGCCAACGAACAAAGCTTCAACTTCAAGTAGGGAAAGTAGCAGCCGACAGGGATCACTGACCGAACTGTTCGAAGGTTTTACTCCGTATGAACACAACTGAGACAGCACACGGAAATAACTTGAGCAATAACGGAGTTCATAGTGAAAGACATGATGCTCGTTAATACAGTGACCAAGCCTGGGCTTACAGCTTTGATGAATATAATGAATAAGCCGTACAGAATGTCCTCGCGCACACATTTTAACCAAGTTGCTATCCCATATTAAAATCGCAATTTTCCAAAATCATTCAACCTTAGTAATCATATCTTACTACAGCAAAACGGCATATAATAACATCAACACCTACAGAATCTAATGCATTTAAACTAAACTTTAACATCACAACACAATATTCAGATCACTGTGGTCGTTTGCGATATTTAAAAATACCATATTCACTTGCATCATCCCATCAGGTTAGTTGTGAGGTAATAAACGAGTTGATCAGTCTTAGCTCTAAAACCCTGCAGTCAGAGCAGATGATGCTCAGGTCTGTGTGCCATCTGTTCCACTAATCTAATGACTGGACTGTTGGTTTGGCTCAGAAAAATAAAGGCAGAAGGATGCTGTTAACAGGCATGTGACGGTGAACACATTGAAGGCTACTTGGAGAAAAAGGTCAAATAAAGACAGTGTGAAAGTAGAAGCTAATTTCTGACTAATTGAATGAAATTTTCACTATTCAAACAGTTATAATCTGTGCTGCAACTTTAAAAAAAGTTTATAATAAAGACATGAAACTGGGCCGTAAAAGCCTAAATATTAGGTTACAGAATAAGAGAAAACACAAACTGGAGGTGTGGCAGAGCTACAGACGGCAGTGTGTAATTTAAGAGTAGTAATTCCAGCCTACAACCACTGGCAACTAAAAGGGAGAGCCTTTGACCTCTCCTTGAACACTGCAGCCATTTGACAGACCAGCCATAATGCATTATCAAAGCACTCAACAACAAACCAAAACTACTTCAACAAACTTTAAAAAACACAAAACAACTCCTAAAATAGAAAAAAAAAAAAAAAATTGCAGCGCTGTTACCACAAAATCATACTCTTTATCCGTGTTCATCTGATCGGAGGCTTTTAAAGTGGCTGAGCAGCTGTTTGTGACGGAGCAGTGGAAAAACTGAAATCATTGGACTCGGCAGCCAGCAGACCAAAGGACTGCAGAAAGGAAAAAATGATAAAATAAGGCACATTCAGAGCGGCTGAACAGGCTGGGACGGATACACAGAATTAGTCATTTGTAGATGTGTAATGACTTTAAGTCATCTGGCATCTGCAGATTTTTAAATCCTCAGCTCTGATGGTTTACCACTTCTCAGTGAGACCATGTGAAACTGTTTCGTACTTGGCTTGGCGTTGATCACCACCTTTTCCCCAGAGTGGGGGGTCGGGTGGCGGCTTCTGTCCACCATGTCCTCGCTCGAGCCAAACTCCAGCACTTCCACGAAGCTCAGAGGCACACTCCATTTCAGGAGGAACCTCTGGTCGAGTGGAGCGTTTCCACTGCCACTGCCACTCCCACTACCATCCTGACATCTGTAGAGAGTAAAAATATATATATATAAATAAGGTTATGTTGTGTAAAAGGCAATTTGTTTACAGGAAACATGGTTCATCTCTGCTGTGTGTGATTTAGATAAATAAGATATGAAGGAATTATATACGGAGGGAAATTTCACATTTTTGTACAATCAGCACTCATTTCCAGGATTATCATTCAAGAAAAATGCTAGGAATTTTTTTGAATCAATAAAAAAAGGTTAATTAGAAGTTTGGTTAGAGGTCTTTCTTACCGGATATTGGGCGTGGCACACATGAGCACATCATTGAGGAGGAAGAGGCGTCGCTCCTTGGTTTTTATGATTTCACCCCGCTCGTTGTAGACGGTCTCTACCATGTCGTCTGAACGAATCAGGTAGCGACTACCATTACTCAGCAGCTGTGGTGTGAGAATAATGAGGGAGTCTGATTAAATTGTTTTAGGACTAAAAACACAGTTCAAAACAGAAATGAGAGACTATGGAAGACAAAAAGTGCTCTGACTGCGTCAGGGAGTACTGGCTCACTGAACTGCTTCCCACGTTTTCTGCAACTTTTTGGTGCAAGTGCTCATTTTGGATGAAACATTTAAAACATAGGATTCAGAGTAATTAAAGCCTACAAAGAGTGAAACTTTACAGCTCCGCGCAGGACGTCCTGTAAGTACAGGTGATCCAGACAGACAAATAATTACACTGTGGCATGGCTGGAGTTTAAACACATGTTGTCCACTGCTTTGCACCAAGAACACAAACTGAAGGTGAGCAATCAGAAAACAGACAACATAAACAACAGATACAGAAAAACCACAGTGACTGCTAGAGTGAAAACGTGCACACCTTGTTAAGGTAGCGTTCATTCATGGCCTTTGCAATGTGACGGATCTCGCAGCGCTGGTCGGCTTCCCTCTTTCTTTCGTTGAGCTTCTCGGCCAACGTCTCCAGCTCAGTCAGGGCCATCTGCAGCGGCAGACGGTCTGAGTGACCTGCCGGCGTGTTTTTCAGCATGTCCTGATGAAAAAAAAATGACAAGAAATTCAGCATTAAGGATAAAGCAACAGCCGTTGTTCATCTCAAATCTCCTCAATCATTTCCAGCATCTCTTTTCTTCTTGTTCATGCTAAAAGATCAAGCTATTTTGAATGTATTTGCAGTTATTTATCTGTTACAATATAGTGAGAGTTAAAACTGGAAGAACTAGAACTAGAGACAATAAAATGTTGGGTTAAAAAAAAAGGCAGAGGTTAAAGAATAAAACCTTTTACTTCAGAGAAGTTTCCTTGATTTGCTTCAAACAAAGAAGCCTCATGTGTGAGTTTGAGGCTCCCTCTGCTGGTGAGTTTAAATACAACACAGTCGTGATAAAAATACAACAGTTCATGCTCAAAAATCCAGGTACAAACCCAACAGTGTTCAGTCGGGTCATGTGAACAGTTTCTTTTGTTGATGAGACATTTTCGCCTTCATCCAAAGGACTTTTTCTGTCCGAGGAGGCACAAACAAACTGGAGTCCCACAGATACCACACTCCCCTAGTTGAAAACAAACAAACAGTTTGCTGGTGTTAAGATGGTTTCTGGAGACCTCCCTCTCCCCCATGAACTCCTCTTAGGCAGCCATGCCAAAAAGAACCATCACTATAACCAGTTTGTTTGTGGCTCCTCGGACTGAAGAAGTCCTTCGGATGAAGAGTGAAACGTCTCAGAAAAAAAAAAAAAAAAAGTAATAAAAGTAACCGTCCAGATGACCTGACATATTGTTTGTTGGACATGATAAAAATGTTTTAGTGAAACTTTTCATACCTGAAGGAGCAAAATGAACTGGGGGAATCTCTGTATGGGTTTCATCATCAGACCATAAAGAGTCATCCTGTCACCGCTGCTTTCTTGACGATTCTGCACACAAAGACACATTATTAATTATTATTATTACAGTGTGGCAGTGACTAAAGCAAATCATCATAATACAAAAAAGAAAGTAGTTAACTCAAACAGGTATAAACCTTTTCACAGAAATGTGCTTGAATGGAATATATAATAACCTGTTTTTCAAAAATAAGAAAGAAAAAGCAGCATACTATTTCTGCACTTTCGTTTCAGTGTTTGATAAGATTTTCATTAGTATAAGTATTTCCAACCTTAAGGAACTCCAAGAAGACAGGTTTGGAGGCGCACGTCTTTCTTACGACTGCCATTGCCGTGCTAAAGTTGTTCACATACGCACTGTAGGCATCCAGAACCATGGACTTGGAAAACTGTACAGCAAATAAATATTGGGATATTTAAAAATATGTCAATGTATGTTTTTTTTTAATAGAAACAGAAGAAGCATAAAGACTAAAAGGGAAAAAAAAAAATCACTTAATTAAAAAAATTAAATAAATACATTTGTTTTCCTCAGTGTGGAGAGTTCAAGCACTTTTTAATGCATTAAAACTTTTTGAATACTGTATTTTCCAGACTATAAGGTGCACCGGATTATAAGGCGCAATATCAATGAACGTGTCTGTTTTCATAAACAAGGCGCACCAGATTATAAAGCATAATAAGCTAAACAAAACAGTCAAATAAGTCAAACTTTATTCAACTCATTCACAATAACTCTCCACATTGTTCGGTTGTACCACACAAATCAGTTCGAGGTCAGTAAGCACAACCAGAATTAATACATAAGGCGCACTATTGATTTTTGAGAAAATTAAAGGATTTTAAGAGCGCCTTATAGTCCGAAAAATACGGTAATTTATAATTAACTACAATTAATAGGCACATTTTGTTTTATCTACATGTATTTTAATAAATGTTACCACTGCTTAAATTTTCCAATTAGAGTCTGTGTTTACCGATGCCACAAAGACATCCCCGATCATCTCCAGGTCGTCCCACTCAGCCACACGACTCGCCAGCGCGATCTGAAACAGGAAGTGGCACTGCAGGATCTCACGCACACGATAGAAGACCATCTTCAGCTTCCTGTCGCTGAGCAGCCTGGGCTCGATGTGGGACAGGGGCTTCTCATAATGCTGACGAAGCAGACAGCACGACTTGTAACAACCACCTCTGCAAGACTAATTTGACTATGTTTCTAGCCGTACTCACACACCTCTAATATCCTCTTGAGCGCATCAAGATAGTTCTTCTCACTTTCTAAAATGGAGCCCAATATGCATCTTCTTACAAGCTGTGAATAAAAACAGGTAATCTTCGGTGTCGTTGCAGGTCTCAGCTTTTTAAGAGTTACATGAAGTGTGAGAAATGTTAAAGGGCGTATTACCTGCTGCTGCGCAAGACCTTCTGGTGTTGGACACAGCACAGGCTCCACATTGAAACAGTCCACCTCAATAAAAAGTTCAGACTCGTCCTCAAAACAGGCCGACTTTCTCTCTAAAAATTAAAAACAGAAGACAACCGGAACATAACTAATTTAACGCAAACAGAAGAGGTCATCCTTGGATGGAACATCCAAAGGCTGATAGCCTTCTCTGAATGACACACCGTGACAGAACGACTTTGTTTTGATGAAGGAACGTCCCTTCTTCACTGCAGCTTTGGTTTTCTGAAGTCCATCTTTAGTCCCCTCCTTGGCTGCCTTCACCAACTTTTGCATCTTGAAGGAAAAAAAAATTAAAATATCAATAATAGCTCAGTCAGACGTTTCAGTCCAGGTTGAAGTTTAGTCTACTTTTGTCTAAAAAGCAATGGAGCTACATGGGACAAGAGTGTTAGAGGAGAAATTAAGACTTACAGGACAACCAACAACTGGGACATCAGCTGAAAGTTCTTGCATATTTGAGCCAAAGCCTCAGCAACATCTATGGAATAAGAGTTCTGCTACTGGCGTCTCAGTTTACTGTGGACTATATGTTAGAAAAGACTACTGTATATCCTGATCTTTACAACCTTGTGGGACTGAAGAGTATGTTAAACTTTGTGTTAACCCATCACCACCAGGACCACCACCATAAGTGATTTACATGAGAGCTGGACGAAGGTACCGAATCAGTGAGAAGATGCCAAGAGTGGAGTTAGCCAGGCGAGGAGGAAAAGGTCGGGACTAATTGTTCTAGCACAAAACACATGAGGTGAGCCTCAGCTAATTTACCTTCAGCTCGTGTTTCTGTTTTAGCTGCTGCAGCTCTACAGTTCCCACTGTACTTGCCATTAGATCTTTCATCTTTTTCTCATAGTGTTCTTTCAAGCGTGTCAGATCTTGGGAGAGCTAAATGAAAGCAAAGCAAGTGTTACTGGTTATGGTTTCAGGATTACGTTTGACTCTGGGTTTCAGGGAAGTTGCTTTTCTTAATTTTTGTAGTTAGAGCACTGACGTTATTTTTCTTCTTTGGCGTTTTTTTGTTTAAAAAAATACAGGCAAAAATATCAGAGTTGTAGGAAAAAAGAAAAAATAAGAAAAAAGGATTTTTATGATCATGGGCAACTTTCTTCTTCTGGTAATGAAGTGCACTTTTGTTGAAAAATAGCAAACAACTACCAGTATGTCCCCATTAAATGAAATATAACAAATAGTTTTAGACATAACCCGAAACACGTCATTTTTCTTGTTCTTGTTGATCTTGTTCTCCTTGTTCTTGTGCTCTTTGTTCTTGTTCTCCTTGTTCTTAGCTGGATCAATTTGTCTTATTTCAACATAAAAAACAATTATTAAACTTATTTAAGCATTTCGATTATCCCACACAATATTTACAAAATCTATATTACTAGTATAAAGCTTTTAACTTTTAAGGCGTCTGAAGAGATGTATGGTGACTCATTTTTGAGGTTTCACCGATTTATCATCAAGCTAGAATAAAAACAAAAAAACAACTTTGTTTATTGTTGTCAAATAATTTTCAGCACATAAGTATCACAGTAGAATTGATTAAACAATAATTTTCCACAGTTTTGGTGGTAACTTTTCAATGAGGCACAAAGTAGAAGAAAAAAATTCAAACATTGTTCAAAATATTGATGCACAACTTGGTTACTGGCAGAAAGCCAGGCTGGGAGTGGGTATTTGTTATACTCACATGGATCTTCTTCTGTGGTGGTTTTCCTCTCATGAAGGCATGAGGCAGGCTGTTCTCAGGGTGACTCTCTTCGTCGCTGGTCTCGTCGTAGCTTTCAAACTCGCTAGAGCTCCAGCCATTATCAAGGGAGCTGATGCAGCCGCCCTCCTCTCCGAGCTCCACATCATCATAGATCATTTCATCAGGATCTGCAACAATCAAGAGGACAAGCATTAAATAAATCAAGAAATAATGCAGCTTTGCCTCAGGAAACATTTAGAATAAAAAGCTTAAATAATTTTCATGGATGTTCGATTTCTTTAACAATGCAATGTATTGAGCTGCATATTGGAACACTGTAGGAATATATAATGTGCTATTTATATGTTTAAAAATGTACATTTTGAAAGTCTGAATGTGTATGTTTTTGATCACAGTAATAATTTATCACAGAACGCAGACTCAAGAAAGAAAACAAAATAAACGGTGCTCCTAAACTGCACATTAAAGACAGGAAACTGCTGAATAATAAAATGACTGCATGGAAAAGAACAAGTACGAACCTGTGTTGGAGTCAGAGTTCTCTCTGGGCACGTCATCATAGATCACCTCATCTGGACCTGAAGATGAAAAACCTCACAACTGTTAACACAAACCAACCAGAACATAAAGAAAGAAAGAGCTAAAGGAACATCGCACACAAGGACCTGCTTCCTCAAAATAAAAACAGAAGGAAGTCTAAGTGTACGGATGTGTCAAATAGAAAACGAAAAAAAAAAAAACATTAGTCACTCCATGTTTTAACTAGACGTGCATTCACAGCTCTTACTTTCCATCCAAGCAGTGTTGGCAGGATCTGAAGCCCATTTAGCCAAAGCATCTTCTTCTGTAATAGCTGGATATTCCTCAATGAAAACACTTGGAGAAAAACAACATTTATCAGTATTTATACAGACAATTCTCATTACTATACAGTGAGGAGGAGTACACCTTTCACATCTCTTAAAAATAACTTGAAATATTAAATAAATGCAATTGTGTTATGGGGCTCACCTATCAGCAGAGGCGATGCTAGTCCCTACTACACTCACTAAATCAGAAAAGACAGAAATGTTACATCAAGGAAACTTACAACACTATAAAATACATTAATCTGCCTGCAGCTCCTTTATAAGGTCCCATAGTTTACTGTAAACCAAACCTTATAGAGCAGTATTTACCGTTAGATAACATTGTGCACAAAATAAAAGTTTTGAAACTGTATGATTTTAGAAAAACATGCAGCCGTGTTATGGTTGACTTTTGCAATGATTAAATTAGTTGGGATGAACCCACATTTACCTCACTCCTTATTTTTGGTTATCTGATCAATTAAAAAAAAAAACACTTGTTCCAAAAGCTGTCCCCTAAAGCTGCAGGTTTTTAGCTGCTATTTAAGACTGCTGATTTAATGAAGTAAACAAGTCAAACACACAACTCCTAGAGTTAGAATATTCTCATCTATTTTCAGAATGTTACACAAAAGTTACATTTTGTTTACAGTAAGACAATGTTATGTTGACGATGTACTGGGTTCACTTTGTTTATAATGATAAAAATCACAATGCAGTTCCAAGCACACACTTCACAGAGATTTAGCAGAACATCCAGAAATACTTTTACCTACCACCAGGTGTCACTAATAGCACCCTAAATATACAATTAAATAAAGATAATTATTGCAAACGTGTTCACAAGTTTCACTTAAAACATGCGCTTAGTTTAGGATTTCTGCTGGACATTCATTTTCGTCAAAAAATGTCATGACAAGGTGATAATGTAGTTTTTATTCCAGTAAAGTAAGCTCACTCATTAAAACGGCTAAACTGTAATTCATTGTCATGATTACCAAATGTTTCAAAGTGATTTACTAAAGTAAAAAAACAGTATTTCACCATGCCTTCACCTTGGTAAGATAATAACACAGTGCAGTTAGGCTGCCAGTCCAGCAGCAGAAACTGCACGATTTCAGTGAAACGGGAAAATCCTCACAGCCAACACAGATCTTTGGGGAGGTCTAAATTTAGTTCCCACTTCCTTGTGGTAAAGCTTTAGGAAAAACAAAGAAAGGGAAGCAGCTGTGACAAAGGTTCGTGTTGAGGCCTCGATATGCAACACACTCAGCGCTGTTTGTGATCCTGCATCCTAAAATTGATTATTATTTAATAAACTCTTGAGAGAAGTAATTTCAAATGTTCCCTAGTCCTACTTTACCATCTTCATCCATGGAGAGATGTCGAATGATGACAGGAGTGGTGTAGGCTGGTGTGATGAGCGGTACCCCAGAGGGGGTAGCGTAGCCACATGGCACAGGCACAGAGTATCCTGAGGTAACGCCTGGGGAGCTTGGGTGGATATCCTGGACCTCTCCCTCTCGGTCCTTTGGCTCCGTTGATGAGGAAGAGGAAGAGATGGGTCCATGATGTTGTTCCAGCTGCTGCAGCTGCATGGGAGTGATGTCAATCACAGAGTAGGGGTTGACTTTACCCTGGGAGGAGGACCTAAGGAACTCCTGGGGAGGTTCAGGGTCACCCGTGGATGCATTATGACCTTCAGTGCCTAACGAGGGAGAACACAGTTAGTTTACAAAGTTGTCCCATCTACTTTGATTATTAATACATTTTAAAAACAATTGTTTATTAAGCACCTTGTAAATTTAACTTATTGTTCCAATTTTCTAGAAAATAATGTAAAATTTAATACGTTTGGTATAAAATAAAAAAAGTTTTGATTTTGAATCTGTGTCTTAAATTTTTAACTACCGTACTTGCCGCTGTACACGTCGCACCACCGTATAAGTCGCATCTATTGTGTGTCACTGCTGACCACCCAGAAACGTGGGCCGATGTGCCAAAAACTGACTGGCTGCCAAATGGCGTCTGCGGGAGCATGCACGGGAGGACTTTAACAAGAATAACACTTAAAAACAATTAGTTGTTTGCTTGAAATTATATTTTTTCCTTAATAAATGCGCTTTAGTGGTCAAATCAGCTGCATTTCAAAAATCATTTTGCAGAAGCGGGAGCATGCAGAGGAAGGACTCCTTGTGCATTTCTTCAAAATTTAACAAGATAACCCAACTAAAAACAATTGTTTGCTCAAAATTATAGTAAACCTTTGCTCCAGGAGTTCCAGAGCAAGATGAAAGTGGCTTTCTATGGCAAGCCAATGTCTCATTAATAGCCACTTTTACCTATTAATGAGACACTCGGCTTGCCATATTAGTGGAGCGCCCTCTAGCGGTTGAAAATGGTGGTGTTCAATATTTTCCATGTCAGAATGAATTTAATAGTCAGATCTCAGTCAAAAATTAGGTTATAAATATGGGGAAAAATGTAAATAAGTCGCTTCACTGTATAAGTCGTAGGGCATGCTAATTTATGCAAACAGGTGTGACTTATATAGCGAAAAGTAAGGTAATCTTACTGATTTAATTTCCACTTTGTTTTAGGTTTAAAAGCTTGATTGTGAACACATTAGGGCAAAGTAAAGCCTTCCTGGATGGCATTTTTAGTGAGCATGAGCATATGAACTCACGTATGATCTAATGAATGACAAAACTATTTTAGTGTTTCAATCACAAATTCCTTTTAAGAGAAAAAGCTGAAAGATGGCAACATGAGAATACTGCTCCACTACATCAGAATGAGCGAGTGGAAATAAAAGGCAGAGGCTAATCCTGCCTGCTGCTGGCAGGACGTTCGGTGATAAAAAGCAGACCATGTCCAGAGACGCGAGGTGTCAAAAGAAAGAGACGGCTCTTCTTTATGTCCTAACTTTAGCCTGAGCTGAAGAACTGAACAAGCACCCGATACGGTAAACAGAGAATGCCAGCAGAATGTGAGGAATTTTAGAATCCTGCCAAAACAGAAGTGTACTGCATTTAAGATGCTATTTACAACCAACCATTTTCCAAGCACAGATTGAGTGTGGAGGACTCTCATTCCAAACAAAAGGCTGAACTGAGATTAAATACTCTCACTAAAACCACAAGTAAAACGTCAACACTTGGGTTTACTAACCTGTACTTTTAGGATCTGTCTGTATGTCATAGCCAAGAGGAGGAGGTGGAGGTGGTGGTAAGTCTTTTTCCCTGTCATTAGTCCCCTCAGCAACAGATGTCCCTTCAGCTTCTGTTGCGCCATCTGCTGAGGAGGATTTGCTTGTGGCAGCTGGAGGGTCTGCTGATGAGGAGGCTGTGTTGGAGAAAGGCGCTGGAGGCTCCAAGACACTGGGATACCCCTCCACAGAGCTGTGCTGGCTCTGATCCTCGCCGATATGGACTTCAGGAGCTGGAAGTGCCTCAGGGATGTCATCACCACTGTCAAAGTCGAAGGCTTCTCCCTCGTCTTCATCAAATGGGCTGTTGTCAGCTAATACTAGATATGGAAGAATCAGAGACGGTAGTTAATGGATCATTCAACAATCAACATTTTTATTGATTAAACTCAATACAAAAAAATCTTATACAATTTTTAAAATCTGCATTTCCAGATGTTTTATCAAGTTGAGTGTGGCTGTTCAAGTGAATATTATAGACCTTCAATTAGGGTGGGGTGAATTTATTTGATAAAGAAATCTTACTTTAAGGATCAACACCAAAACGGAACATCAGCTGCTTTCCTTCATAGCAAACAACGTTTGGTGTCCACATACAATGTAACGTAGCCTTCTAAAGGCGTCACATCCACTTTAGACTTGGCAGCAGACAGGAAGGAAACAAGAATAATCTTTCCAGTTTCCACTCTGCAATTAGGCCAAAGGGAAAGAAAGTCGCTACTCCCTCCAGCGAGGAGTACGTTTTGTCTGATCTAATGACAAAAAAAAAAAAAAAAAAAGTGCGGGACTGACTGAGTCAAGAAAATCAAGAGTTGGTCAAATGAGTTGGAACATCTGTCAAATCTGAGGGCTTCTTATTGTGGCTCCAGGAAGTCTAAAGACAATTTGTGGGATTGATTTACAGGAACAGAAAAAGACAAAAGTCTTTATAAATCTACTTGAAATAAATCTTGTAATACATCATTTTACAAAGCATGAACCAAAACACCATTTCACAATGCTTAATCATTTATATCTTGTATAATATTGCATTTATAAGAGACAATATTTAGGGTCTTAAAAACGCCAGATAACTGGTGTTTGTCGCAGTGCCCCTCACAGATACCAGGGATTCTTTTGGGGAGGGGAGCACTCTACAGTCACCACCAAGAGCAACTCGACTGTGTTGACCTTCAGTTTAAAGTTTTATTTAAACTAAATCATTAATATCCTGACTATCCCCAAAGAAAACAGAAAATACCTGGTCAAATCAATTTCCTGTCCACCCTGAGAGATGTAATATGGTGACACATATACTGAAATAGCTCAGTTGGGAGAGCATTAGACTGAAAATCTAACGGTCCCTGGTTCAGAACTGGGTTTTGACATCTTAACCTGACACTGAGGGTGTTTCTGATGTCATAATGGTTGCCAATCTCATAATCTCCAAAACACCTGCTGTTTTAATACAAAAAGAGAACTGTTGGGTTAACGGTTTAATAGAAAAGGTGTTTTAGCAGCTTTATTTTCATTTAATGGCTGCGTGTTGTGTTTTTTTGTCCAGGTCAGAGTGGTGCACTAACAGTTATCAAGTAAATCTTAATTGAAAGCAACGACAGGCAACAGAACACGAAAACTTTGAAGCTGCCGATAGCGAAGCACACCGCTCTAAATCACCAAAAGGTCTCCCTCAGGGTCTGACACGTAGCTGTTCCACCTCTCTGGTGTGTGAGAAAACAGTCTGTGACTAATGATCCAGGTCAGCATTGTGCTCCCACATCCATCTGCATCCATGACTGACGGTGCGAGACAAGAGAGGGGCAAAGAGCAATGCTGGAAACTGAGATGTTATCAGGCGTTTTTCCATCTGTGCAACTGTGTGGAGCAAAGTAATAAAGCACAGTTTGTTACTAGAAAGTCTCCAAATGAGTCAGTGGAATTGAAATACAGAAGGAGCTATAATCGTAGTAAAAACTCCAGAGAATTGGTCTCGAGTCAGATTTTGCTCGCCTGCAGGTCAAGGTTGACATTTAATACAATCTAATCAATGGAAATAATTTCCAGATTATAAAGCTTTAAACTGCTTCACATCCCTTCATGTTCAAAAGGCTAGAAAATATGTACAAAACTGTAAATACAGGCAGTCCCCGAGTTACGAACGAGTTCAATTCCTACGCCCCGTCCGTAACCCGATTTTGCCGTAAGTCGGAGCGCTACCCACATGGCGGCCGTAACTCCGGATTTTCGCCGCGAGTCAGAAAAAGAACGGTAAACGTCGTTTTAAACACGTTTTTTTCAATGTAACACAACAACAGCGTACTTAGAATGCCGTTTTGCTGTATTTCCAAGCAGT
>JARVLU010000624.1:13133336-13150698 GCA_031762415.1 Simpsonichthys santanae
TAAAAAAGTCAACGTGAGGTGTGATGACATCACTGGGGGCGGCGCCGTAAGTCCGAAATGCCGTAAGTCGATGGCGCCGTAAGTCGGGGACCACCTGTATATTAGCTTTTAAGTTAACACGGGTAAAAATAATTGTCAAGATATTATGCTTTTCAGCTGCCATTTGAAACTATGGTGTTGCAGAGTCATGGCATGTCAACAAACATAATTTAAATGATCTGTTATGTACATTTTTAGAGCTCAAAGGCAGCACACTCACAGATGAAATGTTATTTTTGCTCCTTGAAAAATGTTCCAAGCTGTATGTGCATGTTCTGGGCACTGTTGGGTAAAATAAATGTACCTTATGTGTTGAAAAAAAAAACAAAAAAAAAAAACAACAGAGCTGGCTGTATAGGTGTACAGTATGTGCATCCAGCTTAATAACAGACCATGCTGGAGCGTGATCTTTCAGTACAAGTACATACACGACCAGAACAATAAAAAACACAAACAACTTGTAAGGTGCTTCCAGGCTGTCGAATCATTTTTCTCCAATACTAAACTGAAATAAAAAAGCATCTTCACTTTTAAAGATTGTATTATTTCTGGTGGGAACGTGATGCACGAGATCAAACAGAGGTATGTAAAAGTGACCCAGAGACTTTTCCAGGCACCCATTGTCAATTCATATAAACAGTGAGAATGCTGTTCTAAAGACTTATCTTCTGTGCTATATAATGATCTGCTGAAATGAGTCACAGGGCTACAATCTGCTCCTGCAACCCCCCCAGGCAACAAAGCAAGCGACCAACCAGCTGGAGTCGAAGCATTTTTCTGGCCTGTCTTTGTCCGTTGAAGCCCTGTGCATGTACAATATGTGTGTATGTGTGTGTGTAGTTCTGCAGCAGTACACAGCCTGGTATTGAGGCACACTGTCTGGTATTCACAGAAACGGCACATTTTAGCCTTCTTATTCTTCTCGTTCATCTGCCCACACACTTCACAGTAGCAGAGAGGAATTTGTTGTTTACTCAAACTGTCCAGCTTCGACGGCCCTCCTGGAAATGGTCGGCCACGCAACAATCCACAGCAACCACTACGTACATTTACGGATGCATTTTAAACAAAAACACAACAACAGTGTCAAGATTTAAAGGAACATTCTCTAATTTTGTAGTGGCTAATGACACATTCTCCTGTGAACCAGCATCTTTTCAGTACCTAACATGTTACAGTGATTAATCAGGCGACTTCTTTCCTCTTCTTATTTAAAGAAAAAGTATAAGAACATAAATTTTTCTTTTGAGTAACATAATAATTAAAAAGCTCTCAATATTACTTGTATTATTATGTATTATTATGTTACTGTCGGGTTTAAAAATTATGTACTCGTTCAACCCCTACGCAATACAGGCGCAGTAGCTAAAATGCTAAAGGCAGTGCTCACGCTGCCTCTTCTCTCATGCTGACCCCCCCACCCCACACACACACACTCAAAAATTGTCTGTACAAAACAGTGCACAGCTCAAACGTGTCAAGCTAAGCTAAAGGCGCACAATACAGGTACTCTAGCTAAAAAAAGCTAAAGGCGCATCTTCCCTCATGCTAACACTCCCCCACCCAGCCCAAAAGCTGTTGTACAAGATGCACTCAGACACGTCTGCATCTCTCCCGTCAACAAAAGTCATGGATGGAAAGAGCACCCCGCCATGGCAAGTTTACTAGGGGAAACTGCATCTGCATTTGGTAGCAGGCCAAACTGACAATGAGCATGCAGAATAATGTAGTAGCTATGTCGTCTCTGTAAGTAGGTCTATGGGGAAAAAATAAAAATAAAAAAACATCAGTATTGGCATCGGTTATCGGCCAAAAAAGTTTTAACATATCGGCATATCCAATATCGGCCAAAAATCCTTTATCGTGCATCTCTATTTTAAATTTTAACAATTAACTAGAATCAACAAGTTTATTTATTCACATTGAATGGCATTAAGGTAGAGCACTTTTAGGTTTTCAGTATTTGTAGGGTTGGCTCACAGGCCAAGACTCATTTGAAGTCATCTTGGGGAATAAATTATTTTTATTCTGCTAGTTACGACGACTATGCTTCTGTTCATCAAAGTGCAATTCAGAACTTTAGCACGCACAGTAATCAAACCCCTGACCTTGACATTATTAGCACTAACTGAGCTAACCACTGCTCTGTCCCACCATGTTCCACCACATGTCTGCTTAGTGTAAAAGGACATGTGCATGTTACACGTTTTGTTGACTTTACTTTCAGGAGGCGGGGGAGGAAAGTCTTCCATGTCCATGTTTGCTTCTCTTCTCCTCAACAAGCTGTCGTGGGATCGACTACGGCAGCGCACATTCCTAAAGGAGAAAAAGAAAAAAGACAAAGTGTCAGTAAAAGCAAAAACAGACATGTTGCCACACAATATTTCCAAACCAACTGGGAAAACAGCAAGCAAGTTAGGCATTTCTGGCTCAGCATTTGCAAGCAGCAAGTCTACAAAGCCCGAGCACACTTCAATTGTTAATTTATGACAGTAACAAATAACACTGGAGCATAAGCGTTTGGTCACGGCCTGTCAAAATCACAATCTGAACTAGGGCGAAATCAAGTGAATCAAAACAAAAAGAAGCTCTTATCTTGTTCCTGGAGACTAAAACGTGTGTTTACTCATACATAACCCTTTCATGAACTAATTGCAGGGATTTTTATTCTCATGAGTATAAACAAGCTTGGCCATCATTTTAATTGAACGCCTGTGGAGTGGCCATTAAGTAAACTACTTGTGAGGATTATATGACTAAAACAAATTGTATTCAAAAGCAAGTTCACATTTAAATATATATTAAACTTGTTTATTGCTCCCACTCAAAGCAAGCCAATAATAACCATGCATTCCTCTTATGTTGTTCAAATTTACCCTAAGCAGCTAATTTACTGCAGGCCTGGAATCAGTTAATCTTTTGCAAAGTGAATCCACTGATGTGGATTGGTTAATTAACCACAGTTAAAAGGCAACAATTATTTGTTTAGTACCAGTAAAAGTCCATTATCACGTTTGATTAACAAAAGGCTATTTTATGCCTCAAACCGCAAAGAAAAAAAAATTAATAGGACCCAAAACTGTTGCATTTTAATTCTGTGGTAATCCCCAAAGAACAATGATCTAATATAGTTGATTTATGGCTTGTTTAATAAAGTCCATGTCATGTGTTGACTTCAACCCCTTTTTAGGCCAGAAGGAATACCATCAGCATGCTGAGGCAGGACAGACCTTTGGTCCTGCATGGGCACGAGTTAAATCACATTCCTCAGAAACACTGACTTTGTTTCCTGATGTACAACTCATATCAGCAGGTGACAGTTTCTGTCAAATGTCCTTCTTAAAAAAAAAAAAAAAAAAACATGCTATTTCCAGACTTCTTCAGCTTGTTAATGATAGTCATGACATCATGCTGTAGCATAAAGCAGCCATTGTTATAGCACATAGGACCAGTGCTCTGTGCATACAATCTCCTTAATACACAAAACAACAAGGATTCAGTCAGTCTGTCTATATCTGACCAAGACAGATTTAACAGAAGTGCAGTGAACAAGAACTACAACTCATTCTGAGACTCAAAGATTGTTTTGTCTAGGAATAATGTGAAATCCTCTGCCTCGTCGTCTCTCCTACTGATGTGGCACAATGCCAGAACAGAGGGCACGGACATACGGGGCCAGTGTCTGGTGAGTACAGTGCAGCTAACAGATAACGCTAACAAAAACGGGCTGAGCATACATTGCCCGAGGATAAATTTCCTGCAAAATAATAGAGATGCATCCCCAGAGACAGACAGGAGCAGCTACCTTTCATTGACAATGACTGTATCTTTATATTAAACACTTTATAAACATGATATATGTAGGAAACGGGTAGCAACACGACAAAGAAGTGACAACCAATAGGATTTTCAAAAGGTGACTTCTCTTTACCTTCTGAATCACCGAGGTTTAAGACCGTAGGTAAACAAAAGGAGGAAAGTAGAACAGAAGACACAAAAAGCAGACCTTTAATCCTCCTTACACAATCATGTCTTATTTTACTTATTGAGAATAAAAACAGAATGCGCCATTCTAAATCGTGCAAGTTTATGTTGTAACCAAGTGTAGTAAGGAGAAAACTACAACCTGCCTCGTTCCAACAGAACTCAACAAAAGCATTCTTTTAAATGTGTGGCCTGTCACCAGCCCGTCAACACAAGGTTGTAAACAGTAACACATGTAAACTTTGTAACAGCTGTGCAAATGACAAACTCTTACCAACAGGGCTAGAATAGTCACCATAACTTAATCCTCTGCTTATCTCCCAAGTGTTTAAATATAAAATATAGCATCTGAGAGCAATGTCTGGGGACAACAAAAAGAGGAGATCAGAAGGGTAAAGTCATCCTCACAGTTGATGACAGGCTCAGCTGAGCATGTCATTACATGCTGTGAAGTCTGAGCTGTGTGATGCAGACAGGAAAACAGTCATCTGGCTTGCTGTTGTGATGCATTTAAAGTACTGACAGAAGGTATGCGCAGTATTTACTGCAAACAAACTACTACTATGTTTACTAATACCAATTTTACAACAAATTAATCATTTCCTCACATCATTGGACAATTGATTTAATGGTGTCCTTAAATTGAACATTTGGAAGCAAAAGTTTTGACAGGCTGTCAGCTTCCATGTGCGTTTGTTTATGTCTCAAACTCAAGGCCCACGTGCCAAATCTGAGCAATTTTAATTAATATCGAATCTGGCTCCTGTGATGATATGAAATGTAAAATATTTTTATTGTAAAAAGTTTGAGATTTTCAGTAATCTTAATGTAGAATGAGACAGATCAAACATTTGATGAATCTAAAAACAAGAAAAGACGCTGAGTCTTGAGCTAATGTATTGACTGTATTGACTTGGAACAAATTTTATGTCGGCCCCCCTTTTTGTAAATGAGTTTGAGAGGCGTGACTTATGGGAAGAATAACAGAAAAATGGTCAAAAGTTAAAGTTACCGGTCTAGAAGAGGTTTTGAATGCTGATCTCTGTGGTGCACCACCATCCTTCTTGATTCCCAATATTTATTACGACCAGCCATCTTTCTTGTTGTCTTTTTGTGCTAGCAGCAGATTTGCATTTTAAATTTCCACCTGAACATATTTTCTGGTTTTATGCTTCTACTTACAGTAACTAATGTGCACCTAATGGAAATCCATCACCTAACTCAAGCTTGCACGTGGTTCTTAGTAAACTCAGCAGAGAGAGTTGTTTACAGTGAATGCCTGCACTTCAGAACTGCCCATTGATATACAGTGTATATGGAAACATCTGCACCATTTGATTTGTTTCGGGATAATCTTTTGAGATTTGATTTTATATTTTATATTTTGCAATGAGTATCTTTAACACTTTTAGACTTTTACTTAATAATGTGATTGTTTTTATCTTTTTAAACCTAGGTTTTATAAGCCAGCAACAAGAGATCTGTCAAGTCATGAAGACATAATCAGAATTATGCAACATCAGGCACTATATAGTAAGGCAAAACGTTTTGATTTTTTTTGTTGGGTTTTCTAAAGAACATTAACAGAAAAGTGGAATTCCGCTCACATTGCAAAAGTCGTAAGCAAAATCATTTAGGAGAGGCGGGGTACAGGGTGACTTGTTGGTTTTTGGCTTTGCAAATGCTGCGTTTCTGCCAGGATTCCACTCATCAGGCCTCCACCAGTAACACCAGATCCCAGTGCAACAAAATGGAAGAACAGGCTTAAAGTGCTGTAATCTACTGATGGAGAAGATGCACTGAAAAGAAGAGCAGGCACCTCTTTCTAGCTTCTTTATGATTCAAGTTCAAGAGCTAGTTTTTACTGGGGGGGCTTGCACATTTATTTCAAACAAAGACTGTTTTACTGGAACTAAATCTTTGCTACAGTTTAGAAGTGGTGAATAAGAACAAATCTGTAAACAGAAAAAGCGTGAGAACGACATAATTTGTATGAACAAAAATACAAATTCAGCAACCTGTAAGAAACTGAACTTTAACACACTGAAGAGATTTTAAAAAGCATCATGGAAAATAAATTGGTTTCAAACCCTTTCTCAAATCTCTGTTGAAAAAGTTCTGGAGTTAACGCACATAAAAAAAAAAAAGCTAGTACCCAGAATGTGAGCCAACACAGCACACTGCACCACCTACTCTGACCTCAAACTGGGTGGAGGAAGCTTACAGGCAGGCCAAAGATTGCTGGCATTTTAAAGAACTTTGACTCATGGGAAGTAGGAAGATGATAAGATGAGCTCCCACTTTTGATGGGATACATAATAACGAGATTACTGGAAATGTAATTCAATCAACGAGAAGACCCAGAGGGGCTGGAATTGGATTTCAGATGTGTGAGTGGCTGATGTGAGAGGATTTCTAGATTCAGCAACTTAACACACAAAAGTTTTGCATCTTAACTGAATGTGCTCATAAGCACACCGATCCATAATTTCACAGCCTCATAAACATGACAGGATGTGCATTTTTATGGACATGTTCTGAATAAAACAAGTGGATTTGACAACAACAGATGCACATTTTTAAAGAGGCAAAAACACTGTCAGGAAAACTAAAAAACTATGTCTGCATAATAAATCCAGTGTTTATTTGAACGCTTACACTGCACTGTCTTGGCTGTCACTCCTAACTGGTCTCCACCCTCCCAGTAAGCCACACAAAAGGTTTTAGAGCCCAACATGTCACCAGAAGAACACTACCGAGTGTGTGGAGAGGCTGCTTCAAAAAGCTTTTTGTGAACCGGCTGGGTCTGAAGGAATCTTAATATGAATGGAGCTACTCTGTCAGATTGTGATGAACGGTTTCAGGAAAGTGAACCAACGCTTGGTCATCAGTGGATCTGCTTTGGAGCTACTCCTGCCTCTAGGTTTACTCCTCGTCTTTTTAGGAATGTGGTTTATAGTCCTCATCTAGAGCTCAGATTAGAAAGAACTGTTCTAATAAAAGCATCCAAATAATAGGATATAAGAAACTGCGGCTACAATACGTACCATTTAGGGTTTTACTGTCACGTTCTTGAGTTAGACCTACGTCTAAATATAAACCATTTCCCCAGCTGCTGAACACATGCCGTACGCAATTTCTCACATCCACCTGCAGCTTAAATATTTGGCAAAACTGCGTCTTATCTCAGTGGATTATTGGCTGGATGGTGGTTGAACAGTGGTTCCATATCAGACTTTCTAAAAATGAACGGCATGTACTGTATCGCGGACTACTCTGGCAAAGTTCAGTTTTTGGCCAAATTACACTGTTGAATTGAGCAACAATTGGTAGTTCTTCAAGGAAATACAGACTATCATAACACCAGCAGATAATACTGAGGTTTAAGCTTATGTTGATTGGCAAAGGACTGGTAAAGATTACATATCTGCAAATAAACCATAAAAATTGGGCCAGTTTGGCTTGCATTTAGCAAATTGGAGCATTTAAACTGATTTGTGCTTCCTTCTTCAGGTGTCATTAAAAGGAAGTGGTATTCAGCGCCAGTATTTGCAGGACAGGCCGCCCTATTTGCCAAACAAATTACCCCCCCACAGACTTTTGTGTACTTGCATGGGTGCATGTGACCTCTCAAGTGCACCAAGTCACCAGCATTGTGCAGGCAGAAAGAGCTGGCACCAGACTATACAGATGAACATCAAAGAACTCTTTGTGCTTAAACCATTTTCTGGTGGCTCAAGTTATAAAAGCTGAAAAGGTTTCCTGCAGACACATTTTTGCCTGCACAGAGAGACCACCTCTTAGGGAAACAGATGAGTAAAATGTTTTATGACCCGTTTAGACTTTTTGATGCAGGACTCTCCCTGAGGAATGCCATGCATGACTACTTGTAAGCTTCACTTCAGGAATTGCCTTTTTTTTTTTTAAATATACTGTATAGCTTAAAACCTAAAATAATTGTCATAATTTCTATATATTTTATGTGCTGCAGTTGCTGATAGTTTTTATTTCTCAGCTCTTAAAGGGTGTCAAACTGAATAAAGCGCCTGTTGTAGTTTTATTATCAACACAGTGAGACATCAGTGATTTATGACAAGTTAAAGCCTGAAATGTGTCGGAGGCATCAATGCAACAGGCGCCACGTTACAAACATCTCTCAAATACTCCACCCAAGGAACCACTTCACACGAAATAAGCAGTTTGTGTTGTCTATTTTGTACTGAACACAATGTTACGGGTAATTTGAAGAGTTAGCTACTTAAAACTTTGCTAAAAAGTTAGGAAATTGCCTCCAACTCACCATTTTACGGAATTCCCATGGTTGAATTGCCTTATCCCGTAAAGGCAATACGTGGATGTTTCAAATGTAATACATTTATGAGCTCGACACGACTCTAAATAAATCAAAACATCCACTTTTCGCCCTTCTTTTAACTTGTCTCTCGGATGTAAGCAGAGTGTCCATCCACGAAGAACGCTTTACCGCCTTTCACGATCTGATTGGCTCACGGATGGCCGCAGGCGAGCAGCGATTGGCTGAGGGGGATGTCAATCAACATTCCAACGCCTTCTCCAGAAGCTAAGCTGCGCTCTCTGTTCACACAGCTGTCTCGACCTAATGTCAATTTAAACACAAAACTAGAAACTTTACACGTATAAACACTTTCTTTACCACTTTTATTTTAAATGTGTAAGATTGAGATATTTATTCAATTTACATCAGTATTTTTAAACAAATTATCTCTCGATGTGTCAAATAAATTAATTATGGTAGTTTCAGTAACCATTAAAAGGTGTTCATTAAAACAAAAAGGGCTATAGTGCCACCAAGAGGAAAGTGTTCAGAGCTACAAGTAAAAACGGCATACAAAGTGTAAAAACATTTATTTTATACTTCATGTTGTATTTCAAATCATGCAAACATGCATTATTGGATCTTTGGAAACACCAATAAAACTGCAAATACCTTTAGGTATTCAACCCACAACTGTTTCAAACATCTAATAAAGTGCAAACCCCAGAGTTACCAGATACTGTCTTTACAGTAAAAGCTGAAGTCAGATAAAAAGCACAATTTGACTTATAATACTTTACCCCTCGAATTTAACATTATTCTAAAACATTTAAATTAAAAACACTAATTTTTGCAGGGTATATTTAAAACTATATGCAAGTTAAAAACAATCATGATTCAACCCGTCATCCCAGACTCTTATTAATGTCGTAGGTCAAATAGTTCAGATACAAAAATATAATCTGAATTATTTTTACATTACCAATTTGTATATCAACTATTAGAGAGCACACTGATGTAACTGTAAGCGATGCCAAAAGCAAAGCATCTTCTAACATACAGGAATATTAAATACAGTAGTACCACAAAACCTTAAAATATATATGTTTAATTGAACTTAAAATGTATGCGAACAATAGAATTTTTGTTTACTTTTCTAAAAACCTTGAAAAGTACTTGCTAGTTTTATTTTTTAGGCAAATTCGAGATGTTATTTTGGTTCTTCAAGATACACAATTTTGTATATGAACTAATACTTGAATCAATACATTTGATACTGAAAAGATCAAATAAATTATATGGAAATATATTTCTATATGTATGTTACAATCCCTGCTCACAATTTAGCAGATTCCAGCATCACACACTGGACATATAAAATACATTTTAAGGTAAGTATGAATTTATTATCAACTCTTTTTCTACATTGTGAGCAATTTTCATGACAATTTGATGACCAGAAAATAAGTTTTGAAGCCCTGGAATCAGGATGATTTGATTAGGTTATTAAGAGAAATTTGTATATTTTATTCTACTAAATTTTTCATAACTTCCTATGTTTCAGCCAATTGTAATAGGGTTTTTTCTTGGTCTTTTTTAGCTGTAACCAATAAAATGGGTTTTTCTACAATTTGGGAATTTTGATTCTTTTTTGGTAATGTACCTACTTTTTGCCATTTTTGAGATGACACACAGAGATATACTCACAATACAAGACAATGAAGCAACTGCAAGCCTAACACTGCATGAGCACCTTCCGAATTTTTGCATTTGGCACTTGGAACAATTTTAAATAAACTTTTATCACTTTGCTTACAATATAAAAATAACCTTGGTAATAAAAAACACAACCTTGTTGCTCTATGTCTACACAGTTTCTGTTTAGTCTAACTGCATCCCCATTTTGCAGAATGAAGGCTTTGTAAAGAGAACAATTTCTTGCAACAAGAAGTGATTCTGAAAAGCTTTTTCTTTTGTCCTGACAATAAAAAAATATTTCCCTCTTTACTGTGGGAGGATTCTGAGTCCTGAAACAACCACGGACCGACTTTTCTCTAAACAGGTCAAATGAATTATGATAAAGAAGTTTGTTTTCCAAACTTGGTCCAATTTAACACCCACCTCTGTCCTGTGTGTGTGATAAAATAAGTACTGTATTTATGAGACTACTTCACCAGCTAGAAAGAAACCATGTTTAGTTGGAATTAAGTGCAAAATATGTTAAATTGCTTAAACTAAACTGATCACCCCTAAACTTCAAAAGTAACAGGCAACAAGTAAACATGAAGACTAATAAATTATAATTTCAGTGCTTAATTACTGTTTATAGACAGTATGAAGATTCCCATGTTCATTTTGCTTATAGTCCAGTATGTTAAGCCAAATATTTTGTCCAACTAAATTTTGATTTGTATGTGAAATGAAGGACTTTGCCAAAATTGTTCTCGCACACATTTCCCATTGTGACTAAAGCACAACAAAAAGACCTTTTGATGCTCCTCAGCTGGCGTGGGCTTTCACAGAACCCTCAGACGGATCCCTCGTGGCGCCGCTGTTTGGTGTTGGCTTGTTGCTGAAGTTCCAGTCCACAGGGTTTAAAAGCTGCACGGTCTTCTTGTGCGTCCAGATGGGGTTGATGATGAGAGTGAGCAGAGCGAGTCCAGATAAGAAAATTAGGCGTACGGGCAGGGCTATGTAGGTGTTAACCTCTTTCCAGTGGGTCAGCGTTACCCACCACATGTAATAGGTGAGCACCATTCGACAGTGGAACATGTGGATCATCACCCACTGGTTGGCCTTCCAGAACAGAGTGTGAGCCCAGCCAGCCTTGAATGGAAGAAAGGAAACCATTATAGAGATTTTACAATCACTTGTTTGTAAATTGCCGACAAGTTAAGGTAAGAGGAACAGAGAATGTTTAAAAAGCACCCCAGTTTGTTTTTCTTTAACTTCCTCTTTTTAAGAACACTACCAGTAAATTTGCTGTTTTTTGATCAATTTAGTTTAGTTTATAAACTAAAACTTATCAAATAGAATTGAGAGATTGTTATTTTCACTTGGCACAGAGAAACCATGAGGCCCCTACCTTTAGCAGCATCCAGGATATACAGGTGAAAGGTGTACTCATCTCCAGAAGGAGTGTAACCATGGGCAGATAGTGGCCCTGGGAATCCCACACCACAGCTCCTGCAAACCCTGCCAGGGCGAAGAAATGGTGCGTGGCCAACGGGAGGTCGAATGAACGAAATACCACACTGGATGCATGAAGTGCTACATTCTCAAAGACAAAAAAGCCTGTGGCCGTGAGGATGTGAAACCACGACCAGTCCTCTTGGCCCCTGATTCTGTCTTTGAACAGTGCTGAGTCCTCTGTCAAAGCTCGAAGTCCTGCTACGGTACTCTGGGTGCCAAACGCTGCCCGGGTGGCTGCCAAGTTCCAGAAAACCTTCTCCTTGGCTAGCAGGGAGTTGTAGGTGCAGGACAGAGCCACAGACAGGAGGTGGGAGAGGAGGAATATTGCTGCATAGAAACCAAACCCTATACAGATAAGCTGGAGGCGATAGTCCCACGAAAAGTATTCTGCACTGAGCTGGGGTGGAGGCGTCTGCTGCTCAGGATCCATCATGGTGTAAATGGAAGGAAAATGAATCTTAGCTGGGAAGTTTCACATGAAGGTGGAAGATTTGTGGTACAAGCATGGTGCAAGGCTCACCTGGAAAACAAAATTAAAGCTGAAAAACAAAGTACAACTTCATATATTTAATTTATATAGCATATTAACTGTAATTAAATGCTAACCTTAGATCAACTGAGGATAAAAAATTACTTTTTCTGTTAGTAAAATCTGGCAGATAAGACGCTACAACTTGTGTAGCTTTGATCATTACTAATATAGAAGCAGTTTCAAAACAACTTGCTAACTTTTCACCGTATCAACACAAACAATAAAAACCTCTGCGACCGAGATAAGCTACCACATAAATTGTGTATTTATTTAAAATCATTATAATATAATAATAATAATAATAATAATAATAATTAACAGAAGCTTACGATTTAATCATCTTCGATACAAGACCAGAAGCGAATGAACTTGAGTCAAGATAGAACAGGAAGTCTCACGTCATGCGACTTCAATTTGGTCACGTGACACATAAACAGGAAGTCACGCCTCCGCATGTTTTTATGGAATTCTATTGGTCAGTGTGGGTCAGAGGCAGAATCCTATTGGTTTATGAATTTGCCTGTCTGTGTAGAACTACTGTATTTAATTAATAAAACAATCCCTTGACCCCCAAACCGGATTCAAGTAAATTAAAAATAGCAACAAAATTACATTTTAATAATTTTAGAAGTATTGCTTAACAGCTGGTAGGACTGTATGTTTCTGTTTTGCGGTGCTATTTTTGTCCATCTGAGGGCAGTGTTGGTCTTCTACATTTATGCTTCTGCCTATTTAGTCCTGATTTTACGAAAATTAATTAAAATTGAGCATATTTTTATCTATTTAATTGTGTTCCTTAAAATAAGCGCCAACTACAAGGTATTGTGCAAACAATTATGGTTAAATGAAAGGAGTGCACATAAGTGGGAATAACCCACGTTTGTTTGCATATGTTGCAAAACTTAAAAAAAGAAAAAAATAAAAAAGTTAAACGTATGACAACTTGATTCATTTTATTCCCAGCATGTTTTAGTCTAAACTATGACTTGTACAAATCTAAGCATTGAACTGGGATTTGATTGCTTGCTATTTTGAATGAAATTGCAGCATTTATTTAGTGTTTATTTATTACATATCAAATAAAGTACCCACAGTAAAATAAAAATAAAAAAATTGGTTTATCACATTCAAAGTTAGGAGGTTACATGAAATTATATATGAACAAGAAAACCTAAGCCACTGATCCTCCCTCTTATAGTCAAAAACCATTTCATAGCATTTCATTTTTCTATGACTAAAGAACAACAGCAAAATACAAAAACCGACTTTACACTTTGACCTTTGAGAACAAACACACACGCAGCCAAAAATTGTCGAAACTTTTTCTCCAAAAATTTAATTGCAGAATTATTTACAATGGATGGTCAAAGCAATGACTCACTCAAAGATTTAAAACCTTCAAGTTGCTCAACTTCAAAAGAAGGAAGAGAAATGCTTTAAAAAATAAAATCATACAAAACAGCTAAATGCAATAAATTGCACAGAATTCACTCACTCAGAAATGTGCACAATGTTGACATAAATAAATACAAAAAAAATGTACATAAGTGGGAATAAGTTGTAATTGAGAACAGAAAATAAGTTAAATAAGCATACTTTCAGAATTTGTTTCACATGCTACCATATCAGACTATAAAAAACCAAAGTCCAAATTAAAGCAGAAAAGACGCAAAAGCAGAAAATAAAAACGTGTCTTAATGAGGCATATAATATATTTATAAATCTCTATATATATTTCTTTACAAATAATGAATATTTGGCATTATATTCATCCTCACTATAGATATAATATACAAGAGATGAAAATAGTTTTCGCTAAACAACTACCTATTTTTTTCCCATATCATCTAGTTATATAGATTTGTCTCACATTCCAAGTTAAAAGGAATTGTCTCAGTGATGCCGTTTCATGAAAATGTCCCCTTGGAATATTTCACATTGAGTCAAAAAGTGAAAAGTGAAGCTACAGAATAAAACTTGTTAAGGGAGATGCTCATGAGTTTTAACATTTTTACAGTTCGAGGGATAAGTCTAAAGTGTAGTCACTTGCAGCTGTTTTGATATTTTCATCCTTGTTTACTGCCTACTGGCAACATTTTTTTTAAAAGGACAAAAAGTTTTACTTGAATGTATGTTAGCAAAGTATCCCGCAAATCAGTGAACAAATACTAATAATAAAAAAACTTGCAGAAAGTAATTATTGGATATAACTGTACAAGTGATTAACATTTGGAGTCAACCCAATTCAAGATGGCCGCCACAGATATGCAACTTTAACAAATACAAAAATATCAGTCACTTTTATAGATATTGACCAAAAATCTGATGTGGTAGTTATTAGCTGAGATGATGTCCAAGATATATATATATTTTTTTTGTTAAAATTTTTTTAAATGAACTATTTGGAGTTAACTTTGTCTGTCTGTTAGCAAACTATCTCATGAACGACTGGACGTGTTTTAATGAAACTTTCTGAAAAATAATTACTATATGTTTGCCTACAACTGATTAACATTTAGAGTAAGGATGCACAATATTGGATTTTTGGCCGATATCCGATGTGCCAACATGTTAAAACTTATTTGGCCAATAACCAATACCAATACCAATTTTTTTCTTTTTTCCCTAGACCTACTTACAGAGACTAAATAGCTTTCTCTGCTGTGGAATTAAAATACTACATTATTCTGCACGGTCTTTGTCAGTATGGCCTGCTACCAAATGCAGATGCAAAAAGGGAACTGAAAATGATGTAACACTTCAATTTGGATTATATTTAATGTCATATTTATTCATGACATTTACTCTAACACAATGACAACACTCAAACAGTGCAAATTTGTAAATTTTCACAAATCTAAACTCAACGGTGCACATGACGTCATAACATTGTGCTGGCACTGCAGGCATCCTTGTCAAAACAGCGCCCACCTTTTATATCGGTGAGTTATTTTGACAGAATGGCTGATATTTAACATTATCGCTAATATCGGACGATACCAATGCTATGCCGATAATATCGTGCATCCTTAATTTAGAGTCAATCCAATTTATGACAACTAATTGTCATTTTTCAACACAGAAAGAGATATAACTCAGTGAATGTGACGTATATTGAGCTAAATTTAGATGTGGTGGTAGCTAAGTGTCATTCACAACACATCCTCTGAGCATGACATTTAACGATGTCACATGAGATAGAAAATCACAAGGTTGTCAAGGTTTCACCAAAATGTCTATCATGTCTCAACATAAGATGAGCTCAGTTTCAAACTCTGACGTGAAACTGTGCATGCATTCCTTAAAGGACTGCTAGATCGTTAATTTAAAGAGGATTTTGGAAGGTCAGCTTAAGCACAACTCTACAACTAAAGTCTTAAACAAATGGCCTTCGGTATTTGTGTGCACAGCTACATCAACAGACAAGATACAGCAAAGAAAGTCCTTGAAAAGTATCCTTAAGGGCATATAGGATCTGTTTGTGAGTGAACGAGTGACAGAAACACTTGGTCTAGATGGAAAATCATGATTTTGTCTTTGAGAGAGGAGCTCAAAGGTATCTTCTTCTACAGAAACTCATTGATGATTTCAACAGACCCATTCCTTATTTCCAACTTAAGCTGTCAAGTTGCTTGTTCTTCTGCCGCACACATCTCTTTGCACAATTTCCATTCCCCCGTGAGTTCTGGCACTGATCTAACTTTAGTACTTAGAGTGATTCGTTCGTGGACTGACTAGATAAACGGCCTCATCTCAATTAGTGCTGCTCGGAGAAGCAGGAGCTTTAACGCAGGTCGCATTTCCTCCCAGCTCTGCTCATTTTGCACAGCGCAGATCCTTCACTGCCACTTTAGCATCAGCCTTCAATGGAAGAAGCCAGAGAGAAACTGACACATGTAGTGCTGATGCTTAAATTTTACAGAGCAGAGTCACTATTCAGCAGCACATTTATCAACACAAGCTCTGAAGGGCCTTGGAGGGTGTTTGCTTGATCTCACCAAGGACTCAAAATCTTACATAAGCTGCTTTGCTTATAAAGGCAGGCTGAAAAATCACCCAGCACAGTGCCTTGCTGTGCTCACAGCGTACAGCAGCAGCAGTTTGGGGGCTCAGCGCAGCGCTCTCGTCTCCTCTAAGCCAGCATATGTCAGGCTGAGACTGTTCTCCCTTCTCGCAGCCCTGCCACTCTGGCAACAGCAGGGGAACGACTCCGCTCTGCCAACAGCCTGGCATCGAAGGCAGTGACACTTTCCAGAAATCCGCTTCCACATTGTTAAAGGTTACTGCCTCTGCGATGAAAAACGACAAAAATCATTCACAAAAGTCCACATTTTACCAAACAGACTTTGGTTAAATGGAGAATTTTTGGACCAACAACACCTTTTAGTCAAAGTTTAAGCCCAAAGGAGTAATGAATACATGAATCTGCATATGCTTGAGAGGAAAAGATAATGATCAGGGCTTAAATGGGTGATACTCTTTCAATTAAATCATTATAACTGGACTTCAAATTTAAGACGTCAGAGCTGGACTAATGCACACATGCATAACATAAAAAAATACACCAAAGAATTCAAAAATGTAAATCAATCTCCCCCTTCTTATAATAAAGACATAAAATTTATGATTTAGTGTTTTAAATTATGTCCTAATCATTAACGGAGCACTGGGTTGAGTTGATTGCTTGTTTTAAACTGTGCTGATTAAACAAGAAGCACCATTTTAGCAGTGTGATTACGAGGTGGTTTAAATGAGTGATGTGACAACAAAATGGACAAGACAGCTCTGTCATGCCTTAACTAAGAAAAAAAAAAAACTAACCGTGAACCACAGTTCATATATTTTTTACAGAGGACATTTGTAGGACAGGGATGTACAAACGTTTCAATGAGTTGTGTCAAAAACATCTTGTTCTGTAACAGATTAGCAAGTTTACAGAGAATAGTTTGACCTGTGTGATGCAAAAAAAAAAAAAAAAAAGTGGAAGATGCAATTTACTTTAAATACATTGTTCTACTGTAACATATTCACTCAGGACATTAAAGATACAATAAAAATAAATAAATAAAAACACATTTCCTTTGCATATCTTGATAAATGATTGTGCAAGCAAATAAATAAATAAATAAATAAATAAACAAATAAATGCTCCAAAAAAAGAACAACACAACAAATGTAGTGACACTAATTTAAAAAGCTAAATTGTATCTCAGCCATCTTGTTTCCAATTTAATCACAGTTATTAAAAATCTAAACTTGTCATTGTTAAAATATCCAGTTTGCAAAAAGAAAAAATTAGTATAAATTAATTATAGCCAAAG
>JARVLU010000624.1:13176526-13197922 GCA_031762415.1 Simpsonichthys santanae
CGACGTAAGTCCATGGTGATGGCCTTCCTTTTCCTTGATGCACTGCCATCAGAAGAGTCCTCCTTGCGTTTTGGGAGCCATACAGAAGGGCTAATGAAGGGCTAATGTCCTACTGGGATGCTAGTGACACCGTCCTCCTCCGTACAGTACTGTATTCCTCCACCGCTGCACCGCGTAACTGTATTCTTTCGCCACTGCGCTGCCGTGTTACAACGTTTAACGTCGTAAAACCGTTGTAAAAACCAACATAAAACTGACATAAAACCAACGTAAAACCGACGTCACCGCGTAACGTGAATAAGGAAGATGCGTCGTAACCTCGAAACGTCGTAAGACAAGACCATCGTAACCCGAGGACTACCTGTATATACCTTCTCTCCTAATGTTTCTGGCTGTTCGGAACGTAATTTCACTATACTTAACTGTGAAATGACAAAGTTGATTCTGATTCTGAACAAGTTAATGAGACTATGGCACAGGGCAGCATTTTTTCCCTTTTTAGAGTGCAAAACATCTTTCCTTCCTTTTTGTTTCTTCTTGGGGCTCAGATAAGGGAGAAAATAGTTGGAAATATCACACACATACGCAGCATTTTCTAGTAATGAACTGGTTGGCCAAATTGGGAAGACATGAAAACCTTTGTGGTGTAAGAACCTCATGAGAAATGGATGAAGGAGGAAAATCGGCATGGTAATAAACAGCACTCATGTGGACAATCCAGCTCAAAGAAAGCTGACAAATCTTCATATGCTTTCCATTTTTGACAGAAAGAAGAGGGATTATTTTCTTTCAAGTGCAAATGAGAAGTTGGACCTAATCGAAAGAGAGACGGGCTGATGAGCAGGTCACAAACACCGTCTGGGGCTTTCATACACGTAACTCAGAGCCAAAGGAAGTGGGATGGAATAAAACATAATCACAAGTTATGTTGAAGGTTATTTTTCTTAGTACAGAGATAAAATGTGCTTTGCGTGGTGGTTCTAATTTATTTGCACAAGACCGTTAAAGAAGACCTTGTAAAATTCAATCTGATTTTTATCTTTCAGTTCTAATGAGCTTTATGTAGGCCCCCACAAAATTAATGTTTCAGTCTCATCACACTGTAGCCTGAACGCAAAAATTACAAAACACATTGTTGGCTAAAACAAATGATTGTCTTTTGTGTTGTTCTGCAACTTAAAAATCGCTTTAATTTTAAGTAAAAATTAAACCCTGCAACACATTTTGGCCTACTGTTCAACATTTTTTGTTGTTGTCATGTGCTCAGAGTGCCTAATGACTCATTACAAAATTACCACCATGGCTGCATCAGCTGAAAAATAATCCAACAATTTTTAAAATATAGAGAAAGAAAGGGGGACAAAGATGGACAGGAGAAGCAGAGGAAACCGAGAGGTTTTGTGTGTTTGTTTGCAGAGCAGATAAAACAGATAAATCAGGTGGGAAGGAGAGATCAGGGGAGGAAAGTTATGACCCATTCTGGGAGTGTGATTCAGCAGGAGGACCAAAATAGAGACATTATTAGCTGGCAAGTCATGCAAAGGGCAGCCATAATTCTTTTACCCATCTTGGCAGTGACAGTATTACTCAGCGTTGAGATTAACACAACAGGAGCATGTTTCTATTGGTTCCTTTTGGCCTACTGGTTCACACAAAACTGGAGTTTGAAACACAAATGTGTTAAAATGATATCTTTTACCACTGCTGCATCAAAATGATGAAAATACCAGTTGCGTAATGCTCAAAATATACCACCATTAACTGCCATGCATCCCTTTCACTTTCACTGTGTGGGTTGGGTGATGGATTAAAAATTATTATTTACATCAAAGGCAGACTACAAGCCAAAACTGAATAAAAGAAATTGCAGATAGGTCGTAAAATTGAAAAAAAAAAAAAAAAAAAAAAAAAAGGTTAAAATCCAAAAACAATGCCAATGTCAAAAACACATGAAGACACAATAAGAATCTAAACTACATGTAACATAAATATTACAGACTTGATGACAAAGCTTGGCTGAATACAAAATCAGTGAACGGACAGTGTGAAACATAAAACAAACCAAATTAAACCCCAAAGATCAAAGTGCTAAAATTTAAAAGTAAAACAGAAGTGCCCAAAAAAACACCCAACCCTGAATCTGGTTTTATCTGTTAGGCATACGTCCTAGTCCTAACTTTCAAATGATAAGCATGTTCAGAGAACCTAAGAGTAATATATATTAATTTTGTTTACAATTAGGTTTGAGTCCAAATTTTTAGATAATTTTAGTCAATGAATACAGTGGAATTGCACATTTCTGACACATTTTGTGGGACAGAAACTGAAATGTTTGTGAACCACTGATCTGGTTTGGAGCTGCTCTAATAAACAATGTGTTTTAAAAGTAAGTCTCTGAATGCCATAAAGAAGGTTACAACCTGCTTATTATAGTCGTTTACTAAGTGAACTAGACAATATCACTGGGTTAGCTGTTTAGTTTCATTTTTTAATACCATTTTCTTTCATTTGTTCTTCCCAATTTGTATGCTTTTTATGATTGTCCACTGTTGTCTTTGTTGTCTACTGTTGTCATCTTTGCTAAAACCAGGTCTCTCTTGTAAGGCTCAATGGGATTAAGCTGTATAAATAAAGGTTGAATGAATTTAGTGAAAATACTCGTACTTAAAAATACTTGCCAGTATTTCATTATTAATATAAATTGAGAAAAATTACAAACTCAAACATATAAGCTGTATAACTGTGTGAACACACTTGAATGAGCTTTCTCGTTTTCAAGCACACAGACTGATTGCACCCAGCTGTTCTGCTTAAAGAGAGACATAACAGCTCCATTTCTGTTAGGACCTAAAAACCTATTATGGCCACTAACATTGACGTGAGATTTTCAGTCAGCTGATGGCAGAGTCAGGTTGTTAGGCGCCTTTGTCCCTGATTGGATTTATCACTGCAGAAGAACAACAGCCGTTTGTTTTTCAGCATGATTTAGGGGAATTTGTATGACCAGGGGGTTAGAAAGCGAAGTAGAGGATGGATGGCGGACTCCATTTTTGACATTATCAGTACTGCAGACAAAAGACGGAACACAAAAATATCCAAACTCAGATGACGAAACAGATTGGGTGAGTCACTTACTGAACCAATCATGTTAGCTGGTGAAAGTTTAAAAGTGCAATGACTGGAATGAATTGCCGAGTACAAATTGATGGTTGCAACAATAACAAATGTTTTATGGGCTTCTCATTTTGAGTTATGAATGAAGGGCAGTCTTTTACTTGCCTATTGTGCCTCAGATGCTGTTCTTCTGTTCACGAACGTCATATTGTCGACACTGTGTTTAAATAATGGCCAATGCACCCACTAATGGAGACAGCCCCTCCCTGCCTTCAAGGAGCACACTAAAAAAGTATCTGTGTGTCACCGGTTAGATGCAAGTCACTGTGTTCTTCACCTCAGCCTTCATGAAAACAAATCAGGCCTTCTGTCAAATAGATAGATCACCAGGAAACTGAATGGAGGTTCACGGCATCCAGAGGTGTGTGTATGTGTGTGTGGAAGAGAAAGAGACTGTGCTTGGAGTGCTATTGCAGATGAAGGGAAGTTGAAGAAAATGATGTGATCATAAATATGCTGAGTGGCAGCAGAGTAAGCAATCAGTCAAAGTTTTGTTTTTCATCAAGAACTTTTGTGAAAGTGCACAAGAATATCTGTTAACTCATCAAACGACTTGACAATATAGCATGACAGGTTCTTCATCTTAGCCGTGAACTCACTGCCTTATAAACCGCTTTTAATTTATTCCTATCACCCATCGCAGACAGGCAGAAGCAGACTATAGTATAATATTTTTATGGTATTGTTGTGTCTATTATGTTACCAAAATATGTCATAAATCAGTGGAGGCGTTTCAATAAATTTTACAGGAAGTAATCACAGGATATACCTCCCCAACCGGTTAACGTTTGAGTCAATCTGATTCAAGATGGCTGCCATAGACAACCAATCTTAAAACACACACACACAAAAAGGCTAGAACAGGGGTCTGCAACCTTTATGATCAAAAGAGCCATTTTTACACCTTCATTCACTAAATCCAATGTGTCCAGAGCCGCAGTAACCTGCTACAACCATTATAAACTGGTAGCCCATGGACCACTTTAAGTTTGTTGGAGGAGCCTTTTTTGTCCAGTAGGGCTGACATTATAAAGCTAAAAAATATCTAATGATTTTTTTTCTACATTTATTGATATTATTACAATTTAAGACAAATGAAAAGACCAGAGAGGTGGGAAAAGTTTTTTTTTTTTTTAATTAAAACAACAAAACAAACTACAAGCTATGCAGACCTATGCATTTTTTTTAATTGTGGAAAAAATAATTTAGTATAGAAATAAAGCAAAACGCTAAAGTGAGTATTTGCCAAAGAAATAACATGCAAACAGCTAAAACTAGTACTTTTTTGTTGTTTGTATAGCAACCAATAAACTTCAGTTTTATGTTACTTTTAGTCAAAGCTTGAACGAGCCGCTGTGGAGGAACTAAAGAGCCACATGTGGCTCTAGAGCCGCAGGTTGCAGACCCCTGGGCTAGAACATAGTTGATTTTACAGATGTTATGGTGAGATAGTAGCTGAGACTGATCCCTAATACTGTATATAATCTGAGCTTGGACAGATTGTGCAAGATCTTTGTTTGAATCTAACAAAGTTAAGTCAGGTCCTCTGAACGGATAAAAAAAAAAAAAGTTAAAACAGTTTTTCTTTTGGCCAAAAGACGCAGGCAGTCACTTGACCACGCGCTGATCAGAATGTTGAAAGAGGTAAAAAAATAAATAAATAAATCAAAGTTCAGTTAAGCATCAGATGGACCACTGCCAGCGATCCTTCCGAAGCCCAACTGGACTCAGCCACTGCATCAGCAGATGTGCATGACTGACAACCCAATTTGAATCATCAGTCGTGTGCGTCCGCCAACGTTAAGAACTATAATAACTATAATAATTATATTATAATAACTATAATATTATAATAACTATTAATAAATATTATAACAACTATAATAACTATAATATTATAATAACTATTAATAAATATATTATAATAACTATAATATATCTATTAATAAATATAATGTTATAATAACTATAACAACTATAATAACTATAGTAACTATAATGATAATCTAATAACCACAATAACTAATATCATAATAACTATAATAATCCGCTGACTCTTGTTAATAAACAAGAAATTTTATATCTTCCTTTCTTTGAAATACGTTTTTAAAGCATGTCAAACTGATTTGATTACAAAAGCAGTAAACGCTTAATAAAAAAAAAAAAAACGTTTTTTTGGGGGGAGGGGGGTTTCGGGCCTTTAATCAGTCGGTTTTGGATCGGGCTTGGAAAAAAAATGATACGGGTTTGGGTCGGGTTGGATCTTTTAGGTCTGAATACAACTCTAATTCACAGAGGGCTGAGTGATATTAGCAATAACAGCATTGCAAGTTGGGGAACAGTTGGACACAGAGACCGCCGCTGCTGTCTAGACTGCCTGGATTATGGAACATGCATCAGGATATCTTTTTGTTTGAAGTTTTGCTCACCTTTAGTCATTTGACGTCAACTCTGCATGTCCGTGAGCAAAACTCATTTTGTGGTATTAGCTGAGAGAAATTCTCAACACACACTCTGAGCATGACATCTTGAGATAAGCATTATTTCTTTACAGAAGATGATCTTAGTCTGAAGGTCTTGCATGAAAGGCAGTGGGTGATATGTGATATTTGGTCATTTAATAAATTAAATTTATTACCATCTTTACCTGTGAGTTTGAAAGTAATTGCAGACACAGACAAAAACCTCATCTCTTTATTCACATGTTCTCAGCAGCAGATTGCCACAAAACAGTTCATGTTTCAAGGAACGTGACACTTTTAAAACAAACAACAAAAAATGCCCCATATAGTAGGTTTTCCTGGGGTTGCCTGGGGGGTTCCGATCAATGACAAGGGAGCTGGGATGATATTCAGGAAAGTGGACACGTTCGCCTGAACACTCAGCACAATCTGATATTATCACAAAATGCAAACTCAGACTGTGGAGGGATAGGTTACATTACACATTGATCTGCATAATGTGTTTTATTATTTGTTTTTATTTGACACAAAACATCTTTTTTTTTTTTTTTTGGTTGTAAATTGACAAATTGCTAAAACCTATTGCATAAGTCTCTGTGTTAAAGCAGAGCACAAAAGAGGCAATTTCAAAACAAAACCTGCCTAATGTACAAGTAATAAACATTTTTGCAAATTACTTACTGCAGATTTTACTTTTCTTATATTTGAGCTTGAGAAGATGACTACCGACATTAGAAAATGTTTAGGAACCTTCTCACAGATACATGAGAAATACATCTGAAGCAGGTTGCTCAAAGATGCACAGGGCAGTGCAGAGTTTTCACAATTTGAAATAGCCTGTGTTAAATGTTGAGGTTATCGACAAGACAATCTGAAAAAAACTGAAGGGTAGACTTGCGTAGAGGGTTGGCTTAGAGAAAGTGTCTTCTCTCTAAAACCTACACAACTGCACTGCTTAGTTTGTGCACAGCTGACTCTTAAACCTCTAAATTGGTTAAGTCCTGACTTGTTTTGTAACCACAATGCAAGTCTCTATACAGCAAAGCAAGTTCAACTTACCAGGGTTTCTATCTGCAAGGTCTAACCCTGAGAAATCAGACTTATCCATACTATAAAGCTGGTTAACTTGGTAAGACAACCCAGGATTTCTGACTGAGTTTGTGCATGTTCATAAAAAAACAGGTAGAGATGCATCAGAGAACCAATCACAGCCACAAAACTGGAAATACATTAGTAATCTCACTACTTCCACTATTCGAATAGGCACAGTTTAACCACAATACTTGTTTCATTTGTTTTAATTAATGCGTGTGTTAGAAAAAACTTACTGTTTTTTGTGTGCTTTTTATTAATTTAACAATAAATCCTGTTTTTACAAACACAAATAAACTAGTCACAAGTTGAATACTAGTTTCTGTCACAGCAAGACTCCTGAAGCAGATTTTATTTTTTTATTTTATTTGATGTTACAGGTAAATATAAAGTTACTGCGATGATGCTTCAACAGAGTGCTACGTTTAGAGAACAATTTTTTTAAAGGAAGACTGAAACACAGAAGAGCCTCAGAGTGGTAAGAAGCGGAGCTCTTTATGTCGGTGAAATGGGTGAAATAAATACAATAGGGAAAAATAAATTCTTATCCCTTTGAAAATCTCTTAGATTCAGCCAATTTAACAAACTTTCATAAGTGCTCAGCACATCTTTAATTCAAGACAACACATTTTCCTCTGGTAGCTCGCTGATGCTCTGCTAAAAGATACATTTTGTTCTAGTGCACATTATTAAAGTGCAGACTTTAGTGGGTCAGTCCATGAAGAGCCCATTAAAACAAAGGCAGTACAGATGCTGTATATCCTGTTACTCATGTCTGGTTACACATCTGTGTCTTTGATGGTGTGCAGACTCCTTCCAATGTGCTGAATATCGAAATGAATCAAGGAACTGAAATATTGAGGCACGGTATATGAGATGCACAAAAAACTGAGGCCGTCAGTCATGCACCATTACAGCAAGAGTTTCATCATTCACTGTCACGCATATTATAAACAGTCAGACAATGGTGCAAAAATCTTTTCAGGAAGAAACACAGTCCAACAAGTCATTACACTTCTGTCCCATTGGCAATACATTCTCAGTCTTTGATTCCTGAGTAATAAAGTGATATCTGGCCATAAAAAAAAAATACACAATCACCCCTGAACAATGCTTTTTGTATGTTTTTTAAGTACATTTCATACATATTATCTATTTATTTATATTTCAAACAAACATATGTTACAATGTAACCAATGTGGGGTATGTTTAACAGCAAAGTGTGTTAAGCTAATGTGAGGTTGTGCATTCAAACGGCTACATACCATTAGCTTTAACATACTTGTTCCAAATATAAATGAAGGTGTAGCAGTTTTTTTTTTTTAATAATAAATTACAGTTATTTGAAACTAATTACTCCTGTCAATAGAGCCATATTCTGGCTGAAAACAGTTTTAAACTCAGTGTGCAATTCCTAAATGCAAAACGATGAAGGTTTTCCAGAATTTTGGAAATAATTTAGTGCCTCGTCTTTTACACAGGCCACATTTTGTTTTTCTTCATTTTTTTTTTCAAGTTTGCTTGCTTCTGGGTGTTCACCCATTTTCAAGCTTTCGACAAAATGTCATAATTAGCCCAAACATTAATTTGTGACAACTGTAACAGTACAGTATTCAGGTTTCATCTTAGATTGTGCAAACAACATTTCACAGCATTGCATCCATTTTCCTTATGTCTGTAGAGTCCATCCTACAACAAAAATGGTAAACAGTGTCTTTATGGTTATATGATAACTACCGAGACTTATTTCACTTCACTTCAAAGCTAAAAAAAAAAAAAAAAGTTGAGTGAAACATTTCAGTCATTGTTGCAAGGATTGTCAGATGTGTCTGCAGTCTTTACCAGAGCTCTTAGGTTTCTTTACAAACAGATGTTTAAACCACGTTAGGATAGTACAAAAACATTCATCACTTGCTTGATCAAGGGTTTCAAGCAGTATGCTTAAAGAACAAGTACTGGAAGAAGATTCACAACAGAAGCAACTGCTTCATTAAAACTCATCCAGATTCAGAAATAAATCATTTGAAGTGTTCAGTGTTTCTGTCCCCACAGAAGCTGATCCCAGTGCAGTCTTTATTCATAGATTATAAGTACCAAGAAGTGTCATTTGGATGTCAGAGATTACAATTTTTATGGCTACGCGTCATTCTTCGAAGCACTGGCATCTACAAACCATGAGCTATAAATATGTTTTACGCTACATTTTCTTTGCTGAAAGTGAGGTATGGGCTCAGAGCGTAAGAGACACATATGTGAATTCTGAACTGTTGTATTCATATCGCCCGCTCCACAGTTCCACACTGGCACTCCTTTGCATCGAGTCATGTCTTTTCACTTTCCTCTGCCACCTGTGCCACAGAAAGGTCTGCTCGACTGAGGATCTCCCTGAACTCGTCAAGTTCTCCTCTTCTACCGCACCAACAGCCTCCAGGGATACAGCTACGCACTCCAATGTCTCTGCCACAACAATACCTGGCTGCATAAGTTCTTGGAGATCTGGTGATGAGGGTTCTATGTCAGACAGAGTTAATTCTGGTGCAGGGCTTGTAGGTTCAAAGTCAATTTCCAGTGATGTGTCTGGAGATACTGAACTAGGTGGGGATATCGTGACAATGACCTGTGGAATTAGGGTTTCCTGTGATTCTGAGGTTACACCACAAGTCATGTGAACTGATGGATCCTCCACAGATGGACCCATACAGTCTAGCTCAGCTGATGGGTCCATGAAGCACTTTGTGTCAGGGTCATCAGCTGGTACAGGGGGACTCTGAAACTCAAACTGGTAAGCAGGTGGTTCTAAATCCTCTGCATTGAATGAAGAGTCTGCACTCAGGTTAAAAGGCTCTGGTTCAGGGTCCATAAAAACTGAGTCAAGGTCATCTTGATCCAGGGAAGTCAGCATAACTAAGTCAAAGTGGACCAGATCGGCATGAAATATGCGGGTAGCTTCCAAGGGATCTGGTAGTGGTGGCCACTCTGAGTCTTGGGACTCTTGTTCAGTGATTGGTAGAGATTCCACTGAACTGGAAGCAAAGGTTGTGACAGATCTTATTTGTTCTGGAGAAGACTCAGAAGGATAATCAGGAACAGAAACATTTGTATCTAAACTGGTCTCGCTATCACTTACAGGTGAGTCTGTATCAAAGTACTCTGATACTACAATGGATGGGCATATGATGTCAGTCTGTAAATTACTTTGTGTGACAGAATCAGTTGAAAGTGAAGGTACATTCCAAACTGATGATGAGTATTCTTTACTGAAAGAGTTTGATGAAGACACATATGGTTTGTTTACTGTTTTTGGTTCCATCTCTGTTGAATCTGAGGGATCTGAACCTTCTAATGCTGAACCAGGTAAAACTACAGATGGAGGGTTTTGAGAGAAAGGCTGTGACTTATCATGTGTGACAATATCTGAAGATTCTGGATCTGAGTGTATGTCATACTCCTGCTCCTCTGGTGGGGACACAGTAACTGTAGGGACTGGATATGGTAGTTTTATCTTATCTCGTTCAGTTTGTCCTGAGTCTTGGGATTTCATGGTATGAGGATGCGATTGCTCAGTGTGTGATTGGAATTCATTAGTTGGGACTACGCTTTTAACTTGTGGGGTGATAATTATTTCTTGTTTCTCAGTTGATGAATCTTTACTTTTGTGAGAGATTTTTGATAATTGTGGGACTTTATCTTGAGCAATTTGTTGCTCGTTTATGACAGGATCAGATGAAGTTGCAATGGTTTTGACTGGCATTATTGGATCTGGGTTTGGTTTAGTCGTGGCAGGTATAAGAGTTGAGTCAAACTGCTCTTGTTGGACTATTTTTGTAGAACTAGTAAGTATTGGGTCCAAAGATAGTGGAATGGCACTCTCTACATACATTGACTGAGGACATGCAAGGATGCTTGGGTCCATTGAGAGCTGTTTTGGCAAACTTCGACGAGAGTTTTTCTTTTCTTCCTTTTCTTCAGGGCAATTAACAGCTGCATCTGCTGTGCTTTGCCTAACCAGGACTTTGCTTCTTGCCTGAATCCCAACAGATATTTTTGATACTTGGGCTTGTTTTTCTCCTGCTCTTCCACTGCCTGTATCTGCCACAGTGGTTTCAACTCCTGCTGTATCTTGGCTTGCCCCAACATTCGTTCCTCTCTCTGAAACAGTCCCAGCCACTTTGCCTAAGCTTGCACCAGATCCTGTCACCATGCTGCCACCTTGGGGAGACCACGTGTTGTAATGCTGCGTGAAAGTGTTGAAATTAGTGTTGAAAGCACGAAGTTCTTTACAGAGGTCCCTCCTGAGCTCAGCTAACTCTCGTCGCATGGCAGAAACTTCTTCCTTCCATTGCATGCTAATGGCGGCAGCCAGTGTAGCTGACTCTTTGATGCTGGCCTGGATGTCTTTTGGTGACGGTCGTTCTGGAACACTAGATCTGTTAGATCTGAAGAGGCTTGGAGAAACAGGTGGTCCAGACACAGGTTTAGCTGTTGCCCCCTCAGGTTCATGGTGGTAAAGTCTGTCTCTTCTGATGGGGCAGCCCAGGTTATCATGTGTCAGTGGGGCTGAGTCTGGAAAATCCTCAAGAATACTGTCCCGGTCGGGTAAACAAGTTTCATCCTGCACATATTTTCTGTCTGGAAGAAAAAGGTAAATATACATCTGTAACATGGCCACAGGTGTGAGCAGCTGGAGAAAATGTGCTTTTTTTGTTGCAACAAAACAAACTAACATTGTGTCATGCACTGAATGCCATGAGTCAAAACAGGATAACAGCTGGAATAAACAGCATCCAAGTGCCTAAGTCTAGTAATTGTTCAAATTTGTTCAGCAAACGTTTTTTAAAGCTGAAATTTACGAGAGTATTGGACACCTAATGCACATCAAATATGCACTCCTATTATGACTCATTTCATGTAATCGCTTACACTGCCTTCTCAGTCTGAATTTGTGGGCATGCATTCTTTACATCTTTTCAAAGCACAAAGCAAAATCTTTGAAGTGTCAAAGCACATCACAGAAAATATAACAATATTTATAATAAATTGGGCTGCAAAGTGGACTTTTATTATCGACCAAGAAAATAAAATGTAATCTTTGTGCAGTGAAAAGAGGCAAAGATGAACAAAGCTTGCAAACATGTCCTTATTAATCAGGAAAGTACATAGTATGAACCCTATTGAAACAATGAAGTCCAATTTTTTTAAAGAATATTGAGAAAGCAGTGTAAGCAAACATATACTAGCTATAAAGATTCAACAAGAAGCACATCTCCAGATGTTCAGACCACTAACTCTCCCTACATTAACCCGGACTGTGTTAGATCTTTAAACTATACTGTAGGAGGTAGCATCCATTCAGACTTCTTGTCAGAGGACATTTTCTTCTTTTATTCCCATACTCTTCATCTTTACAAATATGTATTGGTTCATTTGTAAATCCATCAACCATGGGAGTATTGAAACCACCAGGAGTTCATAATTTATAATTAAGGCCCAGTATCAGAAGTAAATGCATATGACAACTGAGTAGGTTTAGAATCACTGTGTTATAGATGATTAATTAGTGTCACAGTTCTGTTACCGTTGTAGTCATTATCAGCTTGGTATTACTTAATATTGAGAACTAGACGGAATCAATTTCAGTTCTGCAGTGGGCTGTGAAAAATCACCTGTGTAAAGCAAACTGTTTTTACGCAAAGAGATTTCACAGCTCTAACATTTCTGTGCTTGAGCACAGTTCAAACCTGACATACAAGCTAGAATAGCTCTTCAGTAGGTTAACTGCACCATTTTCTTGCCCAGGTTGAAATCTGCCACGTGGCATCAATGAACATCTTTACGTAGCTCCATTTAGAAAGTTAGATTTACAAAAAAATAGTGGAAGGAGAACGTGTGTCCCTATTCTGACTTGATTTTCATTTCAGATAACTACCGTATTTGGAATTTTCAATAGGGTTCATAGCTTTACTTTCTGATGCATCCCAGGGGTAAGAAAATCAAGCACCACATCCAAAATACAGTGGGATGATCTGGCACAGCTCACAAGTGATAACTACTGTAATCATTCATCTACGGAAAATGGAAACATCAAAAAGTAACTCATGCAGCAAAAATAGGCACTGGTTTGCACTAACTGCTCTACAATGATCAAAAAACATCAACATCTGATGGGTTTCTGTTATTTTAATTATTTTAGGCAAGCAAAATACTAACTTCCTAGACACCATTGTTGGTTTATTCAAAGCAAGTTTAGCTTTGATGACCCTCACCTGTAGTCGACCTGATAGTGGAGGTGACAGTGGATGCCATTGGAGGGATGCATTCATCATCTTGGGAGTAGCCAGCTTGGATGGCTCGCAAATAACTGTGGCTGCGGGTTCTGAAACAACCAGGGAGGTCCAAAGCATCCATGGCCTGTGATTCCACCTCACTGAAGACCGACTCGCACACAGACTCAAACTGGCCGTTCACTTCTGTTTCACTCACCTAAAAAACATATGAGCAATGAGCATGCTGCCTCAAGTGAGATGGTTTCTCTGGTTCTGTGAAGCAACTAATGGATTGATTAGAAAACCTTGTGTAAGACTGTCTGTCTACAAAATAATAATAATAATAACAATAAATACCTGTAAGTAAAGGAAAAAAAGGAAAAATACAGTACATATTTTGAGGATGACACAAATTGTGAGACATAGATTAAACCTGTGGAAAGAACATGCATCAGGATACTGTGGAAATATGCTTTTTTTCTTTTATTGCAGTAAATCTTGCTTTCTGCAAACATCAGACAGCAGCATTTACATTTTCATGAAGTTTAGGTCATGATGTGCCGTGCATGTGGCATTTTTAGTAATAGCTCTTAGTGATTCAATGCAAATAGTGAATAAAGTAAAAAACTGTCTGATGTTCCCAGATGGCATTATAAAGGCTCAAGATAAACATCTTGTTGTACAGGGATTAGGAATTAGTGAGGTTTAGCTGAGCTTTTAGGACTCCTAACAAATCAATAAGTTTCTCTTTTAGGTGGGAGATGAATATCTCAACAACCCCTGTTGGAGTCAATTAACTAATCTAGATAAACATCAAAAACAAACTCCTTTATACAGAATGCGTAACAAAATTTGTCAGAAAAAAAGTACATTTTTGTTTAGACAATTCAAAGAAATTGCAGTAATAATAAAAATGTGTTCTCTCACCTGGCTCACTTGGCTTACACAGCTGGCCTGGCTGAGCGTGCTGACGGCCCGCATGTAGCTCTGGTTCCTGGAGCGAAACTTGGGGGAGTTGTAGTTGGTTGAGGGATTCAGTGCAAGGCTGGGATGCATTTCTCTGGTGGCCTGCAAGTGGTAGCTCTGACTGAATAGGAAGAACAAGAAACAAAACAGGTTTCATCAACCCACAGGAAAGCAGTTTAACTGCTGCTTACAGGTGCAATGATATTTATTTAAAAAATGATTAGATGCTTTTAAATCAGGTTTCCTTCTGAGCATTTTTGCCGCTCTCCCAAACATGGTGTCTTTAGTATAGCAGCTCGATTTTTGATGAGCTGAAACATCCAGTCAGTGCTTGGAAAATAAGGGAAAAGCAAATCAGGAGTTAGTTAGTGAGCAAGACTTTCTGAAAGAGTGCCCCAGAGCCCGCCAGGTCAATTAAATGTGCCGGGCGAGAGATGCTCAAAAGGCCAGGACTGGTTGGAAATCTGCTGGAGAGAAGATGAGGTGGGAGGGAACTTTATGTAAACTGAAGAATACTACGTGAGTCACTACGGAAGCGCCAACGTGAGGTTTGATCTATTTCTAAAAGCAGACAGGGATGAGTAAGCCGTTCCTGGGCTTATCGCACACATAAACACAAATGTTTGCCAGCAGGAAAAAGCCAGTATGATTACAAGTCCCCCAGTCCTTCCTGTGCTGCTGTAGCAAGGGCCTGCATATTTGTTTAATTAAAAAAAAAAAAAAAAAAATTATCTTCACAAGGCTTTCTCAAAAAAAAAAAAAAAAAAAATCAAGATGCAATAAAAATTGCAATTTCAAAATCTCAGTGTCATTCATTTTTGGCCCAATGCTTCAGTTAACACAGTATTTATTGCAAATGTATACAATTATAGTGAATTCATACAAATGAATTGTTTGTTATGCAATGCATAATTTAATTAACATAAAATAATTGTTTGTAAAAACAGCATATAATTTGTTGCACATAGCCTCATGCTTACTTGCAATACGTGACCTTTCTTTGACAGGTCTTGATTGTTCGCTCATATTAAATTTGGCAGCATGGCAACGAGCCAGTTGGCAACAAGATTTGATCACTGCAACAAGGCAGCATCCGAAAGGTGACGGGAGACGCTACGTTTGTATTCACCTTAAGTCTGCAGCAAAATTGGTGATGTAGTTATGCATGTCACTGTTGATTTTATCCAGACGGTAAGAGCTGTGGGTAGAGAAGAAAACAGAGTTACTGAATCCCACAAGGGGCTGATTGATGGGATGGGAAGGTTTTGAGCAGAACGTCCAATGGAAGTACAGTACTGTGCAGAAGTTTTAAACCATCCCTCATTCATTTATACTTTGCCTCCAAAGAGACAGACTTTTCTGTGATCAAGCGATCTTGATCAGCTTTTCAGTATTTTCTGTTTGGTTCATCAAGCCTAAACATATCTCAGCACAGATCTGACATGACCTAAGATTATGTGACAAACCGTGATATCTTTAGGCAACAGATGTTCTGAAAATGATCAGGTACTGAACACAAATTTGGTTTAGAAGTAACCAAAGTCCAAAAAAAAAAAAAAGTACAGTACTGTATTTTGAAAAGCCTGAGGAGAAACATTCTGAGGATCATTCCTAAAGATTGTGCAAATTAATCAAAAATATATAAAGAAATGAGAGATGACTGGAGTTTTGCACAGTGCTTTGTCTGATGGATTTTGTGAGAAATTAAATGTTTGCTTGGGAGTTTTCACCAAACTGCTGCAAACATTAGGGTGATACAAAATGACAAAAATAACCTTTGAATGAAGTGAAAACTGAGGAAAATGTCACTATTAGAGCTGGTTGCAAAGAAAATTGCAGGACTGAGGCAATATCTTCTAAAAATAAAAATAAAAAAACTACACAAACATGAGAGGTGTAATAAGTGTACACACAGTGTCCATTACCACAACTGACCAAAAGCATTTAATGATGAAATGCTGCTTGTACAAAGCAATGACACTCTGTCATAAACAAACATGCTCACCCTGTGTGGATAATTACATTATCTACACAAAAACCTGCTGCAGTCCCTTTGCAAAGAATGTTAATAAAACTTTTATCTGACAAGATCAGACAGAAGAATATGAGCCGAGGCTTCGGATGTGTTTTACTCCTTCCATCCCTGCCTGTACAGATGTTATCAGATGAGTGAGACGAACCTATTCTGAGAACGTGTTGGCCCTTTTTGATCAAATCATGTCACAACAAATTTCCTCTAATGCTTCTGATTGGAGCTAATGCACTGCCATCTTTGGCCAATATCAAGAGGAGGGATCGCACGCTCCCTGCCTTTCATGGTGCAAGTAAAAGAACGCTTTAATTTACTAAACAGACTTAAATGTTCAAATTCAAGTCTTTCTGTGGGAGAATTTAGGAAGAAGAAAGATTCTGGGAGAAAATCTGTAAGAAATGAAGGCTCAAAAAAAGAAAATGAATTTATAAATGATTGCTTCAATCTTAGAACAAAACACCATCCGTCCATCTACTATCTTTAGCCGCTTCTTCCCTTTTGGGTCACTGGTGCCCATATCCAGCCATCACTGTGCAAGAGGCGGGGGACACCCTAGACACGTCTCCAGTCCATCAAAGGGACACAGAGACAAACGAGACAAACAACCATTCACTCTTTCACTCACACCATCAGTCATGGAAACAAATCAAACTTTAGTAAATATATTAAATGCTAAAACACATTTTAATTAGGCTTTCTCATGCCAACTACACCAACGTCCCTGATCAGAGTGAATTTGCTCCTGATGAAAACAAACAAACAAAAAACTATGGTGACATTATTTAAATGAAAACCCCAACAAGCACCCTGCAGATGTTGGGCTCTGTCTAGCACAGTGCACTGAGTCGTAATTGGCTGTAACCATCATACCCACATTGCACCCTGTATTCACTGGTTAACTGGTAACTAAATGTATAGACTCTCTCACTGGTACATTTTCATTTTTAAATTACTTATTGGTCTGCTGCCTTCATACATCTCCTACATGTCTCTGCATGAGTGCAGCTACAGCGTGCGCGCTCAGGACATTATTACCTGCAGTGTACCCTTAGTGAGGACTGGCAAAAGGGTCTTCTCCTACTCCGCTCCTGTTTCGTGGAATATCTTGCAAAAAGATCTGAAGCTCTTGACCCTGACCTCTCTAAGTGACTTTAAACATCTGCTAAGTTCACGGGAAAAACCGATGCAGTCATGTTCCTGTTTTTAGTTTCTACATCACCTTACAACTTAGCTGTTTTTGCTTACTTTTTTTATACCATTTTTTCTTTTATTTCACTTGTTCTTCTCAATTTGTATGGTTTCTTTTATGATTATCTACTGTTGTCTTTGTTGTCCACTGTTGCCATCACTCTGTTAGAATCAGGTCTCTCTTGTAAATGAGCCCTGGAGGATCAGTGGGGTTAATCTGTATAAATACAAGTTGAATTAATGAATAATTGCATCAAAATAGATAGTGGGTGTCTCCTCTCTTCTCAAGTATGCATATTGTAGTCTTTTTTTAAAGATAGAACTTTATATTGCAATAAAATTCAAACCCAGGAATAAAAGTGGGAAAGAATATCCTCAAATCATCTCAAAGACAACTTCCAGAGAACTGAACCACTTATTTATTTGGTGACTTTACCTGATTATGTGAATAAATACTGTCACATAATGACACACGTGTACAAGTATGAATTTAAGGCTGGGCAGAATACACTAACTCAGATTATATTTCTCATTTGATACTGTACAGTTTGAACTTTCACATATTTTTATGGAGTTACATGCACTGGAGCAAATAATTAGCTATTAGAGTGCAGAAATGCCATAGTGATCTGTGTGATGAAAATAGAGATAACTGTGTTGGGAAAGATTCCTGCAAACAAAAAATCAGCTACAATATGCATGACACGTTCACGTCAGCAACCAATCAATGGACCAGAATTCTCCTCTGACCTTGAGAACTTAGGAAGACCTGCTCACACGCTCAACACAATACAATCTGAGTAATTACAGGATGCTGAACAAGGATTTATTGAGAACTTTGTCACTTTTAACTGATTAATTATAGTCATGTTAGATACTGTACCAATCAGTGAACATGACAATGGTACTTGTTTTTGCAAAAATGGCTGTAATTGATTTGTGTGCATAATTAAAAACTGGGTCACAGCTGCTGGAGGAGAAGCTAGCAGGGATGGATGCTTGTTCTTCTGTGGTTGCGAAACGTGTGTCATGTCCAATCTTATTTTGAAAAACCGCTACAGAGCGAGTCTGCGAAAAACAAATCGCGAAGTAGCAAGAGACTAATGTACATCAGCCACATAATGCACAGTTAAAACATATTTGCAATAATGGTTTTGCAAACAATATTAATAATTTTTTTCTATTGTAAATTGGTCAAGTTTGCAGCTTGCAGTTAGAGCAGGTGTCTGCAACCTTTGTGATAAAAAGAGACATTTTTTGCCACTTTGCTTACTAATTATGATGCCCGGGGCCGCAAAACCTGCTGCAACTGTGTACTGTCAACTGTTGGCACATGGACCACTACAATTTTGTTGAAGAGGGCATTTCCGGCCAGTGGGGGTGATGTTATAAAACAAAAACTGTCCAACTATTATTAACATGTCATTTATTGATATTTTTACATTTTAACACAAAAAAACAGATTTATGTAAAGAAAGAAAAAATATATAATTTTTAACAATTTTATAAATATTTAGACACTGGACTCTGCAAGCCGATGTGAGTTCTCTTAATTGTTGATTATGTATCCTACTTAAATCATAAAGTTAAAGACAGTATAAAATTAGGCCGGTTTGTTGGATACCCAGTTACATTTTTAAAGAAAATAAATATTTTTGTTTACTTTGACTTGGTTTTTTTTGTGTTTTATTCTTAGTGTTATCAAAGTTACTCACCATGTTCCTTCTCAGCAGCTTGTCTTAAAGATATTCCAAAACATTCAGGTGGTTTTGAGAGAAAGATCACGCTGTGAGACTTGAAGATGACTTAACGTGGCTAACAAACTATTCTAGCATGACGCAGTCCAAATGTTTTACATCTTGTATTTGTAGTCACTTTCATTGTTGGTAATAATTTAAATAAAATTCAGTTTTATTTTAATTTTGGTCAAAGCTTGAAGAGCTGCTGCAGATGTACCAAAGAGCCACATGTGTCCCCAGACCCCTTAGTTAGGTAAATGATCATTGATGAAAACCTTCACTCACATCTAACTTTCCCTCAAGGTCTCAGGCTATTTGGAGTCGGGGCACCAGTGACTGTGATGTATTCTCTATTGGTGAGGTGAACAAAGAGCTTGTCAACTATAAGGGCGACAGACAGATTGAAAAAGAGAAAGATGAAGGGAGGTGACAACTTGACAGCCATGTGCTCACTTTTACACGTTTTGCTTTAGGGAGTCGCCGCTGTCAACGTTGTGTTTGACCCATCAGAACACCAGAAGGACATCAGATTACAACACGCGTCAAGGAAATCCAACCTATCTTCTGTTTTTAGTCCAATCTAATGCCACCCCCAACCAGTGAACCGTAAATGCATCAATGCTCAGATGTCAGGTGGCATTGGTTTCTCTGACGCCGCTTGTATTTGGACTCAAAATAAGAGCAGAAATAAACTGAAGGCTCAATAATATTAGTTAAAAATAACTTTTAACACAATTACAAGATGCGCTCACTGAATTATTGTGGGCAACACACATTCAAAACGACCCACCAAATATTTGTATTCATTTTGTAACTGATTAAAACAATGTATTTTAGCAAGTCTCATTTGGATACATTTAAGACATTTAAGTACTTTTTAAAGATCATTATGATTTTAAATTTAAAGTCAAGTCAAAGTTAACTTAATTGTCTATAAGTGTACACAATTGACAGTGGATAAAACATTATGTTCCTCTCATATCCACAGTGCAAAAAAATATAGTAGAAAAGTAAAATACTAGGGTAAAAATAGTAGAAGTAAGACATCAGCCATCCATCCATCCATCCATCCATCCATCCATCCATCCATCCATCCATCCATCCATCCATCCATCCATCCATCCATTATCTTACGCTTATTCCAAAATTGGGTTGTTGGGGTAGCAGCTTGAACAGGGAGGCCCAGACATCTCTTTCCACAGTCACCTCTTACAGCTCTTCTTGGGGGATTCCAAGGCATTCCCAGGCCAACCGAGAGACTTAGTCTCTTCAGTGTATTCTGAGTCTTTCCTGGGGTCTCCTCCCAGTCAGACATGCCCAAAGCACCTCCTAGGAAGGCGCTCAGGAAGCATCTTTATTAGATACCCAAACCACCTCAACTGGCTCCTTTCAATGTGGGAGAGCAGCGGTTCTACTCCAAATCCCTCCCAGATAACTGAACTTCTCACCCTGTCTCTAAGGGAGAGTCCAGCTACCCTGCAGAGGAAACTCATTTCAACCGCCTGTATCTGCAATCTCATTCTTTCAGTCACTACCCAGAGATCATGACCATAGGTGAGGGTAGAAACATAGACCAACTGGTAAACAGAGCTTTGCTTTGCAACTTAGCTCCCTCTTCACCACAACGGACCAGCACAGAGTCCATTTCCATTTCCTGGCCCACAATTTATGTGACCGCTACTCTTCTTTCCCTTTTTGATTTTTAGCTCCTCAGAGTCCTCCTTTTATGTTTTAATCTCACTCTCGTCTTGGAAGAATATTACCATTTCTATATTTAACAAGCCCAACCTGCTGCACATCCTTTCCAGCCTAATCCTTCTGTCTAGCCAGTCAATACATGTCCTTCTCTCCCTCCTTAGTGCCCAGCCTTTTGTGCATCTCCTCATACATCTTCTGTTTTGCCTTTGCTACCTTCCTCTATGCCCTATGTTGCATCTCCTTACATATCCTCCTATGTTCCTCCCTCTTTCAGAAATAGGTGTTTTTGACAGCCCTTTCCATCCTTTTGGCAACATCCACCACTATATGTCTTTTCTGGTTCCTTTCCTCATCCTCTCAGTTATTATCACCAACATGTCCATTCAGGTCTGCTCCGATCACCACTCTCTCCTCCCTAGGAATACTCTAATTTGGTTAGAGCCTTCCAGAATTTCTTGTTTTCTTCTAATTTGCATCCAACATGTGGATGTGGAGCATAACCAATGACAATATTCAACGTCACATGTTTAATTTCTCAAAAACATCATCATGTCTGACGGGCTTACACTTTTCTGACACAGCTTAAATCTAAAATCTTAGAATATCTTTACTCAGCATACAGTTTAGGTGAAAATACTATAATTTTAAAGCCCAATACTGATACTTTCCCGACCCGATACTGTTCAGGTATATGAGGCTGTAAAAGACCATTACTTTAACAGAGCACAAGAGGCACATCTATATCACAGACGTCCATCTCACTCATGGTGCAGCCAGAACAC
>JARVLU010000624.1:13202362-13213109 GCA_031762415.1 Simpsonichthys santanae
GCGGACATTGAGGACTCGGGATTTTATTTCAAGACTAGTCGAGACCACAACTGTGGAAATATCACCAAATTGCCAGAATATCATCCAGTTTATTTGTCATCCTTGTTTTTATTGGATGCAAAACGTACTGATTCAAATCCAAGCAATAACGTGACTCATTGTTAAATACATGGTTTTGTTACCACTGTCACGCCCACCCCCTTTCACTCGCACATGGTTCTGTACCAACAGAACAATACAGACAACAGAACGTAATGTCACAACCAGGAGTAAAAGTAAGATGGTACAGATAATCTGTGAAAAGATTGAGTTCCAAGACTTGAGGTCTTGGTCTTGACTTGGTCTCGGACCCCTAAAGTCTTGATTTTGTCTTGGTCTCGATCCCCTCTGGTCTTGGTCTTGACTTGGTCACGGGTTAGGTGGTCTTGACTACTACACTAGGATGGTAGATCTTTATAGATACAGTATATGATTTCAAATTAACACTGAAAAAGTGTATTTTTTTTGTAAAGTCCAATTCAATAAAACCAAGATTTATTTATGACAGCAACAAAAGCATAAAACTTCCAAGGGGTTGAATACTTTCTATAGGCCCTGTAATAGAACCCACCCCAGTAGAAAGTTCTCATTGTTTCCATACAAAAAAATATGCAAACCTATAAAGGTAATTCTAATGAGCACAAGTTTCATGACCAGCAGCTTCACACTGATGTAGTTCTGGGACCATGCATGAAACCTTAAAACCACCAACACTGAGGGGGAATGTGCATGAGATAATAAGAAGTAGGATGTGGTTCAAACAGGCACTGACAGTAAGATTAGATGAAATGCAGTCTTGAGATTCACTTACTAAACAGAGGCAGATAAAATATACCACAGCTCACAAACTGGAGATTATTCACTCAGATCTTGATGTATGTTTTTTTTTTAATATAAAGTTTAAAATAATATCTCCCCCTGCTTTTTCTGCACGACTTTGTGACAGTGAAAGTGCATCTCGGATGGCTCTAATGGTATCAATTAAAATGTCAAAGTTTCAAACAAATAAATGGAAAAATACATGGGGAAAACTGGAAAATTAATACATAATTAAACATGTATTGGTAACTTCTGAGTAGATCATCTAAACAAAAACATAAATGAGATTTTGGATTTAGCATGTGCCATACCTCTGGGAGTCCAGCAGGTCCTTGGGTCGGATGATGGCCTTAATGAGGGCGTCGGGTCGAACCGACTTCTGAGGTGAAGTCTTAGGACTGGAGTCCGACTCTCCGCTCTCCTCGTCTCCCATGGCTTTAACATAGCTACTGCTTCGCATTCGACGACAAGGAATCTCATCATCCTTCCCACCCCCAGGGTAGCCCCCCCACTCATCCTGGGGTACCTGTTGAGTGGGAGATTGGAAAAGACAGAGAGGTTGAAGAAATGAATTATTGTATAAAATACATCTTGAAATGTCATCAAATTTCCACATTTGCTCAAAAAATATACGGCTGTATGACAAATTTGTGTAAATCTGTGTTAGTGAGCACTTCTCCTTTGCTGAAATAATCCATCCACCTCACAGGTGTGGCAGATCAAGATGTTGGTTACAAAGAATGATTATTGCACAGGTGTTTTAGGCTGCCCACAATAAAAGGCCACTCTAAAATATGCAGCTTTATCACACACCACAATGCCACAGATGTTGCATGTTTTGAAGGAGACTGCAATTGGCATGGGTGGAGCTGTTACCGCAGTGAGCAGGTCGCCAGTTCAAATCCTGGCCGGGGACCTTTCAAAGTGGAGTTTGCATGTTCTGTCTGTGCGTGCATGGGTTTTCTCTGGGTACTCCGATTTTCTCCCATAGACCAAAAGCATGCATGTTAGGCTGATTGGAAACTCTAAATTGTCCTTAGGTGTGAGAGAGTAAATGGTAATTTGTCTCATTTGTCTCTATTTGTCCCTGTGATGGACTTGTGACCTGTCCAGGTGTCCCCTGCCTCTCACACAGTGATGGCTGGACTTAGGAACCAGTGACTCCCATGACCCAAAAAGGAAGAAGTGGGTAAAGATAATGGATGGATGGATGGATGGATGCAACTGGCATGCTGACTGCAGGAATGTTCACCAGCGCTGTTGCCCATCAATTGAATGTTCATTCCTCTACAATAAGCCATCTCCAAAGGTGTGTCGGAAAATTTGGCAGCACTTACGACTGGCCTCACAACCACAGACCATGTGTAACCACACCAGCCCAGTACCTCCACATCCAGCTTCTTCACCTCTAAGATCATCTGAGACCAACTACCTAGATAGCTGCTGCAACCATCAGTTTGCATCCGTCCATCCATCCGTCATCTTCCGCTTATCCGGGGTCGGGTCGCGGGGGTAGTAGCCTAAGTATGGAGGCCCAGACTTCCCTCTCCCCAGCCACTTGGGCCAGCTCCTCTGTGGGAATCCCAAGGCGTTCCCAGGCCAGCCGAGAAACATAGTCCCTCCAGCATGTCCAGGGTCTTCCTCTGGGTCTCCTCCCGTTGAGATGTGCCCAGAACACCTCATCAGTTTGCATAAACAACTAATTTCTGCACAAATGGATAGAGACCATCTCAGGGAAGCTTATCTACATGCTTGTCATCCTCATTGGGGATTCCACCTGAGTTTGTCATCGTAATGGACTTTTGAGGGGAAATGCTCACATTCAATGTCATGGCAAGTTAGAGACATATTATCTTCACTGATGAACCCCTGTTTTCACTGTGCAGGGCAGTGTGACATTGTGTGGGTGAGCTGTTTGCAGATGTCAAAGTTGTGAATCAAGTTACCCAAGGTGGCGGTGGGGTTATAGTATGGGCAGGCGTATGTTATGGACAATGACCATTGGTGGATTTTGAATGCACAGAGATACTATGACAAGATCCTGAGGCCCATTGTTGTACCATTCCTCTACGACCATCACCTCATGTGTCAACATGATAATTTATGGCCCCATGCTGCAAGGACCTGTACACAATTCCTGGAAGCTGAAAACATCTCAGTTCTTGCATGGCCAACATACTCACTGGACATTAAGCATGTTTGGGATGCTCTGGATTGGCATATGTGTTCCAGTTTCTGACTACATCCAGCAACTTCACAGAGCCATTGAAGAGGAGTGGACCAACATTCAACAGGCCACAATCAACAACCCGATTAACTCTATGTGAAGGAGATGTTTGCATTGCGTGAGGCCAAAGGTGGTCACACCAGATATTGACTGGTTTTCTCTCCCCCCTCCACACACACAATACAGTAAAACCACATTTTAGAGTGACATTTTGTGAGAAGTTCTCACCAACACAGATTTACACAAATTTGTGAACATTTGAGAGAAAAATGCATACTGTGCAACTGTGTACATAGAAAAGGTCTTATATCGTTGAGTTCAGCTCATGAAAAACGGGAGCAAAAACAAGTGTTGCATGCTTCTGTTCAGCGTAGTAAATAAAAATCCTATTGCTGAAGCAACGTGGCCTCTAATGGTCACCTTAATTTAAATCTATTATCTTGCACAGATGGTTAAATCCTATGAGAAATACAAACATACTTTCTTGATTAGCCAATACTAATAACAACCTTGACACAGCTTTAACAGATGTACAATTTAACCTAGTTTGACCAAAACACTAAAAAGTTTGACTGAAATGCTTTTCTGAATTTAGCTGCATTATTAATGATAATTTCTGCTGGAAGACAAGAGTAAAAGGTGACATCTTTGCAACCATCAAAACAAGCCAGACAATTCATGTTGCAATTTTCTTCCAATTGTTAAAGCAAGTAATTAAAAATCCAGGTGGAGACATCATCATTATCCAATTTCAGAAAGCGAACTGGGAGTACCACTTGCATTTGCTGCTTGCTTTCATTTGGAAGCGAATATCTCATGCAGGACAAACAATACAAAGCTGCTCTTAAATTGTAAACTGTGAGCAGAGAGCCAGCATTTTGCATGTACACAGAACAGAACTAGAGGAAATTAATATACTCTGATATTAGCATTTTTATTGTTGGAATCAATTTCAAGCAGGGCACATTTTACAGTAACAAAGAATGGTAAGAATCAAAATTACTTTGAGTCATGATTATTATACACCAAAGAAACAATGTCAGATTTTAATAGTACATCCCATTACACCCCACACATAGCAATGTTATTATATAATTTTAATAGCTTTTTATAACGAGGATGGTGGCAGAGCTTATTAAAATCTGCCGGACCAACTTCCAACATTATAATGGACTGGCACTGTTTGTTTGCAGTGTCATATGCAGACAAAATCACAGTTCTGTTGCTCACACTTGATTTTTTTTTTCCATTAAACACATGAGGTGTTTAATGAAGTCAAGATCTGAAGTTTTCTCACAAAAGCAGCACAAGACGACACACAAACGCAAATACTTTGGCACAAATGCACTCTTGCTGATTGTCCTAAAAGCTTGGCTTGCTCACACAGTCATAAAATATGACATTGTCAGTAATCATTAAATTATATGAGATAGTTGATGTCTTCCCTGATGCTATACCCATTCATCGCTTTAACATCCTGGCCCTAAAGCAGCTCAAATTTCTCTGCCTTTATATTTTATAAAGACAAGTCTGAGCCTTGTTTATTGGTCTTTGGATCATAACAAAAATGGGTTTAAATTGTGCAAACCACTACTGATAAAAATAAATGTTGGACAAATGTATAACGCTCATAATGATGGCGTGTTTTCCTCTGCCTGTCAGTGGCTAACTCGCTGTTCACAAGTTCACAGTGAACCGAGTGCCAGCAAAGCGTCACTGGCAAATGTCAGGAAGAGATAAGCCACGTCTAAATGTCACTAATGTGTCAGACACATTTACGCAAACTGAGATCTGATTAGCATTTAAAAGCTAATGAAAACATAGCCGGTCTTTTATAATATCAGGTTACTAAAGATGAAAGCATTTATCCACCTTTTCCATAGAAAAACAACAAAACAAAAAGCTTTGAGTTTGAGCAGAAAATAACTTTATCCAAAGCGTTATTTATCAGTGACACTAGTTCACCACCATTAATGCTTTCCCTTCCACAGCTGTTTTTCTAACAAGCATCAAACCAAAACTTTAATAGTGTGAATGTTTATGCAGCATTCACACTATTGTGATCCATTTTTCTTCTGTACGTTTTTTGGAATCATTAATCATAATTCCATTTTTGTGCTATTGCAACAAATCGAAAATAAAAATGTTAAGCCCATTCAGGAGAAGGGTGCTATGACTTTTGGTACTGGTACAATTTTAGCTTTTTTGAAATATTTAGTCTTTACTGTCAGTTTTTTTTTTTCCTCATGGAAAATGAATTGAGCTCATTTTACATCCTTCAAATCTTTAGATCTGTTTACAACCTTTTGGTGCTCCTTTCACATTTTGTTCTGATTCAGGTTTTTAGCTTCTTTGTGCAACTATTTATTTTTTCAGCTACTTTGAGCTAATTTCAGCTCTCCCTTCAGCTGTTTTGTGATCCTCTCTGATTATTTCTGCTAACTACAACATTTTTGTGCATCTTCTAACTTCTTTCTGCTAATTTCAACTCATGCTCCTTTCAGTTCATTTCTGCAAGTTTAAGCTTTTTCTGATATTTCAGCTACTATTTAGCTGTTTTATGCTAATTTCAGCATTTTCAGCTAAAGCCACAGATTTTACACTCATTTCACTTTTTTTTTTTCAGCCCAATTCAGCAAAAATGTGCTCTTTCCACTTCTGATAATTTAAGCTTCATTCTGCCATTTTAGCTTTTTTTTTTTTTTAAATTTATCTATGCTTTTTATTCCTATACTTTTCAAATTTTGTGATAATTATTGCTTCTTTAAGCCTAATTGGGCACATTTGTGCGCTCTCAACTTTCTTCTGGTATTTTAAGCTTCTTCCTGCCTTTTCAGCTACTTTTATTGTGCTAATTTCAGCTTTTTCAACTAATTTACTAATTTGTGTGATCATATCTGCTTATGTAAACCAAATTTAGCAAATAAATGTTCTTTCTGCTTTCTTCTGCTAACTTTGGCTTGTTCTTCCATTTTATCTTCATTTCAGCATGTTTTTAGCTCATTTCAGCTGTGTTTCAGCAAGTTCTTCAGCAATAAGCCAGCAGTTTCACAGGAAATGCAATTTCTCTAGTTGAGTAATGGCTTTATTGTGGAAAAAAAAAAGTCTTAATGGTAGAAAATGTTGAATAAAACTTAGCACCTTGAAAATCTATCACCTGGCCACTAATTTGGTACCAAATTTGTGTTATATTTTCAAAAGTGGCTCTGGTTAGACACAAAGTGAAGTGACACATTTACACATGATGTGAAAGAAAACATTATACCCAAGGACAAAAGGACATTTTGCAAGCTTGCATGGATGAATCAAACTTACTTTTATTCTGAACATGTGCTCACACACATTAGAAGTCAAACCCAAACAGACACAAGTAAGAGTCATTCATCTCCCCTTACAAGACAGGCCATTTACAGAAAAGAGTGGATGGGTTAATTAAGTCTTGAAGGGGTTTGATATTTTTAGACATCTAATTAATGAAGAGTACGCCGGTGGACAGGGACAAGCTGTGGTGAGATTTGTTTAATTTGGATTTGCTGATAAAATGTGGAGATTCCAGGGGTGTCTCCCTGTGAAGATAACATCAAGAGAAACAAATCGTGGGTACAGGAGTAAGTTTGTGCTGATGCTGTGAAAAAGCATATACTGTATCATATATAATGATTCTGAAAATGTATATATATATAAAAAAAAGCTTTGAAATATTTAAAGCATTATAAATCTTTAACTTGACTCTAGCTCATCTGTCAAATGAAGCCATGAAAATGAAACAAAAACTTTTTTAGCTTCAGGGTAAACCCAAGAAAGTAATGGGGGACTAGCGGTGCAGAGGTTAGAAAAGACAAGCCTGTAATTGGGGTCACTGGTTTGAATCCCTTAACTGTTAGATCTAAAATTTGGGTGAGAAAGGGGGTGCCTTGTGGGGCCCTTAAGCAAGGCCCATAATCCCCAGATTTGCTCCCATGTGCTAGATGGCAGCCCTCTGCTCCACACATGTGGGCTGTGGTAGCTTGGTGGCCAATGCAAAATTTATTTATTTTTTGCTAAATCTGCATGCGAGTTCGTTTGCTGTGACAACTGCTGAAGAAGCAAGCAGCCAATAAAATAAATAAATAAATAAAAAAAGTAAACCTAAGAAAGTCAAAATTAAGGGCTTTAGTCAGGCAGGTAACCAAAAATGTTGCTTCAATAATAAGGCCATCATGGTACAGTGGTGACATGGTACTAGTTTCCCACAAGCACAAAGCATGTTAAGTTATTTTTGAGACGTTTGCTAAATTCCTTCTGAATTACTTTTGTACCATAGAGTTCATCACATTTTTGCTATTGGGAATTTTATTGGGATAGACAAGAAAATCCTGAACAAAACCCTTTTGTCCTCCAAACATCAAGCTGTGGTAAAGAGTTAAATTTAGTCTAAACAACAGCCAACCCACAGAAAGGAACTGAATCTGAAAGGGATCTAAAAATGTTTTTGTGCTCACTATCCAAGAGGAAAAAACAAAAACAAATAAAAATAAAAAAGCTAGAAATGATGTGCCAAGTTTTCGGCTCATTCCCAAAAATTGATGCTCTCATTGATGCTAAAGTGTTTTTTTTTGTTTGTTTTTTTTTTTTTGTTTTTTTGTTAAATCAAGCCTGAATAGATCTGTAAGTGTGATGTTTCTCTGCATATTTCAATATCATTTTACTAAATTCACAAAACATTTAAACAACTATGTTATTGTACAGAGTTATATGGAGCACAGTGTGAAAAAAATGGCCTAATATGAGTGTGAAAAACAACAGCACTTGCGATTTTTCAGCCTGTTACAGACCTGTTAACCAAGGTTTTGCTGCTCATCATGATCTAAAGATTCAACTACGAGATGTTGTGTGTTTACTTCACAGACAGGGTTGCAAATTCAAGAAATCTCTTCTGATTCTGTTTTTGTTTTGTTTGAAAAGAGAACTGTCTTCTTTGGTTCAGGAGTGACTTGAATCTTACAGTAAGTTTGAGTTGAGGTCTGTGGCAGCATCTTGTGTAAAGCTGCATTTCTACAAAAACAGAACTTTTATTTCCAACAAAATTGTCAGGTCATCTGGACGGTTTCTATTGTGTTGAGATGTTTTAGTCTTCATCCAAAGGACTTCATCAGTCCGAGGAGCCACAACAAACTTCAGTCCCACAAGCAGCACACTCACATGGTGGGCCAACCAGTTTGCAGGTGATAAGATGGTTTCTGGGGCCTGAAGATATAGCCAAAGTGGTTTAAAACATCAAAGTTCATGCGCAATAATCCAGGTATAAAATCCAACAAAGTTCAGTCAGGTCATCTGGATGGTTTATTTTTTGTTGAGACATTTCATCCTTCAACCATAAAGTCCTTTGGTTGAAGGATGAAACGTCTCAACAAAAAAGAAACCATCCAGATGACCTGACTGAACTTTGTTAGATTTTATACCTGGATTATTGCGCATGAACTTTGATGTTAAGAACTTTTATTTCTTTAGTTTGCTGGACACAACCCAATAATTAAGAATTATGACTAAAATGAATCAATTTAATGGAGGTTGTCTTCACAAAATGTGCATGACATGACTGGAACTTCAGCTGTGTGCCAAAATAATGCTTACATTTGATCATTCCTGTAATATTAGCTGATCGTGCTCGCCACAATGATTGGGAAAGTATCTGTAAGTGGTGAATGTGGTTTCTGCCTCTTTGATGGCCACAGGGAATAGGCTGTTGTTCCTGGAGGGCATCAGCACATTTAATTAAATACCTCTATGGCTCTATCTATGAAAAATATGTCACTGCCAGACATTACTACTCCTATTTTAATGACAGTATTCGTACAGACTAACATTCACAAAAAGTAATGTTTTGTGCACCACACCATGAATCAAGTCAGGACATCTGAAGGACATCTGCAGACAGTGTCACCTTTTGACAAAAACATTTATTAAACCTCACAGGATTCTTTTTCACTGACAGTCACAGAGGGAAAAATATCCAAATACATAGAAAAATATCAACGTCACGAAACCAATAATTTATGTCAACACGGCTGTGGATGATGTGATGTATGGACAAGTCATTTTTAGCAGATTGTTTATTTGCAGTTTTATTAAACTCACTCCTAATTGTGCATCTGCATGCATCCAAGTGATATTTTCATTAAAATATTTTAACTGATTGCTTTTGAGATGATTTTTATGTGATTTATTATGCATAACACAATTTAAACACTCATATTTACAGAGTACTGTAATCAAAGTAATCAAAATCACAGGTCAAGTCCTGAACTTTATACTTTCATTGCAATATCCCTATTAAATCTTTACCTTTACTGAATCTTATTACATCTGTGCCGTTGTCCATCCTTGTCAACCTTTGGAGTCAATTTGCTGACAATGGTGGGTCATCAGCTCATCATAATGAAAGCTGGCACAGGTGCTTACCCCTGCATCCTCCTTTAGCTGACATCAGCGTCCATCTCCTCCTGCATCCTGAAAACCTCAGCACTGCATCCTCAGAGCACACATGGATTTATTTCATTGTAGTTGTTTCCTGTCTGCGTTCGCTACTCGTCTTTGTTTTGGCAGACATTGTTAAATTTGTTTAGTATGTAAACAGGCTGTGTGGTCACATCTGCTAATTTAATTAGGAACTGTGTATATTAACCATTATATCCAAATCCCCATTTTAGATCATTATGTAGAAAAATATCCAAATTCAAACGGACGAAACTTTGAACATTATTCACCATCCTTGTTTGAAACAATATGATTACTGGAGACTTTATACCTGAAGTGTTTAAATGCAGGAGACCATATGACTGCATAAACAAATGGGACAGAACTTTGTGCACAAACAAATTGGGTTGTATAAAGTATATACAGTATTTGGAATTACTAAACCTGAAACTTTCACAGAATTTAACTAAAACCATGGTTTTGGGTAATGCATTAAGTTGCAGGTACTACATTTCAAGATATGCTAATTGCTTGTTTATTATTTTATCTTTATTTGTATGCATTGCATTAAAACACTGCTAACTGCAGATATTGCTATTAGAACATTATCATTATTATTGATTTGACTTAAGAGCTTAGCACAAAAATGGTTTTGTTCAGAAGTTTAATTGACAGCTGACTGAATAAATCATATTGTGCCACAGTCTGTTTATCTATCCATCCATCCATGCATCCATCCATCCATGCATGCATCCATCCATCCATCCATTTTCTTCCGTTTATCTGGAGTTGGGTTGCGGTGTAGTAGCCTAAGTAGGGAGGCCCAGACTTCCCTCTCCCCAGCCACTTGGGCCAGCTCCTCCGGGGGAATCCTATGGCGTTCCCAGGCCAGCTGAGAAACTTAGTTCCTCCAGCATGTCCTGGGTCTTCCTCTGGGTCTCCTCCCGGTGGGACGTGCCCAGAACATCTCACCAGGGAGACGTCCAGGAGGCATCCTAACCAGATGCCTGAACCACCTCAACTGGCTTCTCTCGATGTGGAGAAGCAGCGGCTCTACTCTGAGTCCCTCCCGGATGACCAAGCTTCTCCCCCTATCTCTAAGGAAGAGTCCAGACACCCTGCGGAGAATACTCATTTCAGCCGCTTGTATCCGAGATCTCGTTCTTTCGGTCACAACCCAAAGCTCATGACCATAGATGAGGGTGG
>JARVLU010000624.1:13226038-13236518 GCA_031762415.1 Simpsonichthys santanae
ATGGTATGGAATTATAATGAATAATTGTGATGAGTTTTGTGGTTGGTTGTGTTATGTATTGTTTGAATAGATTGTTTTGAACTGATATTGGTTAGAAGGGACAGAAATGATAAGAATTTGTTCTTCTTCTGCTGCCTTTCATTTTATATCTTATTTTATTTGTATGGAATAAGTATTGTTTTAACTGAAATGAAATGAATGAATAAATAAATAAATGTTGACATATACTAAGATAGCTATACGAATAACTGGGAGATATTCTGTTGTCAGTTATATTATTCCTGCATGAAGTTTGCATCCCTGAACATAAGCTACAAATAAACAGAGATCCTGCTATTTACAGAAATCTGGCCAAAATCCAAAATATATTTGGATCTTCGTTTCTTACTCTACTGCCACACAGCAGCACTGCAGCCCCTTGTGGTTCCTGTTGCACGGAGCCAAACGTGGTAAAGTTTACACACCTGCGAGTGCTGTTGGGATGTGAAAAACGGCAGCAGGAGAGACAGAGAGCTCCCATTTCCATCCTTCTTTAGCGATCAAAACCTCCATCCCCATCATCTTTCTTACAGCAGAGTGGAAGTTAGCTTGAGCGTGTGGAGGAATGAAGTGAAGCAGAGAGAAGCCGCTGAGGTTCTGTAAACAAGAGCGATGCTCAAGGGAAGTTTTTGTGTGGTCGTACATTCAAGGGGCGTCTCAGCTGATAACACAGACGGTTACTGTAAATTATTCAGATAAGAAAGTGAACAGGAGCTCTAACAGCAGATGTGCACATTCCCATCCATCAGCCTCCGCATTAATCTCTTCAAAAATGGTGAGACTATTGGCAGGCTGTCACTGTAAGCCTAAAATTACTATTTTTCTTCTCTAACGCCTGAGTTTCCCCTACAGTGAGGCAAGCTGAACTCTGCCGTACTGAAGCATTTAGCTACGGAGAGATTACAGTGGCTAGATAAAGAGAAGCAGCTGAATGTCTGAAAACTTATCATGAGTCAGCTAATGATGAAGTGTGTTATCTGTGCTGTGCTCAGCGCTCCTCCTCAGCTTTCTTTTCCTCTGCCAGTCAAAGTGGGGATGGAACAATGGGTGGCAGAAAGAAATTTAACAAAGTGTCAGGATAAGGAGCTTTTGTTCTTCCCAGAATGACAAGATTTGGGGGCTTTTGTGCTTCGGGAGTTTTTGCTTTTCTCTAATGTTTCTGGAATGTTGCTTACAAAATAAGGCACAGCTCATACAAGATTACATTTCTGCTTATTTAACAAACAATCTCCTGAAGCCAAAATCTTTCAAAGTAATTTTTCACTCTCGGTACTGAAACAACAAAAGCCCCCCCCACCCCAACACAAACTCTTACAGAGCGGGGTTGATAGGAAGGGTTTGCATTTACATGGCACAACTGTAAATCTAGTAAAACAATCCAGCTATGAATTAATCATGCTGAATATGAAATTCTGCCGCAGGAAAAGCCCCACGAGTGAGAGAGAGAGGGAGAAAGAGAGAAAGTCCCATCTTATGCAACAACCACGGCTGCATTCCCAGGCATCTTGTTAGAGGATGTCTCAGAACTGCTGTTGCTGTAGCAACGCACTCTGAAGTTCACATCTTCTGCTGTCTTTGCAGCAACAGAGGACTTCAGGGGGGGAAACAGAGATAATCCACCGTCACATTGCAAGGATGACACAGAAATACAGAGCCAAGTCAAAGGCAGTCTGTTTGAAATGCATATCAAACGCTTTTAAAAGCTGAAGTCAGCAGTAGCTTAATCACTGCATCTGTTTTCTTGCTTCCTGGCTCACAAGATGTTCTGTCCTTATTCTGAGAGAAGTCCTATCACAAAACTGATTTTAAAACCCACAGAGGACCCTTGCAGGCAACTTCAGTCCTCTGCCTAAAGAAGACAATTGAAATCATTTCCCCTTCTAATGTGATTTTCCTCTCTGCAGACCACAGCAGCCTCAAAAGAGGAGGGTGGAGGCCGAACATAATCTTTTTTTTTTGTGTTTGTTTTTGGGAGATGGTAGTGATACTGACTGTCATCTTTTTTATTCATCCAAAGTCAGCTGACGCACGAGAGGCAACATGACTGCTGTTAATCTGAACACAATCAGATCTAGGCCTGTCACAACAAACAATAAATCAATTAATAATAATAATGCCATCACATTGTCATCATGGTATGTTTCCGTACTATGGCAAAATTAGTCTCTGCATTTAACCCATCCACCACCAGGTGGTGCATGATAAATGAAAATGATCTACCTCATTTTCATTTATTGGCTTTATCGTTTCTTTGTGTCTCTCTCTTTCTACAGAAGACACAGGATGACAAAAGGCTCAACTCCAGTTCTCATCACTGACCTCCCTTTCTCTTTTCTCTTTAAAATACATCTTAACCATCCAAAATCACGTTTTTAGATCGTTAAAAGCAGCTAAACTGAAAAGATAAGTACGAGCTAAGCTAACAGGCTGACCTCGGGGAAAAAAAAAAAAAAAACCTCCATCTTGTCAACGCTCCAAAATTCACGGTTGAAACCCGTGCCTTCATCTAAAAAGTTGCTTTTCTCTGCAAAAAGAAGCTAAGAACTTGTTTACTGATTTTTTTTTAATTTTTATTAAAAGCTTTGTTTGACAAATGCTTTGCTAAAGAGCTCAAACTACATCGCGCATCCGCCATTTTGAGAACCAAAAAACAGGAATGAGTGACAGCCCATGTCACGTCAAGGGGCATCCCACTCATTTTTCTTTAACAGACATGTTGCTCGTCCCCTATTATCTATCATTCAGTTCAAACAGTCTTATACTGCCATCCAGTGGTCTAAAAAATGAACTACATAAATATTAACCAAAATTTCTTCTTAAATATGACAATTACTAATTATTGACAATTTTCAAACAATACTATCATTTATCGCAATAATTTCTGAGACAATTAATCGCCCAGCAAAATTTGTCAGAAAAATTAAACATACAGACGGCATTTAAAAAAGGGTCCTGCTGATAAAAGGAATTAACATTAGAGTTCAATGCACGAGCAGAAACAACTGCACTCACATCTTGATTTATATGGAGGAAGGTTGCTTGTTGCTCTGGGGAGTGAAAGCAAACCCAGGCACATCTGACAGTAAATGTAATTAGTTTAAGTACTCATTCCAGTGTTTTACCAAGCTAATTTCATAGCAGCTCGATGGAGAAAGAGCTTTTGACAATGCCCTGGACTCTAAACACATCGTACAAAAATCATATCTGCAAGCAGGGGAGCAGCCAAACAGGAGAAACCCACTTGATGTTGTTGTGATGAGCTTGTTTACCGATGTGATGTCTCTATTATCACTAATGTGAAGGTGCATTTTGGTCTTTGATTACTATTAAAGTATTCAACTCTGCTCTGCTGAGAAGGTTAAACATTAATTAACTAAAGCTCCACACTAGGCAGGATTTAAAGTACACAAAAACTGTGGTCTCCAAGCAAATATTTTGTTTTTCATCTAAGCTGGAAAAAAAAAAAAAAAAAACTTTCACACTTTTGCCCATTACTACACTGACGGGACAAAAATGAGTTCACCCAAAAAAGATAGCAGAGACCCACAAGCACATCTGCTATGATTAATAAAATCCTGCATCTGTCCACAGAAAGCACAAATTAAATGTAGGAGAAAACATTAGAATTTCAGTAAATCCAGACTGAATTTTCAAAGTGAACTTTTTTTATATTGCGTTTTGGAAACGGATTACCAGTGTGAACATAAAACATACAAGATAAACCAGTTTAACTTGTCCATTTATCCACTTTGTTTACCCACGTATCCATGCCTATCTTCAGTGGTCACTGGGTGCAAAGTGGGGACACACAAAGACAACCAACCTTCACACAAGGCCGTTAACATCTGATAACAATTTACCATTGCCTATTAATTTGACATGTATATTTTTTGGTCTGTTAGAGGAACCTGGAGTACCTGGAGACAACCCATGCATGCATGGGGAGAACATGCAAAATCCACACAGAATGGTTATATCCAGGTTGTTTAACCTGAAATGTTCTTGCTGTGAGGAAACAACACAAACCAATACTTGTCCTATAAATTGTATTTCATTTTTTACATGTGCAGTTGTGGCTGAGTGGTTAGAGCAGTCGTCAGCAAGAGTTGGGAGTTCGATTCCACCAGAAGGGACATGCTGACGTGTCCCTGGGCAAGACACTGAACCCTTCATTGCCTCTGATGTGTGTCCCATCAGTGTATGAATGTGATAGAGCCCTGATTAGTCATTCTAGATATATAGTAGAGTGCTGTATGAATGGGTAAATGAGGGCACAGATTGTAGTGTAAAGCTCTTTGAGTATCTAGATAAGTTAGAGAGCAGCTATACGAGTACAGTCCATTTACATTTTCTTGATAAATCTTGTTTGGCAGATTGCGTTTTACTGAACCCATCCATAATATACAAATGTATCCATAGCAATGAAAAAAACCAAACAAACAAAAAACCACCACAATAACATATTAGAGATTTCTTTTAAGGGGTTCAAGTAAGATACAAATTGTGCTTCTTTTCTTCATAAAACACTTTATGTGCATTTTTTTCACACACATTTGTATGATTCCACGTGTCCCACTATCCATTAGCTTCTTACTTTTTTGGAACATGGGGGTCACTGGTACCCATATCCAGCAGTCAATGTGTAAGAAGCGGAGGATACCTTGGACAGATCTCCAGTCCATCACAGGGACACATCAAGACGAACAACCATTCACTCTATCACTCACACCTAGGGACAATTTAGAGTTAACAATCAGACTAACTGGTCTGTGGGATGAAACTGGAGTACCCGGAGAAAACTCACACATGCTCGGAGAGAAATGCAAATTCCATCCAAAATGGCCCCTGACCAGGATTCGCTCCGGCGACCTTCTCGCTGAAAAGCGGCATCTCTACGTGCCACTGTTCCACCCCAACTCGACATGTTACTATAAAAATGTCAGTTTTCTTGCCAAAGATTTCTGTTCTCTACTTTAGTTGTAAAGTTTAGGCTCACGTTATAATTTAGAATAGGACTTTTCTACTTTGCATTCTCACATTGTTTTGTCTAGCAAAAACAGGAAGCCCGTGTAATGTAACACCAACAAAGTCTGTTAGAACCAGGCCTACTCATTTAGAGCAAATATAAACCTTTAGGAGGGCCACAGTGAAGAGTAGAGTCGATTGGACAGTTTATTGAATCTTCAGTCCAAGCAACCATTCATTCATTCAACCTTTATTTAGACAGATAAATCACATTGAGCCTTGAAGACTCATTTACAAATGAAACCTGTTTAGACAGACAGAAAGTTGTGAAAGTGAACACGTAAGATTTGGAGGCAAAAAAAAAATCCTCTCACACTCTTTCCAATTTAAACCAATTTAAATACAGTATTCCTCAATCACACTCGTGTGTCTACTGGTCTTCTCTAAAGTTGTACCTGTAGGATCATAATTTCAAGACATTTAGTAAACTTTTGTCCAGAGCAAGTTGAGAACATGACAAAAACAAGCTCAGGAAAACTGAGCTTATTTTCAGCAGCAATACTGACAGATGAAGAAGTCCCAAAGATGACAGTGAGACTGATGACACACATACAGTTTAAATCTGGAAGACACTGCAGCAACTTCTCCAGGATGTTTTTTTTTTTTTTTTTAAATTCACCAAATGTGAGCAATCAATGCATTGATATGCTGCAGGGTCACACCAATCTTTAATGTAACTACTGTCCTTCAAATCAGCCCTATTGCTAAATCTGCAAAGCTGTTGCACACCCTTTTATATTCCATATGACGTCTATGCACAACTGAATTACAGAGTTTTGCAGAAATGTACACTAAAATGTCAACATCTGTGCAAAAGCATTGTTTGGGTGCAGGCTGCTCTTCATTTGCCTCCTCAGGCAGTCACTAAAAACGCATGATTCTAGTAATAATTCAGTGAAGACAGGGGGCTGATTGAGTCGGCCCCCTAAGATCCATCAGGAGGAGCTGTAATGGGATGAACAGAGACATGGAAAACACGGATAATGGCTTGACGCAAGACTGGATAGGACTGCTGTTTGACACCGGAGTGAGGAAGACTGAGGGGAAACTCGCAGGAGCAGAGAAAACACATCGACAGCAGGTGTTCCGATTGATTGATGACAAGCCGACCTTGTAGCCCATTTTCAGCTGATATCCCTACTTCACGCTATTTTTATTGTCACCCCCAGAGGTCTCCTGGCAGCCTCTGCCACTGAATCTTGTCAACAAGCCATTTTTTTTTTCATATTTGCGAGGTGAACTGGAGTAATTCATCACGTCAGACTGACTAGCGCACATGAATGCGTGGGAATCTGTGTGTTGTCAGCTAAAGATACTGCAGGTGTAAGAAAAGGGCTGAAAGACAGGTGTTCATTCAGAAACAGCAGAGTGAGGTTTTCTGTGAATTTAATATCACAATACAGGTTGATGTAAAAGTACATCATTACTTAATGGAAATCATATAGTTTTCTGGTAGAATATTATTCACAGGTCCAAAAAAAAAAGTGAGATAGGGATTCTCTGAAGTTCAACATTACTCTAAAAGCATTTTTTGACACAACTGTCTCTGTGGCGAATCGAAAATGGAATCGCAAACACAAACGACATCCCTCTGTCCACCCACTCCAGCGAAACTCTACAAGCATCTCTCCATTTATTTCCTCCGAGCTTTAAGATGTAGGTTGCTTGGAAACAAATCTGAAGCGCACCACCAGGACCAGAGCGTCACCCTTTGCCTGAAGCTGCTTACAGTTTGCGGCAAGATGTGACAGCCACATCAGCCAGTAACTGTGACCCAGTTCCAGTGCCTGAAGCTCAGAAGTCTGCAGTCTATAAAATATACTGTGATAGGCTGGCATAAAACGTCACATCTCAAAAGCTTACTTCCTCCTCCTTCCGTTGCCTAAATTTGGGCACATCCTGTTGGGTTATGTTTTTGTGATGATTATCATAATTACCATCACAAAAAGTTATAACAAATAAATAACAGAATAACATCAACCTGATATTTAGTATTTTTTTGGGAGAATCAACTGTCTCAATTCTGTTTTGTTTAGTTATGTAGCAATAATTTACAACAAAAGCCATTACAAGGTACTATTCAGGAAAAATAAATCCTTAGTTTAGATCTAGATTAAAAGGGAAAACTGTTAGAGCAGAAAGTACCGACAAGAATGAGTTAAAAAAAAAGGCCTAAAATAATTGATTACACTTAAAAAAAAAAAAAAAAAAAAAAAAAAAAAAAAAAAAAAAAAAAAAAAAAAAAAAAACTTTGTCATTTATCAAAACAGCAACTGCACCAATACCAGTATGGACTCTTTTGCATGTAACCCTCCTTTTCTGTCCATTTCACAAAATGCTGTGACAAAATGTTTTTCGTATAATTATTTTGTACCCAGTGACAAGATTCGTGTTTTGGATTCAGAAAACAGCACCTAACAACAGGAATGATTAATAGTTTATTAGAACGGCGCTGCTGGTGGAGGTCTGGGGCCGTGGATGACTCAAATCTGTAAAGACAGATAAGTTAGTTTCTTGGGTTTGACTGTGATGGTTCTTGGGGAAATAAGGACAGTTACTAAACTTCACAGTCAGGTAGAGAAGGGAATCCTTCTGACAGCTGGATCCGATGACGTCACCAGCGACGAGTGAAACGCAGCAGAGCAGGAGACTGTGCAGCATGAAACTTTAGGGCCGATCCAGAAACAAGGTCCAGTGGAACAGTCAGGGGTCATACATAGGAGGTCAGAAAGCCTTATCTTAATCCAAAATGAGATCCAAGAGGTGTAGTTGATGTAATGGAGAGCAGAGTTGGTGCTGTGGTAACCAGGCAGACAAACGCTGTGGCATGAAAACTGTACATCTACTTTGAAGGTTTTGAGTTTGATAATCTGGCACTGGTAGAGAGTGAAGGGGAGCTTAAGAAGGCAGGAGAACAGGTGCAACAAATGAGCACCGATTGAGGTGGCAAGGCAGAATGGGCGTGGTGCAAGGTGACGGGAGCAGACGAACTGAGGCACGAACATGAGGTAAAACAGAGCAGGGGGACAGAAACTGAGGAACTCCACACCCAGTGGCACAACAAACAAATAAAATTGTGTCTAAGTATGCAATGTATTTAATAAAAATAAAAACAGATTTTACATTTGGCCATGAGCTGCTCTTGGTCCAAAAATAATCATCCATCCATCTTTACCCACTTCTTCCTTTCCGAGATGCCGGGGTTGCAGGTGCCCGTGAGTAGCAGCCACTGTGTGAGAGTCCAACAGAGGGACACATGGAGTCAAACAACTATCTACACTCACACCTACAGCATTTTGTGGCCCTTTTGATGCCATATGAAGCGCTTCGAGAAGAAATATATTTCTGCTGACATTAGAACTGGTAGCAGTGTAAAAGTTTATGAAATAGCACAGATGTGGGCAACATATTTTATATGGGCAAAAATGTGGCTCTTTGACCTTGCTTTGCCTGTTGGAAAAAAAATGTTGCCCACCCCTGGAATAACATTTACATGAACTGCTAAGATTTTTTTATATTGGAGGTGTTTTAACACAACAGCAATCCACTTTCATTTTAGCTTGTTAATCCACTCAGAAATAAACTTTATTATTCCAAAAGTAAGTTTTGCAAATAATAATTATTCAGAATCCCTAATGACTTTGACAGCCTTCCCACTCTCACATTTGTATTTAACAACACAAACCCTGTAAGGTAACAACCTCCTTGTACCTTTGCTTATCCTCTAAATCGTGTCCTTCAAGTCTAATATTGAATTAAAAAAAACTCCAATGGTGTACACAGACTGCAAATAAGTGAACAGAACAGTTACTCCGTGAGCCCCGAGAATCTCAATCCAAGAAGAAACTAAACTGTTTCGGGAGCCGGTTTAATCGTGTAGGCCTTTTTTTTTTTTTTTTTTGCATCGTGTTCTTTGTCAGAGAGATTACACACGACTGCGAGAACGCAAATTACAAAGTGTTTGATATTTGCAGGAACGACTCAGAATCAACAAACTGTTGCGCTTAGGCAAACGCCTGTGAGAATATGTGATCCTCCTGCAAATGAGAGCAGGTGCTGTTCTGCTTCAGTGTTTTGTGTTGAGAAGAAGGAAGCCTGCAGGAGCAAAGCACGAGGACAAATCATCCCACAAGAAGGTGAGGGACGCATGCAGCCAAGCGTGTTCAAGATGGATTGTTTCTTTTCCGCATGAATTAACGCGTGATATATGAAACATGCTGAAATCTGTTTCACTCATTGGTCAATTATATACGATTTAATAGCTAATTGCATTTCACTTGTCATACTTTAATGCTGTACAAATGTGAATAGGGGGAGATATGGTTTAACTGATGCATATTCAGCTTCCTCCTTGGGTTTTGTCAACCTGATAAAGTCTCTAGATAATAACTAATTATCTGCTTTTATTAATGTCATGTATACTCAAATGCAGCAGGGCATCAGTCACAGAGGCTGCTTAGTGTGAAACTATGTCACAAACAAATTAGGAGGGATAGATTTGTAGACGCAGGGCCACATTTGTAAAAGAGAAGAAGCAGTCTAAGACCACAAAGCTGCTCCAGTGGATATAAAGTGTAATGGTGTTGGTTTTTATTACGGTGTTTATGAGGTTTCCTATAAGTTTGAAGGAATACTTTAAGGTCATCAAATAAATCAGCAAGGAGTCAATACTAAAGGTCAGTGAATGTTGATTGTAAGTTTGGCAGATTTGGACAATTGTGCAGATTTGTGACATTTCTTTATCAAAAAGTGGATGTGTTTTATCTTGATTTTGACATTTATAAATCATCTGTTGTTTGTATCATCACACACACACAAAAACGCTCTCTAAGCTACGTAGAAACACAAAAGATCATTACAGAAGTCTCCTCCAACAAAAAAAAAAACAACAATCTTCAGCCAGTGTTTTGTTCTTTAAATGACTGCTTCAGTTTTTGCTCATGTTCTCTTGTTTCATTCAGATGCAGGTCACAGCAAGTGGCAGTGTGAAGAAGGATTTAAAAGGTAAAGACGATCATTTGAGGTGCCAGAAGAAAATATCGCTGGCAGAATTACCTGGACGGCAGTGCCTTTGCAGGCAGTGATGAATTGTTTGAATATTAATTGAAGCTGGCTGTGAAAATACACAGTATTTTAGAGAGAACCCCCATTAAGCTCTCTATGCACCTTTTGAAAGCACTTTAGCTCAGAAGTGGCTTGCTGCTAATAAATGATAATAATGTGAGAAATCTGCTGGTTAATGTGCTTTTCAGGTAAAAAGGGGAAAAAAAACAAGGCTAATTTCTCCTTTGTCCACTTTAAACATTTGAGCCAAGTTTTGTGTAACTTGTAAAGAAAAAGCATTTGAGTTAAACAATTCTGAAGTCATAAAAAAGTGTGTATATATATATATATATATATATATATATATATATAT
>JARVLU010000624.1:13236618-13247933 GCA_031762415.1 Simpsonichthys santanae
TTATTACTGATTATTTTTCAAGTCTACACTGGAACTAGACTCGGAGTGATTGTGATGACCCATCAAGGAAGTGAAGCCTAACAGCATAATACACACTATTAACCCCTGGATTACAGTCACATCAGACTGATGCCAGTCATCACACACAGACTGACCACCATGTTCTGAGGTTAGTTTGCCATAGGAGGGAAATTGATTGAACACACATTGGTAGCAAAAAGCTTCTCAGAAGGTGAATTTCCTGAGCAATGAAATCAAATTGGAAGCATTTACACAGTTTAGACTCATACAATCTGTCAAAACCAGCTTGTAATGGCAAAAAGACAAACTATTTTATCAATAATTTACTTCCAATTTCAAATATCCAAATAAAACTAGTGTGAGGAAAGAAATAATTTTCGAGCGACCCCGTCGGATAATGAAGCAGGTTGGGAGCGAGCAGCTGAAAGTCAAAGAATTGTGGATTATAACTGATGTAATTATTGAAAGTCCCTTCTAGCAAATCGAGCATTGCTACTTTTCTATTTCTGCTCACTGACTGTATTTCTTCTTGAAAAGCAGAAGATATTTTTGGTGTGAGAAGTGTTTCTCTCTGATTGCACCCTGAAGGAACCAACAAAGTTTGTCTTGAACAGGAATGAGTGGGCACATGAAAAACTTGTTTAAACTTTTCATAAACTTTATGAGGGATGCTCTTTAAGGAAGCAAAAAGTAAAACACTGACCTTAAAGATGTTAGCGATCAAACAAAATTGTGATCTAACAAAGTTATATGTTAGCGAGTTAATTGACCTAAAATACTATGTAAGTTTTAATACTGCAGGATCCATTTTAGTTCATGTTATAAATTTCCTCGACTTCCCTTAATTTTCCTTGCCAAAGTTTCTGTCCTTTGAGCATGTTTTCTAACAGTTTTTAGCTCGAACGGTGGCAATGCATCCTGGGCCGAAGGGAAATGTACCCAACTTGCTGAACTCATTTTGTGTTCACCAAAGTTGCACTGAGGTGAACATCTAATAGAGCTGCAGACTGAATAGTCACCGAAGCGCTACGTTCCCATGTTTCTACATAGTGGACGCACATGCACCCAAACACATTAAAAAACACGCCTACTCTCATTAGGAGAGACCAAATAGAAAAATAAGCTTTATTTTCTGCTGGCTGACATGATTTCAAGAAGCCAGAGACTTTCCCCTGGGCCACCGAGCCAAATATTGGACTAAATGAAGAGGCTGCAGAGCATGATAATGTGATTTTAGTGCAAGCACATGAACTAGAGAGGAAGAACACAATGTGAGAGGTGGTGCTTGGCAACATTTTTGAATTGAGCAAAAAAAAAAAAAAAAAACCCATGTGTGTTGTACAAAGTATTAATTATCTTCCATGCCATGGCGATTCAGTGTCACCATCCATCAAAGGCCGCCAAGGACTGAATCTCGCTGTTACGTAAAGGGATTGTGTTTGCGACCTCGAGCTGTTTGAGCTTATGAAGTTGTAAACATTTCAACACAACAAACTGAAATGAGCACTATCTCTCTTGTGTCATAAAGCTCGGGCAGTGCAAAGCCAAATATCGCTTTGACTTTGGTTGAAGTGAAACGACTTGAAGGTTACATGAAAATCCAAATGCCGGGAAATTGGGATGCGCTGACACACAAGAGGTGCATGATTCACCGTAGCCATCAGTCTTGTGCTCGCCAAACTCATTCTTCTGAGCAATCTGAGCCTATACATAGCAACAGGGTGCTTCAGAGGCAACACACTGCGTCATCAGATATCTCTCGACCTGTCTGATGCTTGGCTGGCCAGGTGATGCAGCCGTAGTGGTTTTCTGAATAAAAAGTGCAGCAATACTCTTTGATTTTAATCAGAAAGGCCTGTCAGGGTTTAAATACAGCAAATTTATGGGGCTCTGTAATCACGCACATCTCTGAGGTTCCATCATTTCAGAGAGCAGTGATTAATCTTCCATGGGGCCAGATACAGATGAGGCCCTCGATCAAATACACAAGCCGGTGCTGACAAAGAAGAAATGAAGTGATGATTTTGGTGGTACAGCTGGGGGAGTTGTCTTTTTATAGTGACTGGTTCTTGTTGCTGAAAACAATGTGAAGAGTTTATTCTTGACAAAACTAAAGAAGAATTTTCACCTTTGTTCTACCTTTAAGGAGAAAAGAAAACAAAAAAGAAAGAGAAGAGGCTCCCAGGCTCCTAAAATGGAACTGAAGAGAGATAGAGTCCTCAGGGAGAAGACCCCGACACTGGTGGGCACAACCGTGTGAAGCAAAAGACTTACTCGTATTAAAAAGAGGATAAAAAGCAAGAGAAGTGGAAGTAAAACAAGACCTGATAAAAGATGAGATGGGACACGCAAACAAAACTGGAAAAAAAGAGGAATAAAAGTCGGACAGCTAGCAAGCTACCATAATCGTGAAGGACTGGTTCCTAATTAAATATCACTTTACTCCCTAAATGGAAATGTTAATGACCAATCAAAGTCGACCCTGAATTTGGGCCTCTGTTTCAGTTAAAAATATCTGGGACAGATGTTTTCGCATGTATCATTATAATAATCTGAATCTGTGTCATTGTCCTTCCTCCGAGTTCTTTATCTGTTTCTATTAGGCCAGCAAAATGTGCATGAAACAACTCATAAACCAAAGCTACAATATTATCTGTGAAACACAAAAAGGCAGGGCTTCAAGCATATACAGTTTCAAGTGGTACTGTGACATAAGTGTTTACTGATTATGTCCTGATGCATGCTCGATAATCCAGGTTGATGAATCTAACAAGGTTGAGTCTGGTCCTCTGGACAGATTCTTCTTTGTTAAAACGTTTCATCTTTTATCCAAAAGACCTTCAGTCTGAGGAGCTGCAAGCAAACAGTCTCATAAGCAGCAACTTTGCATAGTGGATCAATCAGTTTGCTGGTGAAAGCCAAAATTAGCTATCACATGCAAAAGGAGGACCATCAGCCTAACGACCGATCGTTAGTGCCCTGATGGCCACTTGCTATCCACAGAGGACTGAGTGATGTGATAGCAGCATTGTAGGAGGGAAAAAGTTGAACATGGAGGCCTCTGCCCATGTTTAATGATGGATATGTTCTCTCCATCAAGGATGTGCACACCTTCATCCCTGAAAGAGTGACCGCTGATCTGCAAATGAGGGTAGAACACAGAGTCCTGGCCTTATGATGTTGCTCTTCTGTGCTGTGTTACAGCTATTTATTTGGGTTTAGTAATTACATAAGAGCAGTAAATTGACAAAATTGATGCAAGAAAGGTTTAAAAGAGACATTATGCCAAATTAATTCTCTCAAGTTGCTTATAGTTATCAAAATTAGCATGGTTTTGGTAGTATACAACTTTACGTTCATATTTTCTGAGAAAGACACGGGCATCAGAAGCCAAGCAATGACACTTCCCAATGATATTTATTTATACCACAGCTCCCTGTAGCTTTCCCAGTAATGACACAACTTATACAGATGGTCAGTTGTCTTGTTATCAACCCCCGGCACAATAAGATCAAGTGAGCTACGCTAAAGTTACAGGCAGAAATGACGTCATGACCACTGCTCTAATTTTACTCAGTGTATTGTGCTTCAGCACACAATGGGTGATAATGATAGCAATGTTTGAAGAAGTATTCATTTCTGGGTGCCATAAATAAAAATTGCGCTGCATTTTTGTCAACAACTTCCTGCTGTGTTTTTAAATGAGTCATAAATTGGAGCACTCACAAAGAGCTCATCCAAGGCATTTTGCTTTGAGTTGTTTCCTTACTTTCTTGTTTCTTGTCAACTTTCCTTTCATCGTTCCAAGATTCAGTGAACATAGGTGCTCCGTATGTTCTCCCCTGAATCTATTACCTGGATAGCTACTCACACAACCGAGGCTCATATTCTCAGCTGCAGCAAGATTGGAAGTGCTGGAGTTTCCAACGTCACATTTCAGATATGAAATAGTGATAGTGAGGAGGTGTGAAAGACAAAGGTACTTCTGATTTCAACTTCTGCTAAGACTGCTGAAGGCCTCTCTGAAGCTCTTCCTAGTAAAGTGTTGTTATCTTTGGCTTCTCATTACTTCAGCCACTGATTTGGCACTCCTGGTGACTCAGAGGTAGACAGATCGATGGCAGCAGAGTGTGAGAAAGGGAGAGGTGTTCCATTTTAGTCTCCAGAACAAATACATCACCACACATTTGTCATGCCCAAACTCAAACTGAAGCCAGATTAGATGGCATGGAAAATCTGAGGCAGTCCCAGCAACCTGCCAGAACTTTCTTGAACCTCCTTGCCTCCTTCATTGTGTTTGCCTGTTAACAACCATTTTACACAGTATAGCTGCTTTGCCATTGATAAGTGCGACTTCACTTGGCTCTTGTCTTATCGGTTCTTCTAAAGTGCAGGTGATTTGCCACTGTAGCTTTTTTTACTGCTTTGTGGGCGGGACCATCAGTGCACTCTGCCCATTGTGGTCTTTAATCACCCTATAATCAGACTTCAGTTCCTTTAGCTCATACCAGCATCGCTTATAAGTCTGAGTGTAGCCAGGTTGCACCATCTATGATATCTCTCTGTAAATGTGCTAATTTCTTGTGGCACCATATGTCAGCATGATCAGAGAGGAAATGGAGGTTCAGATGTAGTTTGTGGTTTTGCTGGGCGGGTCATCCAGTGACATATCTCTGCTGCTCGCCAGTCAACAGCTGCTGTCTGCTTATGTCAAAATCGTAATCTCTGTGCAGATCGTTTGGAACTATGAACAAGGTGGTCCCATAAACCGGATTGAGTCGGGGTGGGTACCCCCACCTTAACTGGGGCGATGTGTTGCAGAGCCGACCAGAGTTGAGACAGCGGCAAGGCGCCATATGTCATACTCCTAGGCTTTTCTCCCTGCACTATTAAAAATTCACTTGAAATGCAGAGTGAGGTAATGTAAAAGTGTAAAAAAAATTAAATCAGGAGAAAAGGGAGCATTGAGTGACAAGAAGTGGATCATTTTGGATTTAGTGCGAGTCTGTGAACAGCAGGCAGAGAAAGCAGAGTGAGCAACTTTGGTTGCTTGTAGTGAAGTGAAAGAATTGTCTGCCTGATGCAGTTTTTCTTAGTGCCTGTGGAAGAAAAAAAAATGCTTCAAGTTTAAATAACATGATTCCTAAATCCATCTGCACTGGCCAGCTGCAGGCAGTCTTAAGATGTCATTTTCTCCTTTCCCCCCCTCCCTTACACTCCCAGATGGGGTTCATTGACAGCAAACCGCCACTTTGCTTTCCCCACAAACACTATGCTGCTGAAACAGTGTGTGGTTTGAAGCAGCATCAACATATTTTGTACTTTTGACTGCTAGGCTAGTTTGCTTACTGAGTCAAATCAGCAAATAAAAGCTGGTTAAGCTGCCATCTATAACCTAACCTGTGAAACTTGAATTGTCAAGCTGAAGGCAAAAAATCAGAATACGGCAACTCAAAGGACAAGGTTAGCATAAAGATTCAAGTTTATCAAACATAGACACTAACAAAATTGCTAGTTGTTTCTCTCCAGAGCTTCCAAACATAAAATCATAACTAACATTTTTTTAATCATTAAAATCTTACAACGCTCCTATCAAAAATAAAAGCATCAAACTGAGACAATATCATTTGCTGTTTGAAAGACACTTTTGTCAGAAAACATGCACATTTTTGCACAGTGGAGCTATTGAGAGGGCTAAACTTTTAAAATGTTCTTTGCGCAATGTATTAATTGAGCACAAATGGTAAATAGTGTTGCTTGATATGGTCGATATCCTTCAAATCAGATATTTTGTTCACGTTTTAACAAAACCTGGATGAGGATCTTATTTGTACACATATGGTGATTAGGAGGAACTTTGGAGTTCATGGGGTAAAGTGTGCTAATATCAGACTAACAAAGGGTGAATGGTTGAATGCATATATTAATGATCATATATTCAGAACATATTATCTCAGAATGTAAAATGTATATTTTTATAAGCTGAACATTTTTAGGATAACCAGAGACAAGCAATAGGAAACTCAAGGAGTAAGGAGTTATTTTGAGGATAATGAACCTCTTTGTTCTATTATTTACAGCATCAGTAATCTGCTCACACGACCAACTAGTCTCTTTTATATTAAACATTGACCTTGACCAATGAACTGGCATGCAGCGCATCCTATTTGTCTAGCCAACATGCAATATAAATGGTTTTCTGGAAATTAAAAATCCATGCTGCCCAATTTAGTACAGGGACAGGGTTTCTGGACAAAGAAGGGATGTACATTAGTGTGTAATGAGATTACCTATAACTTCATGATGCAGTTTGCTCCTCCGAGGACATGCCCAGAGACTCCATGCTTGATAATGGAGCAGCTGCATCACTAGTATTTATTTTTTAAACAATTAAATCAATATATTTTTGGACATTTTCCTGCAGTAATCATAGTCCAATTATGAAGAAATTTATATAAATGTTTGAAAATCCATCAACTATTGGGATCTTTATTGTTACTGATTGTGTAAGTTTTTTTTTTTTTCTTCTGAATATCACTCTTGCCATTAGTTTCTTCCATTTACGGTATGTATTCAACCTGGAAAAAGTTGTTGCCTCCAGGACACAATAACTGAGGTCTTAATTTTGCAGATGTTTATTGTTCATAAGAGACAAAACAAAATAAAAGAATGCAATAATTTGCACCTTTCCTCTTTCTTCTATTTCTCAAATACTTTTTTTTTTTTAAAGATATGCAAACGTTTCTGGCAACAGTTCTACAGTTTCCTTGTGGCAATTCAAAATGTAATCTGCACAAGAAGCTGAATCCTCAGAAAAGATGGAAATAAAAGAATAAATACATAAAATAAAATATGGCAGTGGACTCTGGAGTCCACAACTTTTCCTTGAGTTCATGTTGGGCACTGGATATCACAGCCTAGCTGAGTTTTAAGCTGTAACACCTGGCAGTCGGCCATACAACACATAGGTTGTCTATTATCCCACTAAGCCTTCCCAAACCATTATCCCTCATGGATTCCCACCCATCCAGTTCAAGCACAAAACAGGAAGTACCGAGATGAGTTTGGGCAAATTCTTAGAAAAACCTGGTTTAACTGGCACAACACTGCCTCCTTGTGAATAAATCTTGAAACTACACCAAAACTTTACATTAGATTGCTTTGAGTATATTTAATGTGCAAAATAGTAAAGAGAACAACATATACCACAAGTAACGCTCTTTACACACAATATTTGTTACAAAAACATCATCTGAACGCACTTGTAACTCTAAGAAATACCTTTACACCTAAGTGTAAAATAATATAAATTTACCATTCAGCTACATATTTAATACATTACAGGTATATCATTATTATTATTATTATTATTATCATTATATCAATGTATTCACTTAAGTCTCTTCAAGAAAACACTATAAAGGAACTCAATCTCATGTTTCCTCATTATTCTCTAGAAGAAGATAAATGCCATCATTTGTATTAGGGAATTTTTGGTCAAAGTTTATGGATGTTTTTAACTACTGTAGCTGAGAATGTTAACTCTGCCCATGAACCACATGTCTGGGTTAGTAGAAAGCTGGACGAGGAGCTGAGTGAGGCTGCACTCCAAGGACACCTCAGAGTCTGTGAGCTCAGCTGGACTGATAAGCGTATAAAAACAAGCTTCACACACTGCTCATGGCAGATTCTCATGACTGGTCTTCATGTCCTGTATAGCTGTATAAACAGTCCTGAAAATATGTCCTTGCAAGTAAAATACTACCGTAGTTAAAAATCTTCTTCTGCTGTCGAGTGTGACTCCTTTTGAGTAAGTACGATAAAGTGAGAATCCAACAAAGTTCAGTCAGGTCCTCTGGACGGTTTATTTGTGTTGAAATGTTTTGTCCTTCATTCAAAAGACTTCATCAGTCTGTGGAGCCACAACAAACTCCGTCCCACAAGTGGCTTACTCACATAGTGGACCAACCAGTTTTATGGTAATAAGATGGTTTCTGGAGCCCACCCTCTCCCCTGTCAACTCCTCTGAGACAGCCATTGCCAAAGTGGTTCAAAACATCAAAGTTCATGCTCAATAATCCAGGTAGAAAATCCAACAAATTTAAGCCAGGTCATCTGGACGGTTTCTTTGAGTTGAAACGTTTCATCCAACATCCAAAGGACTTAATCAGTCCAAGGAGCCACAACAAAATCCTGAACAAACTGATTAAATCCTTTGGATGAAGGATGAAACATTTCAACACAAAGAAACCGTCCAGATGACCTGATTTAACTTTGCTGGATTTTTTTTTTACCTGGATTCGTGAGCATGAACTTTGATAAAATGAGAATATTTGTCTCCAACAATTAGATTACCGGTAATTGTATTCAGAGGGGACAGACTACACTGTATTTGCATTTCTAGAAATGCGATTGTGTATGGCTCATGAAGCTGAATGTACCATCCTGGTTGGAAAACATTAAAAGCAGGAAGTTGCATGTTAGATGTGATTTTTTTCTGTCTCTTTTATATTTTTTTTGCATCATATGATCACATCTCATACTCCTTGTAAACATTTATGTTGTAAAAAAGTGCCAATAAATGTAATAAACACAAGAAAAACACTTTCTATCAAACAGCAACTAAACAAATTCCAGCAGACAGGATTGATCACTCGCAGCTTCCTTTTCACTCTCCTCCCAGCTCCTAAACGCATCTCACATTTATCACTTTTATCTTCCTTTTTCCTCTCCGTTATATTCTGTCTTTCTCTCCCCCCTCAGTAAAGTTCAGGGTCTCCACGAAGGTTTGGTTAATGATGAAATGCTTCTTGCCTCATTTGACGCCAATGAATGATTTGTTATGCTTCAGCATTGCATTAGCTGAAGGACAGGCCTTTCATTTTGACTTTAAAAACAGCAGATTTCTTTGCCGTCACACAAGTAATGCAAAACAAGACAGGGGCACCATTTGTCAGATTGTGACTGAATATTCTATGTGAAGGGATCCCAATTATTTTTTATTTAGAGTTTGAAGTCACAGAGTGTCTGTCAAGGTGAGCCAAGTAGGTTTTATCAGTAACATTTCAGGTTAAACTGTCAAAGAACGTACCGGTATCCAACCTGCCTGTGATTTATAGCTTTAATTCAGAATTATACAATTTCTACTCATAAATGGATTCACTCAGCATGTGAGTTCTTTTTTAATTGTATGTTGAATAAATGTGTTTCTTTGTCACTATTTACTCATATGAGAGCTTTCCACTCTGGAGTGTTTTCTTCACATATGTCTTTTTAATGTGCAGCATTGTCCATTTCACTCATCAATCCAAGAGAAAGCTGTAATTAGTGCATCTCACAATTAGCTGCTTTTGGCTTTTCTGCATGAAGAGTCATTACAGAACAGACGATCTGAACACAAAGACGTATGTATGTTCACTGAGCAGTGTGTTCACAGTTTCTGAGTCTGTCGTGCAGATCATGCTGCACAACGACAAGGTAATGGCCACGTTTGCTCTCACACCATCACACTCCTCTCTGTCTATACAGTATATAGATGGATTGTCACCTGCAAGTACGACAGTCTTGAAAACCCTCAGAAGTGCAATAAATTGTATTCAAACAATTCCAGCCTGAGCTTCCAGTAATATGTGAAATGACCATATTACATGCTGGAGGGAGGTTGCTCATGCAAAATATGTGTACAAGCTAGACAAATGCAATTCAAAGAAATTATGTGCATCAAAAGCAATGAGCTTATGGTAGCCTTGGTGACAAGCTCCATTCAAGCAGCCATTTTCTAAAAAATAAATAAATAAATAAATAAATAAATAAAAATAATAAAAAGTGGAAAATTTTACCAATCATGTTCTGTAAGGTCACGCTGACCAAACCTTGTCTGATACTTGTCTCAAACCAAGTAAGACTTGTTTGAACTGACCAAACACTGGCTGAAGTCTAAACAAACATCCTAAAAATGGTTGAAAATTCCTCAGTCTCCTAAGTGAATGCTTCACTTGGGCTAACTTGTGTTCCTTCCATCTTAATAACAAAATAACCTATAAAAAGTGGAAAAAAATATTAACACTTTAATGATATATAGAATTGTTCTATAATAGTTCTAGAATTGCGCCGCTAAGGGTGGCTACATATTGGAGTAGCTCTGTTACACTCATTCTGTGTTATTGCTTTTGAAAACTTTAATTCCTCTTTTTTCTGGATGTAAATCGCTTTTTCGGATGATTACTTCATCTGGTATCAGATGCTGTGCAGCTGGAAGGATCTTTTACTAAAACCTTTTTACTTTTGGACATTTGTTATGATGCATAACCATTAGGGATGCACAATATTGGATTTTTGGCCGATATCCAATATGCCGATATGTTAAAACTTATTTGGCCAATCACTGATACTAATTTTTTTTTTAAATATACTTCCCTTTTTCAGAACACAGTCCTCTTATTTAGGCTTATTTGCTACAAAAATTGTGTAACTGTATATTCAGTAACAGCCATATGATATGCATAGCGCTTTGACTTATATTAAATGAAACGTGTTAAATGTTATTTATTAGCATTAGTCACCTGCGATGCTGTCTCACTTGTGGAGGCTTGTTATGTAGCTGCAGTGTGGGATCCTCTGCACTCTTGTGCATGAAGGACAGTCTTTTTAAATTCAAAGTTTTTGTCTATCCATTATACTGTAAGACTAATCATGCTAACGGGGCTAATACAAAATCCAATGTCTGTGGTAAAAATCACCCAAGTGCTATCGGTTATAGCTTCTCAATGACGTTGGAAACGACGGCTTGTAACTCGGGTAACGTTACATCAGAAAAACATCTCTGACTGGGGACGATGTAGCGAGGCTCAACGTGGTCCAAAACTCTTCGGAATCTGACATCCTCACCACCACCACCACCAACGACAACAACGCCGACGACGACAACAACAAAAAAACTTCCACACCGCCAACATTTTGAATTTTCCAACATCACGTTGTGCTAACGCTGCAGGCATCCTTGTCACTGGGTTGTCATGCAAAAACAGCATCTTTTATATCGGTGAGTTATTTTGATGGAATGGTTGATGTCCGATATTAAACTTTAATGCTATTATCAGCCAATACGATACCATGCCGATAATATTGTGCATCCCTTGAAAGAGTCAAATGAAACTGTATTACACACACACACATGCATGCACGTACGCACACACACACACACACATATACAAACCTGATTCCAAAAAAGTTGGGACACTAAACAAATTGTGAATAAAAACTGAATGCAATGATGTGGAGATGCAAATGTCAAT
>JARVLU010000624.1:13251667-13267504 GCA_031762415.1 Simpsonichthys santanae
TGCTTATTTTTCACATAGAAGAGTGGAAGACGCTTCCACTCCTCTATGTGAACAATAAGCAAATTGAAGTGGGTCCAAATGATCTTCAACTTTTGACAAGAGTCTTCCGATTCAACCCGACTGAACCCGATTCACCAAAAAAGAAGTCTGTTAGTGTTATTCACTGTGCACCGTCATCATCTGCTTTGTTTTAGCGCCTGGTTCAAAAATCAAACAATGCTCAGGTGTGAGCAGATTTCATCAGTCAGTTGTCCCGGCATTATTTGATCGTAACCTTTAGTAATAAATATAACAGGCAGTAAAATAATGAGAAAAGGAGAAAGATCTTTGACAGTCCAGGTCCTAATGTAAAATATTGAGACACGCTTGAAATTACAAAAAACAACTCGCGGCATCAGTGAAGAACGAGATCTGGAATGGTTTTTCCTCAATCAGCAAATGCATAGACTGTTAAAGAAGGAAAATCCTTGTTGAAGCTAGAATGTGCAACGGTGCACATATTGCACGTAGTCAATAGAACTATTTATTGTATAGATGTGTTACAGATGCTCAGAATGAAATCAACCTGCTTCAAATGTTCATTGGCCGTCGTTGTTACACCAATTCAACCATTGAATTTAATTTCAAGATTTCCTTTGAATTATGTTTTTATCATAGTCAAATTGATACTTTGTAGAAAATAAGTTACATTATTAATTCTGTGACATGCCTGCCTTCTTTTATAGAGGCAACAGCACAGAAAGTTGCTCCTCTTCTCCCCAACTGCAGTTGGGTCAAAATTCCCACCAACACTAAAGTGATCATAAATCATGTTTGAGATTTATTTAAATGCATGCATAAAATGGTATGTACATTTATTGTGCTGGAGTCAATATGTAATTGAGACAGCAGTTTTGAGGAGCACATTACTCTTTACAAATGCTTTATGAATTTGACAGATATGAAATCTCAGGTTTGCACCGATATTCAGGCCTAAAATCCACATAAACCTTGAGTGAATCAGGTCCAGAGTCTTTAAAAAAAAAAAAAAAAAGGAGGATGCTGAGTAAAATGAAGAATGAAGACCGTATCTTTAGCAAACGGTCTCCCCCGCTCTACTTCCCGCCCTCTTTATAGCAGCAAACAACAAGCTGGGTGATGACGACGACAAGCGCTTTCAGGGAATGGCGAGGCCCACTCACCTTCTGGTTCACCACACAGTGCGCACTGTGATTCTAAACAAGGACCAAAGAAGAGATAACAGGAGATTAATAGACGCAACACATATGCGACTGATCGTGATCGAGCATGCGTGTTTGGGGACAAACGCCGGCGTCTCTGCTTTCATGTGAAAGCATCAGCTGCTGTTCAAGACTCGGCTGTTCTCGTGCTCTTTGTCAAAAAACAAAACAAAACCGTGAACAGAACAAGGAGCAAACTTCTGCTGCCATGTCCGTGCAGAGCAGTACTCATGTGCAGCGTAATAGAAATGCAGTCAGCATGCATAATACGACCATCAGCCACATGTGGCTGCATGAAAAGACAAAATGATGTAGAGACAGGCATCAAATAGAAAATAGAAGTGTAAGAATTTTGCCTCAATTCATCACTGTCATTCTGTTAGAGTGGCTGCTAAAAACTGAGCACATAAACCTGTGAAAATCAAACTCTGAATTACTGTATAGTCAAAAAAGTAATGGATTTATGCCTGTATAATCCATCATTTTAGTTATTCACGGTGCTTTATTATGAATATACTATATTTCCCATGCACCATGCTTTTAAAATCAAACCAAAAACATAGCATTTTATGAATATTTTCATTATTTTCATGCAACGCAAACACTGTGCATCTCATAATATTCAAATCAATTTATGACCGATGAAATATCAGTTTTTCCCAGGAGCTATAAGAACACAAGAAGCCCCCCCCCCCCCCCCCCCCCCCCCCCCCCCACACACACACACCCCCAAAAAAGCATGTCATGAATAAACAAACAAAATTATTAAAGGAGTTTATTTTTGCATAAACAGGCAGTGGGCATAATGAGCGTCTGGCCTCAAGCCTTGCAGATGGCACCAAAAACAGCTGTGGTGTGTCAGTGTTTGTCTCTCATCCCTGACGCAGACATATTAAAAAAAAAGTGTGTTTATGTGTGGGTGGGGAGGGGGGTGCACGTTGCACTTTCTGCAAAAAACTCTCCTTCTAATCAAACTAATTAGAAGCATAATTAGACGAGCAGCAAACTTGGACACAAGGCTTGGCTTACTTTGTTAAAAGAAAAAAAAAACAACGAGAGTTATTTTTGATGGCTCTAACCCACAGAGACGCAGACACAACAAAAGATGTCTGTAAATGCTCAAAGCTCTAAAGGGCAGCCGTTTTTCCATCCCTGTCCCCAGATGACAGAGCTGGTAGGGCAGGAAAGACAACGTACGCAGAGAGGTGGATGAATGGAGGAGGTGGGGGGGGGGTGGTGGTGCACTTTTTAAAGTGTTGTTACTGCTGTCAGTGTGGGCTGGTTGTAAAGTGTCAGCCTCACTTCCATCTCATTATTAAACTGGCTGCTACCCCTGGGCACCGTGGCCTTCCTTGGCTTGAGTGTATCTGTGCTAAAATCTCTTTGCTGACTTTAAACACCTCGTACATTTACTAAATGCATATATTTGTACAGACAAGTGCAGATCAAAAAGTCAAGCTGTATTATGTGTTTGGCTAAGCGGCTCTAAATGCTGCAAACAGAAAGAAAACCAACTGCTAATACTAGAGAATTTGTATTTCCTGCAAAAATGCAGCGTGACTGCTTATTGCAGAAGAACTTGCTGAAAAACAGCTGAAATTAGCTAAAAAAAAAGTGCTGAAACGTAGCTGAAAATGTAGAGCAATTGTAAATAAGCAGAAGGCAGAAAAAACACAAAGGCTGAAATGAGTGCAAAAAATGTGATATAAGCTGAAAAAGCTAATATTGGCATAAAACAGCTAAACAGTATCTGAAATAATTGAAACTAGCACAAATGAGCTGAAAGGAGCATTTAGTTGAAACTAGCTGACATAATTTCATTAGGCAGAAAGTAGCAGAAATTACAATGAAAAACTTCTATTTACTGTATCTAAAAACAGCTGGAATTAGCTATGCTAAACTGAATAGGCAAGCTAAAATCAGCATAAGAAAGCAGAAAGAACATGTTTGTCTAATTAGGCTGAAAAGAGCAGAAATGGGCACAAAATTTGGAAATTACCTGAAAAAAGTTGAAATTAGCACAAAAAAACTCAGCTGAAAAGTAGCTAAAAAACAGAAAGACGCTTAAATTAACCTACCAGAAGGAAGTGGAGAGAGCACATTTTTGCTGAATTAGGCTGAAAAAAGTGAAATGAGTGCAACAAAAGTGGAATAAGCTGGAAAAGTTAAAATTAGCATAAAACAGCTAAATAGAAGCTGAAATAGCAGAAAAAGCTGAAACTTGCAGAAACAAGCTGAAAGAAGCATAACAAGCTGAACATAGCAGAAAGAAGTTTGAAGAAGCACAAAGATGTTGTAGTTGGCAGAAAGAATCTGAAAGGAGCACAAAACAGCTGGAAAAACAGCTGAAAGTAGCTAGAAGAAAGTTTAAATTTGCACAAGGAAGTTGAAAGAAGCTAAAACAGAACAAAATATGAAAGGAGTAGTAAAAGGTTGTAAACACATCTAAAGATTTGAAGGCTGTAAAATGAGCTAAATTAATTTTCTATGAGAAAAAAGGTGGCTGAAACGGCTAAATATTTCAAAAAGCTAAAGTTGCACCAATACAAAACGTTTCAGCACCATTCTCCTGAAAGAGCTGAATGTTTTGATTTATGATTTGTTCGAACGAGAAAGATGTCGAAAAACATACAGAAGAAAAATGGATCACAATAGTGTGAATGCTGCACGAACATTCACACTATTATCTTACAGGAGTCACATTATTGTTCTTTTTAAGCCACATGGAGGTTGTGGACACTGGTGTGGAGAGGCAGGTGGCAGATAACCAAAGCCCACAGAGAATTTACTGGTTTAATTAGCGCTTTTACTTTCCCGCTCCCCACAGAGTAATTCCACAGAGTCAAAGCAATTGGCTCTGTTAGTTTGTCCTGTCTGTTTAAATTTAAAGCGTTCTTGAATTTCCTCCGTGTGGAGTCCATATTGATTTTGGTCAGGCAGTTTGTACAGTATGGGCAAATCTAATTTGCTTTCCAGTGAAAGGCCTAAAGCTTCCAGCATGTGGCAGCAAATCTTAAAATGCATTTAATGTACAAAGAAACTAAATTGGTGCCATCGTTTATCAATGTGCAATCAACAAGTTCCAAGTTTTGTTATATTTGAACGAGTTCACTGAAAATCAAACAGTTTAAAAGACGACACAGTAAATCTCAGCTTTTCAACGAGAATCTGAGAAATGTTCTGTACCTGGAGAATGAATTACAGCTGCCTGAAAGTGAAAATGAAGGTGTTTTACAATAAATAAATACATGCACACACACTCCCCTACACAAACACACACCACACAACATATAAAGCAGTAGGAATGGATGGTTGATGGTACAAATCAACAGAATTCTGCAGGTCTAAGATGAAGTCCCATAGCCAAGATTTTCTTAGGTTATTTCACTTTCCTACCATAACACCATCCATCCATCCATCCATCCATCCATCCATCCATCCATCATATTCCGCTCCTTCTGAAGTCAGGTCGTGGGGCCAGCACCTTGAGCAAGGAGGTCCAGACATGTCTTTCCACAGCCACCTCTTCCAGCTCTTCTGGGAGGACCCCAAGGCGTTCCCAGGTCAACTGAAAGACAGCCTCTCCAGCGTGTCCTGGGTCTCCTCCCAGTCGGACATGCCTGCAGAACCTCCTTAGGGAGGCACCCAGGGAGCATCCTTACTAGATGCCCAAACCACCTCAACTGGCTCCTCTCGATGTGGAGGAGCAGTGGTTCTACTCCGAGTCTCTCCTGAATAACTGAACTTCTCACCCTATCTCTAAGGGAGAGTCCAGCTACCCTGCAGAGGAAACTCATTTCAACCACCTGTATCTGCAATCTCGTTATTTCGGTCACTACCCAGAGCTCATGATCATAGCTGAGGGTAGGAACGTAGACCGACCAGTAAACACAGCCTTACAGCTCAGCTCCCTTTTCACCACAATGGACCAGTACAGAGTCCGCAATACTGCAGATGCTGCACAAATCCATCCATCAATCTCACGCTCCATTCTTCTCTCACTTGTGAACAAAACCCTGAGATACTTGAACTCCTCCACTTGAGGCAGAACCTCACCCTCGAGACTCTTCACACTCAGCTGCAAACCTCTCCAGTGAGTCACCGTGGCGTCATCGTGCCGTGGAGATCATTTGCAAAGAGCAGAGATGGAATCGTGAGGCTGCCGAACCGGAATCCCTCCGCCAGCTGGCTGCACCGAGAAATTCTGTCCATAAAAGTTATGAACAGAATCTGTGACAACGGGCAGCCCTGGTGGAGTCCAGCTCCCACCCTGAAGGGATCTGACTTAACACATACCATAACACATAAAGACAAATTCATAAAAACACAATCATAGCAAGAAAAATGTAATACAGTAAATCAAACGCTGGAGTTAGATGTAAAAAATTGACATATCTAGAAATAATAACATGCATGTTTAAAGGTAGAAATATCATCTACTTGATCATATTTAGACAGTGGTTTGTCATCAAGTTGCATGACTGTCCATCCCAGATATGTAGGCAACAAAAGTTCTGAAGTGGGACTGGGCTGGAATATCTTTTAAAATCAAATAAAAATAAATTGTCTGGTTTTGTGACAACTTTACACACAGACTTTGAAGGCCTGTACAGATTTTGCAAGTTGGTTGTGAACCTTTAATTGTAATTATTTTCAAAAATTATAACATTTAATTTGCTGAATTAAAAAAAAAGTCTTAAAGCTTGTAATCCCAGAATCCCCAACTGTGTAAATGGATTGTACAGCATTTGATATTTGTTCATATGTGCTGCTGACTATCCATGATGCTGATCTCATGCCGCTGATTATGTTTGGTCCCCAAAACCTTTTCATGTCCGACATGTGAAACACATTTTTTACTTTAACATTTTAACTATACTTTCTGGAACTTTTATTTATTTATTTTTAACTAGTAGAAGCATCTAGCATCACTGAAAACTGACATCAGTGAATTAAAAATCAGACACCATCAAGTAATAAAGAGCTCCTTTTCTATTTTTACTAAGGTTCTGAAAAAGGTTTCCAAGCAACTACCTGTGCTGCACACAGATCTCATTTTGGACAAGATATAAACCAAGTAGGATGGTTTTAACAAGAAATAGTTTTATGTCGGACCAAGGACTTGACCAGTTCAGTATAGATGTGTTTAATGGTAGATCATCAGAAATGGAGCTCAAAAGCCAAATCTGAAGTGTTAGTCATTCAAAAGCATGCTGTGTTATTGAAGACTGGATTTGTGGTAATGAATAAACTAACAGATATCCACAGGGGATTGTCTGGAGTCACCAGGTGTCCACCAATCTCTTATATGAAGGTACATGGACAACAAATCCTTAGCCTTGATCTGATAATGTATTCATCCATAATTAAAGCTCTTTTCCATATCAGCCCAGCTTGCTCACACCTTCCCCAGCAGCTGATATTTCACCCTCACCTCCTGCCTTTTCTCTCTTTCTTCCAGTCATGTGACGATTCAGGTGTTAATTAGTGAGTGCAAAAACTGCTTGTGCGATTATTTTTCCTTTATTTTTACACAAGTGCGTGAGTTTCCGAAAAAAGCAACATGGTTACATAAAGATGGAAACTGTGCAGCATGATACAGTAGGTGCAAGGCTGTAAACCTTTGCTCAGGGAATTGATAAATTTAGTCAATGACTTGGGATTTTCTGTTAACAGGCTGTAAGTCGTGCTTGTTGTTTGATAGCACAGACACAAGACAAATAAAGGCTCGTCTATGGTGCTGTATCAATAAGAGGAAGTTCACGCAACACATACAAATGAACCAGCACATCTGTGGACTGACACACGCGAGCATGTGAGGAAAAACTCACAAATGTATCGTTTTTATGGAAAGTATCTGCAGTGCACCTTTTAAATCAAGTGGAATAATCTAACTTGCAAATATGCAGCCTTTACCCACAGCTGATCTAGCTATACTGCATATATTTTATTATATTTTATTATTTTATTGAGGAAAAATTGACCTGAGTACAATACTGTAAGGGAACACAAGCATGCCTGCCTTTCCAGTGGCTAATTACGCTGCGCAATCCAGTATGCTACATGCACGCAAGTGCACACTGTGTGGAAATGTTTGATGGTAACTGCACCAGCACAAGGTGAGAATATGGTGGAGGGCAGGGTGTTCATCCTGTGCACCAATTTTAATTTCCTAAAAGGTATCAGTTTCTCATAATCTGTCATAAAAGCAATGACACTTGTGATGCCTTTCTATTAAACTGTGCATATTGTTTGTCACTACATTATCCCATAGCTACTACAACAAGGAAAGTGGCATAATAAAGACTTTGCAACACAAACTATTAACATTAATGTTTACAAAACACTTCAATATGGCTCAGCGTGTACAGCTAAAGTGCATAAGTGCATGTTCACAAGGAAATGGGTCGATCAAGAGTACAAAATGGAGATGGAGATGACAAAGAGATTAAAGATTGATAAAGTGAGGAGCTGGGTTTGCAGTTTGGAGATTTACTGCTTTAAACTAAAAGGTTCGACAGGCTAAAGGACAGAAAGAGCACTACTAATGGTTACCGTAGCAACTTGCCATCTCCCTTGAGAAAATATGTGAAAATACAAAGCGTGTAAGTAACAATTATTGGATAAGAGTCATTTCCACTGGCTTGCACTGAAACTAGATGCTGTGGAGAGGATGGCTAAATCTGTCACAGTCAAAAAAACAAACCAAAAAAAAAAAAAAAGGAACCGGTAATTTAATTTATAGAGATAACGAGAACATGACTGTCAAACATACCCCCAAAAGAACAGTGGTTTGAATCAAGCCTGCACAAACGTGCATGTCGTCATATAAAAAGACGTCCCTCAACAGCAGTCCATGCCGCTCGTTGAAAAGCGGAGCAGCATTCTGTCTGTGCAGTCAAAGTGACGGCGTGTGGTGTGTCCGGGTGGAGGTGGTGAATGAAAAGGAGAAGGCCAGTAAAAAGGAGCTGGCACTAAAATATCCCTTTGTTTTTCTATCCACCCCCAAGGGCCCCCGGTCATATTTATAAGCAGTTTATTTTGACTCCCAAGGGAAAAAGGAAGTGAAAAACTGAAAGGGGGATAAATATTTCAGGGAGGAAAAGAAGATTGAAGTCCCATGGTAAAACGTTATGAAGGATTTAATGCTTCGTAACTGTGTTAAATAGTAAATGATGTTTTTATGGACAGGTACACAGGTAAGAAGGACATGATGGAAAATGAGAAAAGAAGAAAGAGAGGCGCACAAACAAAAGCAGACAGAAAAACTTGTGCAGATAGGATATTGATGGCCTCCTTCACGCCCCAGCAGCTGTTTTTCTCTCACTGGAGCGTCTATCAGGTGCGCTCAGCCTCATAGATGACCATATTGGCACCAACTGATGGAGTCGAGGGGGAGGGGTACCTCCCTTCTATTTTTACTTCAATGATGCTTCCTATTTGCTCATTTAATTCCCACATTATTCTTTACACTTAAAAAAAGTACATGTATTAATTCTTATTCATGTCTGATACATGCTATTACTCTGTCAGTAAATGTAAACTCCACTTGTCCCCAACATGTGCTGCTTTGAGCTCAATGCAGACGAAAACACAAGAAAAAAGTGAAAGTAATCACTGAGGTCAGTGAAAGTGCCAATATTATCTATACAGACTATTTTTTGTAGACTCAGAACACACAAGACAAAGGCTAAACAAATAAAATGTAAAATGTTTGGTGTTTGTGATCATATTTTATTTAATCTAGCAAAGATAATGTTTGATCTTTGATGCAATTTCTCTACTTAAATTATTTGCAATTTCAACAAAAAAAAAATGGAGTCAACCAATTCTGCTTTTATATCAAAGAACATATCTTGACAGAAGTTAGTAATCTGGTTTTAATTAACTCTTTGAACCAAAAATAAGATTTTATCACACAAGACAAAATAATTCTACTGTTGTGGGTTTTTAACATCCAAGCAAAGAACTCTAAGATTGACAGCTGGAAAAAAAAGTTAAGTTATTCGAAAAGATTTTACATGGTGAGACAGTGCATCAGTCTCTTTCTCCAAGAAACGCCTTTTATGGCAGTAATCAGAAACAGCTGACACAGCAATAACATGTTTAATATATTATCCTGCCAAGATTAAGGGGAAGTGGTAGCACAGAGGTTAGAAGAGGCAAGCCTGTGATTGGAAGGTTGTCAGTGTGAATCCCCAAACTGGCAAAAAAAAATTTAGGTGGTAAAGTTAAAGCACACACACCTGCCTCCACCCTCATTTTGCACCATGCTGGGCCCTTAAAGTAGGCTAACCCCCACCAGCCCCCAACCTCAGCCTCATCCCTGGCGTCGTTGATGGCAACCCTCTGCTCCACATAGAGGGCTGTTGTTGTGTCTGGCAGGGCATTAACAGTGCTTAATTTGAGCTGGATCCTGCCAGGACAGGGTCCGGGTACTCTCTTATTTCGACAGGGTGTGTTCCGGTAACAGTTTGATTGGATCCGGTAACTCTCAGGCTTACTAATAATAAAGTTATGAACAGATATGACTGCCTTGAATGAATAAAACTTATGTTGGACATGTAAACTGAAAATAATCATATAAACACTAACTTTAAACACAACAGCCTCAAGCATATGAGCTGCCTCTTTAAGCAGCATTTCTACGTCTAGCCTTAAAAAAATCTCAGCCCCTAAAAGAGTGATGGGGGGGTGAGTGCCGAACTAAACAGGTGGCAGGAGATCATAGGCGCATGCAAGCGCCTGGAGGTTTCACATGTGGAGTCGGACAACAACGAGACTTACTTTGAGGGGGATGCTTGACAGAAGCGTGTGTTTACAAATGTAGGTAAACATAGATGTTTAACAACTGTTAAAATACACCAAAATGCAGGAAATTACTTCTACTTTATTCCAAATTTTCTGGAGAAAGACCCCCAGAACCCCCCTCCCCACCACGCCTGCTATTTGCATTCTGCAATCGATTGTTTTACAAATTAAGCCCTGGGCATCTGGAATAAAAACAATTGCCAAGACGTCATGTGAGTTAGTTTGCTGTGGCGACCCCTGAAGAAAGAATCAGCTGAAAGAAAAGATAATATGAAGTGAAAATTTCTAACAAATGTAAAAAAAAAAATACCTGGGATGAATTTAATGTTAATGCTTAATGTTAGGAAGGTTTTATATTTTCATTTAAGATTCCAAGATTGTATAATAATATAATAAAACAAAGATCTAATTAAAAATGTTAGGATTGCTATAAAAATACACGTTAAGAGTTAAATTTGATTAGTGTTCACAGCAGCACGAGACAACATGCACACTCATTCATTTGTGCAAGATGCTGAAGTGACTGTGCATGTAAGAATAATTGTATTTCTGCCTATAAAACAGGGGGCACAGTGTCGCCAATCAATCTACTCACTTTCCCAAAGGATGATGTCACTTGCACTGAGCCTGGCTGGAGGCCCGCTGTACGGAGAGGACCAACTTTCATTATCTGCAGTCCAGATTTATAGAGCGACTGTGTTCATATTTTACTCTGAGGGACATGAAGGGGGCAGAGAGAAGGAGCTGGGCAGAGAGCGAAAGATGGAGAGATGGAGAGAGTGGAAGTGATGAAGAGCCTTTACTGATAAATCACGCCGCCTGACGAGTCACTATTTAAAGAAAACTCTTCTGGCTATCAGCAGATTCGGTAGCATCAGATATCAAAGCGTGTGCATGTGTGTTCCTCTGTTGGACGCCGTATGTTGCCACCACTAACAGACACATAAATCTCTTGGTAAAACTTTACAAAGTAGAGGCCTTTAAAGTGAAAACAAACCATTCAGTTTCTCACATGCAATCAACAAATACGAAACCGCGCAGCTGACTCATGAGTCATCCCAGCTTGATAATCAAAAACACATGCAACTTATCATCTGCTCACTTATTCACGGCTCTCGAATCTTGCCAAAAATATCAGTTTGAAGGAAACCTGAAACCGCCAAGTTCTTCATGTGTGGGATGCAGATGCAACCACAAACTTGGCACCGTCCTCCTCTGCTCCCTCCTCCAAACTCCTGCTGCCTCTCTCCTCATCACCACCATGTCACAGCATTGTTCCACGTGATTTTCTGTTTGTGGGATGATGACAGATTGGCACCCCACTTCTCCACAGACCAGATTTCAGAAGCTACACACCTGCTTCCTTTGGCTCCGGCTGCCAGTTTGGGGAATATATTTAGTACAGATGTAGAAGTGTGCAGGTGTGTGTTTATCTCTGTGTGTGTGTGTTTGCTTAACAAGTATTATCCAGGGTATTGCATTACACTCTATCTCCAGGAATGACCCTAATGGGCCATGAGGAGCAAGCAGAGGAAGCCTTCCCAGAGGCTGCGTGGGATGTGTCTAACACCTGGTCAGTCATGTCACTAGGTGGCCATATTGAAGCTATGCTAGCTCCTTCTGTCTCTGTTAACTACTAAATGCGTGAGGGAATTAAAGCGGCTTTTTAAAATGAGTAAATAAAAATATTAAATAAAGTTTGAGTTTTCAATTTACCCCAAATTATGATTTTGAAATGCTGGATGAAGAGAAAATCCTGCACAAGAGAATCATTAAACTACACACATTTTACCCACATACACTAATAGCTATTGTTTTACAAAGACCTACCAATGTTATTGCACATAAAACAATCCCTGCAGCTCCCAGCAGTTTGCCTATTTGCGGATTTGAAAGTGAAGTAAAAAAAAATGATTTTGTTTCAAGGTCTCAGTTCTATGTTTTGTTTTGTTGTCTGCATTTTTCTCAGACTGTTCATTGTTAAATGGTGATGACGCAGATTACAACCCCTTTAAGTGTTTATCAAGGTCTGCCCATCTCCCTCAGGGGACAAACAAGACCACGGTGTACTCCCAGAAGACCTTCAAAATAAGTTCCCTTTTAGGATTTAAAGCTGTTTAAATGGCTTTGCTGATCGGAGATATTCAAAAAATATTTTTTTCCCTCATTGAGGTCATTGTGCTGTGTTTATGTCTTTAAATGTTGCTTTTCTCTCCATTGGATGAATTTTCAACATATTTGTTTTTCAGTTCCGACTTGAAAAAAAAAAAGTTTTTACTTTATTGTTCAGGATGTTTGCAGTTGTTAGAAACCATGAATTGGTTAAAATTTAATTACCATACTTGTCGCCATACATGTCACACCGCTGTATAAGTTGCATCAGTCCAAATATGTCTAATAAAGTGGAAAAAAACATAAATATGTTGCATCGCCGTAAGTCGCATCTATTATGTGTCACTGCTGACAACCTGAACATGTGGGCTGGTGTTGTGCCAAAAATCGATTGGCTGCCAAATGGCGGCTGCGGGAGCGTGCACGGGAGGACTTTAACAAGAATTTAACAAGACTAACATTTAACAGTTACAGTAGTCTCTCTGTTATGGTGGGGGGTCCGTACCCTGAGCCCAGCTATAAGTGAAAAACCGCGAAGTAGGTATAGTAGTACAAGTTGAGTTTGCCTTGGCGGAGCAGCGAAATGCAGCTGGTTTGACGTTTGCTACAGGAGTTCCGGAGCGAGATGAAAGTGGCTTGGTACAGGAAGCCAAGTGTCTCATTAATAGCCACTTTTACCTATTAATGAACCACTTGGCCTGCCATATTAGTCGAGAGCCCTCTAGTGGCTGAAAATGGTAATGTTCAATATTTTCCATGTCAGAATGAATGAAATTGTCAAATCTCTGCCAAAAATTGAATTATAAATATGTGGAAAAAAAACAACAAAAAAAAAAACAAAAAAAAAAAAACCTTGCTTCACAGGCATGCTAATTTATGCAAATGCGACTTGTACAGCAAAAATTATGGTAGGAAAAACACCACCTCCCATTCTTCAAAAACAGAAATACGAGAAGCTTTTTTCTTCCCATTGTTTTGCTACTTTACTATTGCATCTTGTAAGAAGATTGAGACCAGTCATTACAAATCTGGCAACCTAAACAAATCCTTTTATTTACACCTTCCTAAGTTCAACCAAACAAGACAACAAAGCCTGCAGACTCTGCATGTCATATCAGGATATGTGGGGATTCAATGACTTAAACACATCTTCTTCTTGACTCTAAAAGACATGAGTATTGCCAATCAGCTGATGTAAGAAAGAAAAAGTGGGACACCTTCCCACTGCCAATACATTGCAAATAACTCAAAATACAGCTATTACATTAGCTACAATTCAACCTAAAAAAGAATACTCTGTGGTGTACTAGATCAATATGAACATGTTGATTGCCTCAGGCAGGTAGGAAAGACGAGCTGAGGAAGTACGTCTGAGAACATCACACCCACAGACATAAAGTACGGTCCAGAGGGAGGTGTTCACCTTGACCATATTGAATGCATGAGGCTGTATTACCACACAGTTGCTTTATGAATAACTGTAAACGCCACTGTTCGCTGGGCTTTTCTTACAGCATGACTGCTGACATGTTATTACAATGCTTGTGAGCACTTCTCCTCCCATGACCCCCTCTGTTCAAGAAGCCTGAATCTGTGTTAGCAGCTTGATGGAAGGACGATATATAACCGCTGTTTCCCAAAGAATAAATGCATTAGTTGCTAAAGGGGCAGCTCCCAAGGGAAAACGCTTACACTGCAAAAGCCAAAGGGCTACAAGAAAGCTTACACAGCCTTGCCTCCCCGTTATTTGGATCAGCTTCAATATCACAGGCAAAAAAGGGAAAACCCAGTAGAAGCAGCAGAAGAAGACACGTCTTAATGTGAAACAGAAAGTGATGACTTTAAAACTTTGTAAATGCTAAAGGACATCCAATGTGGCAATTCATAATCAAGAAACTCTTCACAGGTCCTCCTTGTCTCTCTGTAGCCTAGCAACAGTAGAGTACATGTCTTTTTTACTCTGCAGTGGTGTATGTTACAAGGTAAACAAGGCGTCCACCTTCCTGGAATGTGAAGACAAGAGAAAAGCAGCAGAAGGTGGAAAATGAAAAAAAAAATGCTATACCAGAGGAAAGAAAGATCATACAGACTAGTCAGAGAGCATGTGTGACAGGACAGACCAATGAAGGCCTCACAATGGTTAAAAAAAAGAGCAAAAAAACAGCTGCAAAATCAAACTATTTGGATCCTTAAAAGTATAAAGCCCCAATGATAAAGACAAACATGCAATCCCAAACCCTCTCATGCTTGAAGACATCTCGTTGCTATGGCAATGCGAAAGGCAGGAGAAGAGGCGGCGATGTGTTTGCCTTCCTGTGTGCAGTGTTTTCCCTCACACTCTCTCACGTAGATGGATCCGCAGTCTCCATCAAAACTGATTTTGCGCACCCCACTTCCATCCCAGATAGAGAGATCCCCACCGAGGCAGAAGGCTCTTTGCTCTCTTCCTCTGGTCCACCACAGGATCTGTTGATAATGCTCCAAGTCAGATGTTGAACCACGGGGAAGGATTTATCTTTCACAGAGATGACTATTACAAGATGCGAGGACGTTCTCAATAGATATGCTCATGAGTCCTCCTGCTGTCGTAGCAGAACCGTGTTTGCAAACCCAATAAATATTGCATAAACGACCTCTTTTATGGTCTCCTTCTAAGTTCCTCGGTCTGGCCATCTATCTCAGTGTGTTATTTCAGTCATAGTCAGACGGCAATGGAAGAGCAGAGATTAAATCATTCATTTATTCATGTGCCCATTTATTTGTCTTAATTCACTTGAACTGAACAGAGTGTAAGCCCATTTGGAAACGTATAAGTGATAAATGTGGGAAAAAGCATGCTGATGTTGATGTCTACAGTGTAGAAGATCTGGCTGGGGTCTTTTCTGGTGCTCTCTCAGCATCGACCCACGTGGCTGGTGGATGGAATACTAGTGTGCAATCAAGCAAGGATCTCAGATGAACTCCACCCACACTTTTATATCAACAAACGTTTAGTCATGTGCATGCATGCTCATGTACAATCATAAAAAAAAAAATGCATTACCATGTGCTAAAGAAGTTGCAAAAATGTCCACAATGTAAATAACAATTTTCTTAATTATTTTTAAAGTATTTCACTCAAAGCATAGAGTTGAATCATGACTGTCTCTTGTTTTAGCTCTGCTTTAATAGACTTGGAGTACTCTGGAATGACTTCTGGGCTATATTAGCTCTGATCTTGTACTCAAAGTGCCTGGGCTAACAAGCTCTAACTAACTAGCAGACCAACAGCAAAGGAGTCCATCAGAGCAGTCTCCCAAGTCGCCATGACAAAATGATAACTGGCTCTAAATGGGGATGATTCAAGTTTTAGGACTCTGCATTTTTTTTTTTACCCAACAGAGGCTGAGAAGAGCTCTCAAACTGGAAATAATAAAATGTGCAGATCTAGAAGCAAAACCACAAGTTACTTAAGTCGTGTTGTGGGAGGTTTCATAAATTGATCATTCATTCAATCATTATTGATGATGGGATGTCATGGAAGCAACACATACATTCTGTAAGAATTAAAATATCTAGATCAATTGCAGTGTTGTATAGAGCTAGGGATCTATTTAATGATAAAGCAATGTATTTGCTGTACAACGCATTAATAATCCCACATTTAACTTATTGTGTTGAGGTTTGGGGTACAGCATGCAAAACTATAACTAAG
>JARVLU010000624.1:13302602-13313548 GCA_031762415.1 Simpsonichthys santanae
TAAAGTATACACACACACAAATCGATAAAATTGATAAAAATCAATTAAAGTGTTTGCAACAAATTTCATTATCAATTTGTTGTGTCGCTCGATTAAGCATATTTCATGGCACTGCTGAGCCTTTTTATTCACCTGTAGTGCATTGTCAATGCTGGCTGACTGAAAAAAGTTAAAAAAAAAAAAAAAATAAATAAAAAAAAAATATCTGCAGCACGAGCTGAACAGAGTGGGGAAGGTGAAAGCAGAGCAGAGTTGATGTTTTCAAAGGAAATGAAGTACATTTTACAAATTTCTGACGCAGAGACAACTGTTCGACCCAAGTTCTCCAAAGTGTGGGAGCACTTGATGCTTCACAAAGTAAAAACTATAACACGCTTTGAAAAGTGACAACACGGCACAGGAGAACCACACTGATGAAATGTAAATATGTCAGAGTCACAAGGAGGATGAAGGAGCTGAACAGCAGATACAACAACTCCCAACTCGTCGTGTTGGATGTGAGTCTCTACAATGTTCTACATTTGTTCTGTTTCCAAGTGAGAAAACAAAACGTCAGTCTCTCTGGGAGCTGAAGCTGCTGCCTGTTTATCTGATTCATGACAGTGATAGAGAACATGTGTGTTACTTTTTAATTTAATAGGTACAAGCGGTGTTTAAATGTGATTTATAAATAAATCTAACACAAAGATGATAATAATTTAATGATTAAGCTTCAACTTTTAATTTGCTGACAAAGTCTGAGTGAAGACACTGTATATATCATGTTCACATCTGTTTTTATTCACAATTTGTATAGCGTCCCAACTTTTTTGGGGAATTCTATTTGTATATTTGTGTGTGTCTAACTGTTATGAAATGACACAATTCCATTTGACACTTTTTGACTTAACAGCACATTTGTGCAATCCTCTTTTTGAAGGAGCATATCTTGACATTTTAAAATCTTGTGGAGTAAATTTTTCCAGAGATGGCTCTGTTCCCACATCTGTTCTAAAGGACATAATAAAAATAATTAATTTAATTTGCAACAAACTTTTCATTAACAACAATCCCAAAGTGCAACAAAATGCAACTAAAATCAGTGGTAAAATCAACTAAATTCAGAGATAAAATTTACTAAAATCAATGATGAAATCAACTAAAATCAGTGATCAAATCAACTAAAATCAATGATCAAAAAACTAAAATCATTTATCGATTCAACTAAAATCAATGATAAAATCAACTAAAATCAATGATAAATCAACTAAAATCAGTGATCAAATCAACTAAAATCAATGATCAAAAACTAAAAGCAGTTATAAATTCAACTAAAATCAATGATAAAATCAACTAAAATCTATGATAAAATCAACTAAAATCTATGATAAAATCAACTAAAATCAGTTATAAAGTCAACTAAAATCAATGATAAAATCAACTAAAAAACTGATAAAAATCACTAAAATCAGTGATAAAATCAACTAAAACAAATTATAAAATCAACTAAAATCAATTATAAAATCAACTAAAAGCAAAGTCAACTAAAATCTGTGATAAAATCATGTGGAGGCGGAATAGGCTTGCTTAAAAAAAAAAGTCTTTAAGCCTTTTTTAAAGTCAACCAATGATTACAGAGCTCTCAGATAGTCAGGGAGGGAGTTCCAGAGGTGGGGGGCAGCCAGACAGAATGCCTGATCTTCCATGGTCCTTAATTAAGTTTGTGGAAGGTGAAGGAGATTACTGTTCTGTGATCGTAGGGACCGGGTGGATGAATATGGAGCAAGAAGGTCCTTCAGATTATCTGGTGAAGTTCCATTTAAACATTGATGGGTAATGAGAGCAATTTTGTACTGAATTCTGTAGGTGACAGGAAGCCAATGGAGTTTATGGAGAAAGGGTAATGTAATGAGGGCCTGGAACAAGCTCAGCTAAAGTCTTGAAACTCGTACTCCTGCTGTATATTTGGTACCAGCATGTTCCTTTCCTCCAATTCTGCTCACAATTTTTCTGTTTGCTTCTTTCTTCTCCCAGCTGCCATCTAATGCTCAGCTGTGCTTGAGACCTGCCTTCCTCCACACAGTCTGTCTTTGTACATCTTTTTTCAGTAACATACATCTCCCCTTCTATATGCTCATGATGTCCCACCTCCATCTAGTGCAACATTAACGGCAACAAGGAACCACACAGCAAATCTTTACCAATACTGTATAATACAAATATACCATTTAAATGAAAGAACAATCTTTATAATAGGTTGAGCACAACCTGGATATAACATGGTGCATAAAATTCACAATACCAGATTTTCTATAGTAAAAAGACAATTTCTGTGGCTCAACAGGAGTTGGAAAGGTGTTGCAATCTGCAAAATGACATTGGAGAGAACAGTCACTCTGCTGGGGTTTACCATAATCCTTCAGTTTTAAACTTTAGACAGGTTTGATAGCAAGGCCACTATCTGCTGCACGTTGCTGCAGCTGTCAAAAAAAAAAAAAAAGGACACATGGTCAAAAGATCAGCCTTCTGCAATTAAGATTTCTCTTCAAGAGTCAAAAAGAATATATGGGAGTAAATGGCTTTCAGCTGCATTAAGCAGCAGTATTTGAACTTAACTTAAAAATAAATAAAAAATGAATACACACAAGACCCCTACAAGAAAATAAGGTGTTATTAAAATAAATTAAAATGGAAAAGAAGGCGTTTAGCCTGGTCATGCATTAGGGATGAACTTTCTAAACACTGTCATGGTGTGACTGAACTGTCTGCAGTGGGCTGTTTTCAGTGTCTACACTGAGCGACATATGTGGTAAAGGGACAGCTGAGTGACAGAATACGTTTTAATTATTCAGGGAGGGGAAAACTGGAGGCGAAAGCGGTAGATGAGATGAAGGATAGAAACAAAATGGGATTAGCCAGAGCAGGTTAAGTGACGCGCATCGAACTGTGAAAAGTTTTGCTTTTCTCAAAAAAAAAAAAAAAAAAATAGATCAACAGTGACAAGTTAAAGAAGACAGTGTCATCTTTTCCTTAAAATAAATTTAAAAGAAAAACAACACACAGTCATGCAAGTCCTATGTTCTTCTTGATCTCTGGGCCTCTGGCCTGCATGGATGAACGGCAGTGTCGGCCTCTCTGCACAGAGGCTTGCTCCACTGCAGACTGGACTCAGATGATGTGCGAGTGTCTGCAGACTACACTTTCTTAAATGTCTCTTCACACCTCAGCAATTTCCCAAATTCCTGCACCAGCGGCAGACAACACATCTAGCTGAAGGAAGACGTGCTTTACAGCAATACATCAGAAAGCATCTGTGTTGTTTTTATCACAGAGGAAAGAAAGAAACCTACATTTCGGCAAGAGAATTCTACAATTCGTTTATCCATCCGCAGATTGCACATTGCTACAGCAGTGTTACAATTTGTCCTTTTTTGTTTGGTGGGAGGAAATCCCCAGCTTCAGAGCTCAGGTGCTTATTAAATTAGAGAATTTAAATGGACTGGCATCGATATATGCTGACTCAGGTCAGTCCCCAGCAGAGCTTCAAGGTAATAATGGGTGTCCCAACCATGATTAATTGCTTCAATTTTGAAAGTGGTACAGCTACACTAACATAGATAATTGCAAAGTGTGGCCAAAACACTATGAATAATAAATGAGGAGCAGTGAACGTTAAATGGGAATAAAAGATTCTAAGATCAGCCTGTGAAAATATGATGCGCCATTCACTAAAAAGAAAAAAAAAAACTAATACGACATGAAGTTTAATCCTAATTGTCTGTCATTATGCCTGATTTGTTTCAATCAAGGCTGAAATTATAAAATCTTTAAATCAAATCCTGTTCAACTAGAGTTAAACTGGCAGTATTTAGGCAGGCATCTACCCTTTGTATTTGTAAGGAGGATTCTGTATGCGTAGCCACTGGTAGAGCTGCGATACTGAGCTGATGCAACCTGATGGTAAACAGAACGAATGCTTCATGGTCTCTGCTCTGCGAACCCGTATCCTGGCACGGCTTCCTCCCTGGAGCTCTGTAGGATGAGAACGTGACGCAAAAAAAAAATCTAAAGCAAAGCTCTGTTCACTGAGATTCGCACGCTCAGCTGCGACGACTGGAGATAAGCTGACTCGTAGTGCATGACAGGTGAACGCTAAGCATTTTGGGTGAATTTTATTCTGAGGCTGAGGAGTGAAGAAGTGGGGAAAAGAGTTTCCTTTAGAGCCACAGTTCTGTGTGTCTTTGCAGAGCCCCGCTCCACACAGTGACAACCAGTTCTGCCATGTTTATAAAACCATAGAAAAAGAAAGAAAATGTCAGAAGAACCTGAAACTTATACATGTTTACCATGTGTTACTGGACAGAGAGATATTATTTCCCAATCCCAATACTGTAAACTATTTTGGACACATAGCACCATCTCATGGTGTTAGTAAGAAGTTCTTTTATGATTACAGTTTTATATTTAATAAGCTTCTCTGCAGCTCTATCACTAAACAATGTACTCTGACTACAACAGCACACATCTTAGAAAAATAAGAGATTAACATGCACGACGAAGGATTTTTAAAAAAACTGCAAGGAAATGATTATGATAAATAATATTTGGCTAAAACATGATCGAGGTTTGAGAACAGTGCACTGAACGGCAGCGTTGAGGTGTTCAATAGTTTTATTTTAGTATTTTTGTTCAGAATGTTTTGATGACTCTGAAATCAAAGCACCATAAGGAAGCAAAGCAGGAGTTTAGGCCAATCTGATTCCAAAGCATTAATGTTCCCAGCAGGCGCAACCAGCCCACATTTAGGTCTGAACCTAACAAGTAGATGGCAAACAGCTCTGCTGTTATCACTGAAATGTCTGAATGTGTAAAACATTAGTACCGTTCATGTATCAAAACATAACTACATTTGGCTAAATTACAAAACAAAGATGTAGCATTAAAGCAACAAAAAAAAAAAAAAAAGGCTGTATTTGCATATTGCCCAGGACATCCTTGTAAAAGAGATTGATGATCTCAATAGATTTCTTCCTGGTAAAATAAAGGTATAAAAAATAAATAAATTAAAAAGTGCTGCTAATTTTAGTATAAATCTTAAAACAAATGTTGCATAGTTGGTGATATTTTTTTAAATTTAAGATATAAATAGTGCTTTTTCTTGTGATTAGGCAAATTTAAAACATTTATAAGACATTAAAAGTCCAGTACAGGACGTGGTCATTGTTTATGTCCACCACTGCAGCAGCGTATTACAGGGGTTGACCAGCTGGATCTTGGCTGCTCATTGAAAGTTGAGACTGTGCAAACTCTTGTAGTAGAATTACATAATTAGTTTGTTCCAGGCTGGAAAAGGAGGCAGAGCCAAGATGTTGCAAAGTGATCAAAGTTTATTAAGCTAAACTTATAATACCTGAATAACAGACGAGTGGATGATGTCGAAAATTGGTCACTGATGTTCCTTTGATGAAGGGTACTGCAAGGTCAGTAACAAATTGCCCCCTATAGAAGGGTTTCAAACTTGTAAAGGTAAAACTTTTATATGGTATAACTCAGAAGGGAAAGTTTTGAACCATCATTTTGTGTTTGCACACGTTGCATAAGTTAGTGTGTGAGGGTTGAACACTGTTATTGCTGTCCTAATGAGAGCCCAGTGTACGGTTCCCCCTGTGTTGGTTCCAGTGGGGCCTCATTTGGATCTCCACTATCAAACAAACAAGACAGACAAGCCATGTCTCTTCTGTTTTCATTACTGTCTCTGTTGTTTGAAGAGAAAAATAAATCTCAAATCTAAAATCTGTTTGGCCACAAAAAAGCTAAATTTGTTTTTACATCTAAACTTGTATGAGTTGTGACAATGAGACTTTGTATTCCTGAGTGTAAGATATATGTGAAGTACCCGAAATCAATAGCTACACTAACAAGAACATAAAAGATTCCTTAAATTTGATCAAGCATCTTTTGTGAAAATGGCTCATAAGACAAGACAAGATACGATACAATAAGATTTGATACGATAAGATTTGATACGATACAATAAGATACAATATGATACGATGTCCTGTCCCTTGTCGACTCCTACCAGCCAGGTACCATCTTAGCTCCAGCAAACTGGTTGGTCCACTTAAGGTGCTTAGTTCTTGGTGGGGAAACAGTTTACTGGAACTCCTCTGACTGATGAGGCCCTCCAGACAGAGGGCAAAACGTTTCTATAAAAAAGAAACTGTCCAGATGACCCGACTGAGAATTACTGTATTGGATAACCTGCTTATACTTTGATCTGTTAAAAAAAAATAAAAATAAAAAATAAATAAATTAAAAAACTGAAACACAGATACAAAATATGTGTTACACAAGAAGAGCATGCCAACTCCACACTGAAAGGCCCCAGACCAGACCTGCAACTGTGCTAACCACTGCACCACTGGTTCCCCTTAGCACAATCCAATTAAATCCAACTGAGATCATAGACCAGTGGTTCTCAAGCTTTTTATAACAAGTCAGAAAACACTAAGCTCTCCGCATTATGATGGACATTAAACAAACCTGCACTCATATCTGACACAAACAAGAAAATGGGACAAACCTTAAATCATCAACTTAGTTATAACGTGCAGGTTATGATGAGTCTATGTGCTGGTTGTTAAAAACAACAAAAAAAAATCATGTTATCAGTATTATGTGTTGGCCATCAAATGCAAACACAACCTAAGGTGAGTGGGGTACCTCTGATTAAATCCAATCAAAGTGCACCTGCTCTATTGATTCTTAGTGCAAAACTCATAAAAAAAGTCAACTAAACGTCTCATGTTTGGAGGAAACTTTAGCAAACAATTCATAACTGCACCGTGTTTATCCGTGTCATAACCCGTTTCTATTCCTGTGTGTTTACCAATGGCTCTCTGCTAATTTACTTTAGTCAACAGTTGACACTACTTAGTTGGAGTCTGGGACTACGTATATGCAGGACAGGGACTTGACCGCTGCTGGAAAGTATTAGTCCTGCAAATAAAGCAAGTTGGTAGTGGAAACTATAAGGGATCTTATTTATTAGATTTTGATCATCTTTACAGAGGCATTGCCATTTGCAATTAAATTGTATTATTCTCAACCTTCCCTGTACTGCTGCTAATATAAATATGCATTTATACAACATTCATTATAGTTTTTTTTTTTGCAGACAGCTACAAATATGGGTCCAAGCATTATTGATGATGCCTTTTTCAGCTTTCACTATTACCCTCCTTTAAAAAAAATTTCACATGCTCAAACTTACTAACACTTTAGTCCCGAGTTGTGAATCATCCTAATGATCTATGGAATGAATGTGACACTGGTCATCTTTTATCATCTGACCAGCTGAAGGTCTGATTCTGGTCATAAGAGGAGCAATCGAGCAGTCAGGGCGTCATTACAGAAGCACTGGGTGTCAAACTGAACAGTTATTCCCCCTGCATCGTTCTGCTGCAGAGATAAATGATTAAACAATGAATTAACCAGAGGTCATTACTGTAATATAAACTATATTCAATGTCACATGCAATCTCAAATACTTTGTCATTTTCTCAAATGCTGAAGCGGAAGGAGTAAAAAGTATTTATGCAAAGAAAAGAGGATATTTACAGGATGTTAAATATAAGCAAAACTTTATTTTATTTTATTTTATTTTTTGTAGTAATGGGTGAACTAGCAAAACAGATTAGGTGTGTCAATCCAGAACTAAAGACTCCTTCTGACAGAAATAAATTGATGCATGATGAAAACTGCAAGGTATTACCATATTTTTCGCCGTATAAGTTGCACCTTTTTGCATAATTTGCATGCTATGTACACACCGAAGCAAAGTACCGTTATTTACATTTTTTTTTTTTTTTTTGTTTTTTTATATTTATGATCCAATTTATGGCTTAGATCTGACGATTTCATTCATTATGACATGGAAAATGTTGAACACTACCATTTTTCGCCACTAAAGTGACCTCGACTAATATGGCAAGCCAAGTGTCTCAGTAATAGGTAAAAGTGTCTATTAATGAGACAATTGAATTGCCATATCGGCCACCTTCATCTCGCTCCGCAACTCCAGGAGCAAATGTCAAATCAGCTGCATTTCGCCACGCCGCCCAGGTGAAATGCAGCTGATTTGACCATTAAAGTGCATTTATTAAGGAAACGTTAACTGAGTCTGAGACACACACCTTTACTATAATTTCGAGCAAGCAGTTAATTAATTTTCAAAGTTGTTTTTTCTTTCAGTACTTTTCGTCTCATTTTCTATCCACTTCCTGTCCCTGGCCGTGACAGCCTACTGTGCAATGTGTGCTCAGAAAAGGAACAAGCAGAGGATTAAAAACGTGTCTTAGAAAACCCTGTCTACTGTATGGATTAACAATATCTGGATGTTTTCAACACAGGTTCCTCTAACGTCGTCATGGTCTGTTTGTCTCAGGGCACTGCGTGTGCGTAAACAGATCGGAGGGGAGAACATGCCCGTCCAGCTGATCGGAGACCTGTTGGCTTCAGAGCTCGCTCACATGCAGCCGTACATTCGCTTCTGCTCCTGCCAGCTCAACGCCGCCGCCTTGCTGCAGAGCAAAACTCACAACCAGCCCGACTTTAAAGACTTCCTAAAGGTACAAGCAAAAAAAAAAAAAAACTTTAATTTGTAGAGAGAACTCACGCAAGGTGTAGTAAAAACAAGTTTTCTCCCCGTTTTCTTCTGTCTGAGCAGAAGATCGCCACTAACTACCGCTGCAAAGGAATGCCACTGTCCAGCTTCCTCCTGAAGCCCATGCAGAGGATCACTCGCTACCCTCTGCTCATCAAGAATGTTCGTTAAAGAGGTTTTCGCACGTTTCTACCACTTCTTATGCTTACACTAATCACTTGTGCTGCTCGTCCTGTTGCTCAGATCTTGGAGCACACAGCAGAAGGCCACGCAGACCGTGAGCCCCTGCGAACATCTCTGGAGCGGGCCGAGGAGCTGTGCCTTCAGGTCAACGAGGGGGTCAGAGAGAAGGAGAACTCGGACCGGCTGGAATGGATCCAGAACCACATCCAGTGTGAGGGCCCTATAGAGGTGAACACTCAGACATCAGTTTATATACTTGAAGAAGGGGCCGACTGACGGATCAGTCAACCAGTTATTGACATTTTATTCTAAATAATCACATCTTCCATGCCTGAGCACATCTGTGATCAGAACAGAGCCGTTACAGATGTTACCCCCCTGGTGTTGATGTGCTTCTTGCAACAGCAGCGACATTTTTCCAGCACAACACCGACACATTTTAAAAACAAGTTGACTGAAATACCAACTTTATTCTGGTTGTATAGTTTTGAGGGTTGAATCAGACTGTGTGATAAGACAAATAGTTTTAATCATTTCTTTCTGAGCTTTAAGATACTCCTGCTGAAACTGTGATATTCAAGGGTAAAAAAAAAAACTAACACACATTTCAGCGTTGTAAATGAGTCGAAGCTGTTCATCATCCATCCATATATCAAAGTTCATGCTCAATAATCCAGGTAAAAAAAAAAATCCAACAAAGTTCAGTCAGGTCTCTGGACGGTTTCTTTTTTGTTGCAACATTTCGTCCTTCATCCAAAGGACTTCATCAGTTCGAGGAACAACAAGCAAACTCAGTCTCTTTGATGTTTTGAACCATGTTGGCTATGGCTGCCTCAGAGGAGCTAATGGGAGAGCGGGCGGGTCCCAGAAACCATCTTATCACCAGAAAACTGGTTGGTCTACTATGGAGGTGTGCTGCTTGTAGGACTGAGTTTTTCTGTGGCTCCTTGGCTTGATGAAGTCCTTTGGATGAAGGATGAAACGGCTCAAGAAAAAAGAAACCTGACTGAACTTTGTTGGATCCACCCATTATCTTTACTCTTTCTGGGTCAGCGGGGTCACTGCTGACCATATCCAGCAGTCACTGCAAGAGGCAGGGGACACCCTGGACAGGTCTCCAGTCCATCACAGGGACACACAGAGACAAACAAGACAACCATTCACTCTCACTCACACCTAGAGACAATTTAGAGTTACCGATAAAACTAACATGCTTGTTTTTGATCTGTGGGAGGAAACCGGCGTACCTGGAGAAAACCCACACATACACACAGAGAACATGCAAACTCCATCCACAGCTGGGATTTGATCCAGCAAACTTCTCGCTGAGAGGCATCACCTTCTAAAATTTGACTTTCACATTGTTTGAGATTCATAAAAAAGCCTTATTTGTCATACTCCACTCATCAGTGCAGTTTAATAGATGATATTTATAGTTAGATCCTCTCTCTGCTTATAGTCAGTCTGGCTCCTCAATGCTATGACTTTCTATTATCTTTAGCAAAACAAAAGAAATAGCTCCAAAGCATAATGTTTAAACCTCCGTGCTGGACTGTGGGGATGGTGTTCTTTGGGTTATCTAACATTTATATTTCTTCAAACATGATTGGTTGAGATGATGCTGGAGTTTGATTTTAGTGTCGTATGACAACAGCATTTTCTCCCAAGGCAAACGTAAGACCAGGGGCTGATGTTCTTTGTGACTGTGGTCCTAACTTCCTTCTCTGTAGTTAAGAGCCATTCCTTCCATGATTCTTATACTCATCCTCAACCTGCGAGGAAAGATTTTGTATGTAAGATTTGATGCTCTTTATATTTCTTCCGTTTCCAAATAATCAGACCAACAATCGTCACCTCCTCATCAAACATTTTGCTGATGCCCATTCCGGCTTTGTGCAGAACTACAGATTTATTTATTTGTTTATTTGTTTATTCATTTCATTTCCAATAAAAAACACAGATACAATTTCCAAAAAAAATTAAAAAATATATATACTGTATAATGAAAGGAAGCAGAGGAAGAAAATTTCTTATCTGCTCCCTCATTATACAAAATCAATTCAAACCATCAATTTAAACAACAATCATTTATATATATTACAACTAAATACATAACTCA
>JARVLU010000624.1:13322647-13342195 GCA_031762415.1 Simpsonichthys santanae
TGTCGCAAAAATGATAATTCTCAATTAATAGTCACGGTTTATGATGCATTTTATTCACTACCTGACAATTGTGCCAAACCAAACTGTGATCCAGTTGCAAGTTGAATAACCAACAGGATATACTAATTATTGTGACCAGGATGCTAAACAGTTTTAGCAATACGAGTTAAAATCATTAGATTCCCCTACAGTGAATGGATTCAAACGCTGAAGCATGTTTTCTTATGGAGGCAAAACACAAGTTAACATGAAACAAACTGACAATTAATAATAAGAAGTTTAGCATTTATTTAGATTATTATTCATTAATTATTATTGTGCACAAAGCTGCATGTAATATGGGTTATAAAACACCATGTGGGTGGTCTTGAGGAATTGAATTAACCTAACAAATAATTAGCGAAAGCGCATTTAGTCTTAATTGTTACAAAGAGAGAAAAACAGGAGTCATACATTTCTATCTATATTTTTATTTTGAAATCGACAAGGACCTTTGTGCAGTGGCATTTCAGCAATGTTTGTATATTTAGGACAGCATGGAGTCAAACTAAATGTTTCAGCAACTTTAATTTTGATGTTAAAAAACTCAAAAATGTGAGAACCATCGATCTAAACTGCCCAAACATTAATTTTCTGAATGTATTTTCATGTTTTGATTTTCCAGTCATGCATGCTGGGTTGATTGTAGATAATGCATTTTTTTTTATCAATATTATCAGCAATTTTGAAAGTCAAATAATTACACAGCCTATAGTTAATAACAATGCATGTTCACTTGCATATAAATATGATAGAAGTAAATGAGAACACAATCGTAATTACAAACCAGAAATATCTACATGCTGTGAGAGATGACAACAATTTTACTAAAATGATTCAATCGCCATGTTCCAAAATATTCTCCTTACACTTATTTTAATACAGCATGAGCAAAAAAAAGACACATCCAAATCTACTTTTCCCTCCCCGTGTTCACTCAGTGGCTGGGATCATGCGCTCAAGTATCACTACATCAATAATAGAGCAGGATTTGGCAAGTGGCTTTGACTTAGGCACCGGAAGACATGAGAATGGGATGCGAAAAAATTAGCATGGACATGAAAAGTGGCAACAGACTGATAAAGTATTCACACACTAATTAGAGTCTAAAAATAGAAAAAGAAAAAGTCTGCAAATGGAGAGCATGGAAATGCAAAGTGCTCATCAGCACAAGAGGTTCTACATATGGAGTCCATTAGGAGCAGAGGAACATGCTAATAGTGATGAGTGTAAAAAATAAAAAGTAAAAAAAAAAAAGATAAGCCCCATTTTTACGGTTTCGACAGGCGGTCGAAACAGACCAGAGCAGATGGGAGAAGTTTTTGAGAGGAAGATGCATTTGTGGAAGCTGGGAAACTGTCCAGAAGAGGGCATCCTAATTCAATGAACAGTGATGAAGAGGCATGATCATACAAACACTTTCAATGCAGTCATAAACACATTCACAACTAGAAGATAAAAAAGATCATTTCACCACCATTACTTTTACAAGCACCTGTAATTATTCACTCTTCAAACTCCAACCTTGAGCTCAACAATGAATCTGTCCTTGCGTCTCGACGTGAAGCTAATCTCAGGTCCGATTCAGGACCAAAGTATTTGCAAATTAGTCTCATTCCACCATGTCAGTATTCATTTGTTGCATCCGTTCATCAAATGCAAATCCAAGATCATCCAATCGCTGCCTCCAACAGCAAGACCGAGCGCAGTCTTTGCATGTACGAGCTATGTTGCCGTAGCAACAGGATGCCAAGGTGGGCATCGCTCTGCAAAAGCTCTGCTTTGAATTTCAGATAGAAAATTTGCATCAGCGTCGATCAATAAACTTAGAGAGTGTTTTCAACAAACTCAAACGCTTTACTGATGCTCCCGAGTAACCAAGAGAAGTGCTGCAGTTCATAAGAGAGCACGCTGTCAGGTTAAATACTTTTTTTTTTTAAAAGAAGTGAACTCTTTCTCACATTGAAATTGAAAGCAGATGCAGCAAAACTAATTTTGCCTTAAGTTAGCATTCATGCGTCTGCAGGGAAGTGTGCACACGCCTACAGATGCACACGTTATGAAACAAAAACCTATTCAGGAAATCTTTGGTTCAAATTTTCCAAGAAAAACATCTTTTTTTATGCATTTAATTTATCAAAACATCTTCTGTCAAGCATCAAGAGGTGAACACCTGGAGTTATTTTATATTTTGCGGCAACTCCTCATAGTGGGAGAAAAATCCTCAGTCTGCTTTCATGCTTGATTGAACTTGTCAGGCATGAAAAGAAGACTCTCTGTCCCATAACAGCAGGTTTCACCAATCTGGTATTCTTGGATAAAGATACAAATAGAGTACATTACTTTTAGAATTATATGCCCAGAATTACACTAAAGCATGGTTCTTATCTGCCAATGCGCAGATAATCTTGCCTTATTGCCCCATCAAACGTTAATTTCATGCTGTAAAATGCCTTAAAAGGTAGGAATAAATGTTCCAAGCGCCAACAATTCCAACAACTTTCAAAGTATTTATACCCCCAAGGTTGCTGTGTTCCTGCTCTACCTCTTACTGTGTGTGTAATATCAGTTCAGACAGCACAGACAGATTAAAAACAGAACAAAAAGCAAAGCAGAGGACTAAAATAACCAAAAGAGGGTGTTAATAATGGATGTGAGGCTAAGAAAATTGCATTAGAGCAGCATTTTGCTCTTTGTTCATGGGATGAATGGTTCATGCGGTCTCTGTGCAGCTGAGAGGTTAGAGAGGTCGAGTTGCATAAAGAGCACGCATAAAAAGTTAGAAAAGAGCCATTATTAAGAAGACTGCGGCCAGGTACCTGAATATATCTCCCTGCTCTTCAATTTCATCAGCAACCTCTTCATACCTGCAACAATATGAAGAAGGCCATCGTCATCACAAGTCGAAACACCGACATTTCTCCTTCCTTCTGCCATGATGATGGAGAAAATTAAGCCTCTAATTTTAGACAATTCTGAAATCTTAGAGATATTGCATAAAAGCGATAAAGACATGTTAGGGATGCACGATATTATCTGCATGGTATCGGTATCGGCCAATATTAGCAATAAAGTAAGTATCGGACATCGGCCATTCCATCAAAATTCACGATATAAAAGGCACTGTGTATAGTGCTGTTTATGCATGACAACCAAGTGACAAGGATGCCTGCAGAGCCAGCACAACATTACGATGTCAGCGCGCCTACCTGATCTGATCACGGCAGGAGAGGAAGCAGTGAAAATGTCGGCGGTGTGGAAGTTTTGTAAAGCGTCAGAAACTGATAGCAGAACTGCTATTTGCAATGACTGCTCAGTGTCAGTGATGCGAGGAGGAGCAAAAACCAAGTCCTACAACACTTAACCATCTCAAGAACCACCATTCTGACCACTACAATGTCAGAAAGGAACGCGAGAGAGCAGCCAACTGTGGAGAAACAAAACCTCACCAGCAGTCCATCCATCCAATAAGCCATAATGTAGTATTTTAATTCCACAGCAGAGAAAGCTATGTAGTCTCTGTAAGTAGGTCTAGGGAAGAAAACAAAAACAAAACGGTATTGGTATCAGTTATCGGCCAAATACGTTTTAACATATCATAGGGCTGGACAATACAGTAATTCGATATTGATATATGTTTATTCAATAACGGTGATATGAGTTTTAAGCACATTTTCGATATTACATATTAAGATGGTTTCTGGGGCCGACATGTCCCTCGTCGACTCCTCCCTCCAAATAGAGGGCGAAACGTCTCTATAAAAAATAATCTGTCCAGATGACCCAAGTGAGAATTATTGGCTTTGTTACCTGGATGATTGAGCATGAACTTTGTTTGTTGAGAGTTTTATGATGTTTATTTGACGGTGATTTCAATTTTTTTGAAGGCCAAATACAAATAAAAGGTGAACATTAAATTATTTGTACAGTTTGTACTGTTTTTCTGAGGCTTTTATATTGTTTATATTGATACTGAATTATATCGTTATCGACCGAAATTAAGAAATATATCTTAATAAAAGTTTCATCATAGCGTCCAGCCCTAACATGTAGGCATATCGGATATCGGCCAAAAATCCAATATCGCGCATCCCTAGTCTATGTCTAAACAGGAAACATCAAAACTATGTGCAAGATGTCAATCATTAGGACACAATTTATCCAGAAGGTGGGATGAGATTTAAAATGCACACAACACACACATGTGTCTCCCCTCCATCCAGCATTCACTGCTTCTCACTCAGGTCTGTGTGACTGATGTGGTTGATGTGACTAAGGGGACCTGAGTTCAGTTCTTACCTGTGTTCTTGTCAGGGAAGATACAGCAATGTTTCTGCAGTATGGCTGGCAGCACCTTCCAAGAAACAAGGAGCCAGGGGATGTGGGAGGGGAGGCATGGTATGGTTTGTGGCAAGAGGAGAAGAAAGGGAAAACGGAAAGACGTTAACATCACTGCAGCTCGAAGCAGATAAACACGCGCAAGTTCAGAAGAAATGCCTCATTTACAGCGAGGCAGACACCCATTGCTGACACCATCTGCATCAAAGGAGCTGCCCCCACATTCATCATTCTTGTGCACATTGATCTTAGCAGTGGAGCGCTAAATGATGGTTACAGCGTGAATGCATACATAAAAGATTAATTTTAAACTCTTGGATTCAAAAAGTCAGATGTGCCTTAAATAGCATGGCTGCAAATGCAATAAATGCAGAAAGATGGTGTTAAAGCTGGAACACCAGAATCTGGTTTTGCTTCACCAGCAGCTTTGTTATGTCAGCAAACCCAACAGCCAATTATTCCACAAGCCTGAGGTGGTCACATTAATTAATAATGCATACACACAATCAATTATGTGAGATGTTCACTTAAATATCTGCTGATCTGAAGTTAAACATGTGCAGCAAATATTTTGCAGTACTATGTTTTGCTCAGAGAAATCCCCATGCAGACCACAGAATACAGTTTACTTTATATGTTTTGTACGATGGCAGTGACTCTGCCGTGACACTGAATTTCATTACAGTATTCAGAAGAAATAAGGAGACAAGCAGGTGCTAATAATCCTATTTCGTCCCTCCATTTCACAGGTCCACTGCAGCCGAAAATTATTTTACTAATGTTAATACAGTGCAAACAGAGCTCCTTTTGTTTTATTTACCTAATTTTTGTCCAGTTATTAAAGTTAAATCCTTACATTTGCATTTTTGTGGTTAACTCTGGCCCCTAATTCTGATAAAGTTATTTCTCTTTCCTCGGGGACTGAATAAAGAAAATCAAATAAGCATCTTTTAAATTTTAAAGAGGACTTCATACAATAGCACCTGTGAAAAGAAGAGATGACATAAAAACTAAAGATGAACTCAAATGACTAATTTCTGGAGGAAATTCCTGAAACTATAAGGAATAAACTTTCATGTGAGTCATCTCCAATTATTTTCAACTTTGCACATCAGGAAACACGATTCTGTTGTCGTAGTAAAAATCCTATCAAGAGACAATGCAAAAACTTCATTAAATCCCACTCTTGAAAAAGTTGGGACATCATGGAAAATGTAAATAAAGGTAGAAGTCAATGATATGCAAGACTCATTACCCCACACACTCAGCAACAATGGAACAAAGTAAGCATATCAAATTGTATGGGGGTGCATTAGTGCCTATGGTATGGGCAGCATCTACATCTGGAATGCCATAGAGGAGAAAAGTTTAAGCAGGTTTTAGAACAACATATGCTCCCATCCAGATGAGATCTTTTTAGAGAAGGCCTTGCATTCAGCAACTGCATCCATCACAATAGCATGGCGTTGTATAGAAGAGCCTGGTGCTGAACTGGCCTGCCTGCAGTTCAGACCTCTCACCAAATGAAAACACTTGGTGCATCATGAAATTAAAAATCTGGCAAAAGTGACTCAGGACAGTTGAACAACTAGAATCCTGCATTAGACAAGACAGGAAAAACATTCCCCTCCAAAAAACCCCAGCAATTTCTTAGTTCCTGGATGTTTACAGACTGTTGGTTTAAAAACAGAGGTAAACACACCCCTGTCTTAACTTATTTTTAGATCAGCTGTTGCCTTCCAATTCAACATTACCAATTTAAAAATGGGTTTATGAGATTTGCAAATCATTCTGACCTCTTTTATTAACCTTTTTACACAAAGTCCATACTTGTTTAGAATTGGATTGTATTTGTCATTTAGTTTTGAAATTCCTGTCTAGGTTATATAGCTCTATCCTGACCAGTTGCAATACAAGTGTCGGGCTAATGGGCCATCCCAGGTGGGTCACACATCATTTGAGTCTACGATGAAACATTTTACTCACAGCAGTTTTCTGAAAATGGGCCCAGACATTAAAGTACTTATTACTACTTTACAGTGACTATCCATTAGTCTGGGAGATTGTTTTGTCTAGTGTTTGATGGTGCCTGCCTCATGAAAATGCAGACTGAGGATGAGCAGCAGCCTTCAAAATTAAACTTGTGCATAAACTCACGGTCATCAATGCACAGTTGCAAAATCAACAGAACATGTCCTGATTTACTGTTCTTGAACTTTTAATTCCCATCCAGTAAATGTTTTCAGCTCATTGAGGTAGAGGGCATCAGATTCAACTGATTCTACTTCGCTCCAGTACATTCACACAACAAATACTTAGGGGCACATTTATCACACAGACTGACTCGGTACTAATTTCCACATGCTACATCTACAGGATCCAGTCAATTATAACAAGTGGCAGCGTATAATAGAATATCTTGCCACCTGCTGTTAAGTAGAGCGCAGCCCTCAGTGAGCTGACGGAGATCTGAGAGCATGGACAGGAAGTGGAGTCACTCTGGTGCATTTAAACTCATTCAAGTCTACCTGAGCACCGTCTGCTCCTTTCTACCCTCTCAAGCGATGAAGTGCAACGCTGTAGGGATTGAGCAGGTGATAAGATTGGTACTCAACCCTGCAGGTACTATCACAGACGTGACGCCCGGGCATACAAAAGACTAAAAATGCTTTTCACTTTGATGAGATTGATGTGAATGATAAACCAAACTCAAGCTTCAGAGCTGTTCCAACACCGCTGAGGATGTGAGTTTTCAGAAGAGTCTAAATGATCTACTCAAACAGATCAGTTTAACAATCTACTTGTCCATTTAATGTCATGTCCATTTAAAATTTGTTTTAAGTTTTTTGTTCCTTGAACGTGGGAAGTCTCATTAGCAAACACAGGTAGTTCTCGGTTTACGGCGTCCCCGGTTTACAAAAATCCGAACTTACGTTCGACCCCCCCGTTGAAAACAATGAAGTCGGTTTACGGTCTAAATGCGTCATTACGTTTTTACGCACGCACTTCCTGCTGTCCCCGAAGTGGTTCGCAGGTGGTGGGAGGGTCACACTTAATGAGGGTCCCTCACATTAAATGATGTAACGTCTTTGCTTTAAAGGTGAAGGTGGAATTAAAAAAACTAACCAGTACACAGGAACAGTCTGTCAGCAAATAAGTAGAACATTTTGAGTTTTGAAAAACTGAAAATGGAAAAAAGGACAGTGTGTATCTAATAGGTTAATGTCAGAATTTGGGTACAGTATTTCCTCTTAAAATGTCTGAATCATGGGTTCCTTGGGATTTGTGCTTTTACAGGTTTTTTTTTGTTTGTTTGTTTTTTAAGGGGAAAAAAGGTCAAAATAGCATCTATTTTTTTCCCTCTTTTCATCATTACAGTAAGTTTTAGGACTATCAGTGACTTTTTATAATCAAGGTATAAGTAAGATATTGTATCTAAGTGCCCTTGTTTATTTATTTTATTTATTACTAGGGATGCACGATATTATCGTCATGGTATCTGTATTGGCCGATATTAACAATAAAGTTAAATATCAGACATCAGCCATTCCATCCAAATAACACCAACATTAAAGATGGGAGCTGTTTTTGTATGACAACCCAGTGACAAGGCTGCCTGCAGCACCAGCACAACGTGATGACATCACGCGCCGTTGAGTTTAGATTTGCGAAAATTTACAAACTTGCACTGTTCAAGTGTTGTCCTTGTGTTAGAGAGAGTAAATGTTATGAATAAATTTGACATTAAACAAAATCCAAGTTGAAGTGTTACATCATTTTCAGCTCCATTTTTGCATCTGCATTTGGTAACAGGTCAAACTGACAAAGGCCATGCTGAATAATGTAGTACTGTATTTTAATTCCACAGCAGAAAAAAAAACTATGTAGTCTATGGAAGTAGGTCTAGGGAAAAATATAGGTATTGGTATCGGTTATCGGGCAAATAATTTTTTACATATCGGCATTTCGGATATTGGCCAAAAATCCAATATCGTGCATCCCTAGTGAAAACAATCAAATGACAGCTGCTAGAATGGTGCACATAAAAACATCTGCCACACTGGATAAAAAACATGCCTGTATTTAGTACACCTTAGCTTGTTTGCAAGGAGTCGCTTCTGAAATGCTTAATTGGTGGCTACCGTACTAACAGCAACTGGGAGAAAACACTGACGTATATGGAAGATCCTAACATTAACACAAACTGATGAACTGGAAAGCGTTAAGGCAAAGGTACGCACCCTTACACACTCGCACACTTGGCTCACATGCATTACTACTTCCATAAAGCAGTGCCCCATCAATCCCCTTCACTCCGGCCGCATCCCTCTGCAGAAGCCAAACTATTACAGATGTGCAGGGGCATTCATCAACGAATGAATAGGTGTGTAAAGAGGGAGGAACACACAGAGAGAAAGAAAACTGATTTCAAAAAAATAAATGAAAGTGTTAAAGTGAATTAAAAAAAGGAGGTAAAAACAATGGAGAAAAGCACAAACACACCTTGCATGGTGAGTGAAAGAATAAGGAAAGACTCAGATAAGTGCTTCAATATTTATCTGTAGATGGATAAATATACAGTCACCACCAAATTTATCCAACTGCAACATGACATCGCCTCATACATAAATAAAGTTTCAAGTTTGCTGTGCACCCTCAGACAGATGAAGAAAGCTTTACTGAGTCACAGCCAAACAGGCAACAGCTTCTCTTTGACAACCCTTTTGTTGTATGTACGTCTAAGAAACGTATTGAAAAGAACGATCTTATAGGTTTTGGTCCTGCATTCATCTAACATAAGTGGTAACTTTTAATGAGGCCGCTGTCTTTTTATTAAACAGAGAAATTAGGTGGAAAGATGAGCAAAAGATTTTCCATCTTATATGAACCATGCAAAGTTTAGTGACAGTTTCTCATTGACAACTCTTGTAGTTTGATTTGGCTGAAGTGTTCTGTGAGTGAGGTCATTTGTTGAGCCTCCAAAAGCTGGTCAGACACGTAAGGACGTCCAGCACCGACTTTCACCTGCTTTCATGCAAATGCTGCATACGCATTGAGCATGCAAGCAGTGAATACACACAGCCACATGAATGATGACACCATAAATTTAATTTTAAGTAATTACATTGGCTTCTCACTAAAAGGCTATAGCACTTCCTCTATGGCATTTGCTAAGATCCTAAATAAATCATGCAGAAAAAATACCTTCTCCAGGTAGAGTGTGCACTTCTCAAGTCCACACACAGTGAAATGCATGCAGCCGTGTGTCGCTGAACAAAACCTGGCTAACCATTACTGTCTAAAAATAAAAGTCTATATTATTGAACAGGTTGTGGAGAATTGTTGTAAAGCTTTGAACTGCTAGGGTGAACAGCAATAACTCTTCGGCACTCCCACAGAATTGCAATAAATGTAGTCCCCTATTTTTAGTAGCTCTCTGATTATGATGTGTGCCTATCTGAGTGCAGGCAGCCAGCACTTTGTCACTCACTGTGCGTTCTGAGTGCCGTGGACCTGGCAACAGTGCTGAGGCAGACTTTCCATCCACCTTTCAATTGCAAACAGCAATAAAAAATGTGTTCAGAAACAAGCAGTTTACCATAAATAATACTTTCCCTATTTCCCAAGCCGCAACATTTCTGTACCGTTTCCCACACTACTCATAACTGTTGCAGTGGCACATTAGCGAAATGCATGCAAGCGGTACAAATGCTCCACATGTTCACTGCAATACATTTTGCAACAATAAATTTATAAAAGTTTCTACACCTTCCACTCATTCAACGCCTTCTCCTGTTAAACTGCAGGGAGCTCCACTCTCATTCAAGATTGCCAATAGGCGCACCACTCTTGTCAGGCAGTCAGTGAAGCTCATCCACCCACAGAGACTACAGTCAGCACAGAACTGACAGCATTACGTGACTGTGCACAAAAGCAGAAGTCCTCAGGAGCTCAAACATGATGCATCATTCATCTAGAAGTTACCCCTGTGCAAAGATTTCTTCTGCATGATCCAGACCTCTTACTAAGGGATAAAGGTATGTGAATTGACAATGCATAGTGATTAATAGTGGTCAAATCTTCTGTTCAAGCAAAAGTGATGTAAAATTACATTTTACTGTTTGCATCTGCATGGATGTGTGTGATTCATGCAATCACAATTAGCAAAACTCCTGCAACCAAACTGCTTGAACACATTTGTCATTTATTCCCATGCATACTGTAAATTATATTAGTTACTGTAACATAATTTATTGTGCTGGGATAAGATATAAAGGGAAAGAAGAAGGAAAGGGGGATTACCTTTTTCAGAGCTGACATTCTGAGTGGATCCTCCTCCCACGAAGCCCGCTCACATGCTGAGGTCTATACAGGTCCCAAGTCAAGTTTGATGGGTGCGCAAATCTTAACTCACCCCTGTGCTGATCCTGAACCACGAGGCACCTGCTTAGTATTCTCATCTCGCTTCCACCAGGTCCTACAGCTGGCATGGTGTGCGCAAGCCCCAATGTTATGTTGTTACAGGTTTCAAACACAGGGGGCGCTGTAGCTTAATAAAGCGCTCTCCAGGAACAACAGTTGGCACTTTAAAGCAACTCATTTGATCTGCTTTTTAATTTTATTATTAAAGTTTAATTCGTCATACATATAAATACTAGTCTTTGATTACCTATGCACGTAATATTACTTTAAATGTATTAAAACGTCCCCTGTCCAAACAGTTTTCTTGTGCATTACCTAAAATATTGTATTAAGGAAATAAAATACGCCGATTTAAAGAAAAAGCTAATTTATCTAGGCTTGGTGTTGCAAGAAACCATTAACCTTTTTCTTTATTTTGTATTGACCAACTCAAAGTTCGTGGTTACGGTTGCGCATGCGCAAAGCTGCAACTAACTCTTCCGGGTCGTAAGTCATTCAGGAGTCGGAATGTCAGTGTCAAAACATCTATGATTTACCCATTATGTTGTTTCAATTGAGTAATGTTTTTACGCCGATTCAAAGCCTGGCTGTAGGTGATTCATACTATCCTTTTAGTTGGGAATGTTTGGCTTTTTTCTTTATTAAAATCAAACTGATTTAAATCAGTTTAAATTTGAATGGGGATTGGCATAGCGGACTAGTTGCCTTTTGTTGGTGCTGGTGCAGACCAGCTTCAAACAAATGTCTAATCTGTAGCGATACCTTTGCCGATAAATATATGGCTTATTTAATCCGCCGAAATGTTATATAGTAATATTTTACCTTTTGTGGTATCCGATGTAAGACGACAGAGCTAAGAGTTGTGGAGCGTTTTGCCGCTAGGTAACTAGCTTGCTAGCATAGATAATAGAAAGCTTACTAGCTAATAAGTGCTTATATAGTTGTTTGAAACGCTAACATTTGTATCTAATTCGCCTTAGATCAGTAGGATGTGTTGATATGGCAAACAGAAAACAAGGTGAGCGCTACGTGTTGTTCACAAAAATTACTCAAACCTGTGTAGTCTAGCTAACTAAAAAAACTCACTAATGATGCAGCTTGTTTCACGGTAATTAGCTGTTGTAAACAGATGCACGTGTTGTTTTTTCAAACAATAGGACTTTATTTTGTTCCACGAGAAGATATCGCGATAGTTAAAATGGTTTTGATGTATACAATACTGTAGTATGAAAAAATAAGTCAACATTCCTGTGATGCTTAGATTTACCTAAGAGCAAGAATCATGTTAATTAGCATCCTCATGATTAACCTTAAACAAGTGGTAAAATCAAATCATTTAGAAAACAAATAGATTTTAATTACTACATTTGTGATTTTTTTTTTAAGTGTTTCAGTCAAAAGTCCTTCAGAAGCTCTATCCTGTCTCTTCCACATTGAGGAAAGAACACAGCCCACCTCTTTCTGCAGAGCCTAAAGCCAAAACATCAAGTCTAAACAGAAAAGCATGTGGACAGGACACTGTGGGTAAGACCACATTAGCGCTGTAAATGCAGTGACACGCGCTTGCGCTTGATTTTAATTCCAATCCAATTTCTTTGTGTCATGTTTCCTCCAGGAGATGCAGGGAAGTGTCAAAATGCAGCCAGTCCACGCCCTCGGATGTACACAGTCCTACCTCCTCCTCCAGACTATCAAATAAATCTGGATGAATCTGTTTCACTTCCCCAGCTTAAAAGCATAAATAGTGATGAGGATCCAGCTGGTGAGACAACCATAAAGTTTTTTTATTTTATGGACTTGAGCTTTGCACCATTTAGCTTGCAGAAATTTACGATCCACATGGTTTATTTCTCCATGTTGGCTCTCCTCAGTGTTAAATACTTCATGATCTTCTTGCAACTCCAAGAGAATGTTCATTTAGCATGAGTTTTATTTCAACTGAGGGGGGATTGAATGCAGTGCAGATAAAAGGTAACTTGTGTCTTTTATTGCCCTGTCTTTCAAAATAGTGTCCTTAACCTTAGTGTACTTTATAATTTTTACATTTTTTCAGACTGACTAGTGAGCTTCTAATTGGCAAGCTGAAATTTTTTGTTGCCATGCAGATTTGTGTTTAAAGGGCTGAACAAATTATTTCCTATTTACATGCGTCTCTTAAAAGCTTACATTTTAAAATACCTGGTTGTACGCATTATCTTCATTAATATTTACCTCATTCTATCTATTAGATTAATTCTTATTTAGTAAAGTGAAATATATATGTTGATTTGCTCAGAGCATTGTTTCAGAGTACTTACTGAAATTAAAGAATAAATTAGAGAAGCTGACCTTGGCTTTAATGGTTATTAACTGAGCATGTTTTTTTTTTTTTTTGTTTTTTTGTATTTTACTACCCTTTGAGCCTTCAATAAGACCCGATTGTAGATTGTTTTAAGACAATTGCAACAAATTAAGGAGCATTTGTACTCGTTCTGTAAGAGCAAATTATAAAAAGGCTAAAGTTTGGTTTAACTTAACACAACAATATACAGTATAACAAAATGTTTACATATGAGAAAACTGGTAAATAATATTTATGTGTACAAACTCAAAAATTTGACTTGGTAGTGTGATTGATCCCCCAAATGTCATGCACTGAAGAAATGAGCAGTGGTTTCTGATGTTTCCCTCAGCTTTCCAATCATTTGCCCTCATTCTTTTAGCATTTAGTTTTTTGTTGTTTGTTTTAATTGTCCATCGTGTTAAGAAGAGTGAAGATGGAGCCGAGTACAGAACAAAAAAGACTGTTTCTAAATGAGTTCCTGTTGTCACTGATTCTGTTCAAATCAATAATAAGAGATATTTAGCACTCAGTATCACTCAGAATAAAAGTTCAACATAAAAGTTAAAAAAAAACACCAGAAGCTTCAGCCTATTGAGATTAAAGACACAGTTGAACGTCTTCTTAAAATCAGGCAGTGCTGGAGTTTTAATAAATGTGTTTGCAAGTTAGAAGCACTGTGCTGCATTTGAGGTGCCATTAATGTTTAAGCTTAGCTTCAGTTTGATGTAAACTGCCTTTATACATCTTACAAATAAAACATTTTCAAGCACTTTAGATGTTTTAGATTTGATCATTTCCTTCAGACACTGTTCACATCAGCTGATTTTGTGGATTAGAGTGCGGACTGTGTCAGAGAAGGGATTTGTAAATATAGGATTCTGTTGGGACATTTATTAGTTCGAGCAAAACCTGCAGTTGCTCAGTCTTTGAAAGATTGTCAAGTTTTACATGCATCACTCTTTTTGCCTTTTCCTTTATCCCCCAATGTGTCACACACAGGTTTTTCTTTTGACTGTGTCAGCAAACTCCGATTTAGGCTGGTTACTCTTCAAATATTTAGTGCTCATGGAAACTATCAAAGATCAACTATAACTTTATGATTTTATGACAGTTTGCTCTCTGGTTGCTGGCAGGTGAAAGCGTCCACAGTGGCAATGAAGAAGTGGATGAACAAAATGAACAGAGGAGAAGGAGGAGAAGGAAGAAGAAGAAAACTTCTGTTCAGGACAATGGGAGAGATGAGACTCCGTCGACTGAGTCCAGCATCGGTCAGAGTCAGGCACCTGGAGAGGAAGGGGAATGCATGAGCAAGAATAAGAAGAGAAAACAGAAGAAGAAAAGGCACAAAGAGAAGCTGATGGCCATGGGTCTGATGCGTAGGGCTGCTCCTCTGGACTTCACCTACAATAAAGCTAAAGAGGAGGAGGAGGAGGAAGATAATGAGAGGAGAGCTGCTGAGTTATCAGACTTCCTGAGAACAACAAAGGAAATCTACATGTCGGATTGTAAGTGTCAACCACGTGTTTTGCATCATGAGATACTTCACATGCACACACCAAATGGTCAAATGCACGTTAAATATCCTAAATGATGTTCACAGACTTAAAATATTGAGTTTTGCAAAATTCTCAAAATGTTGCAATATCGTCTGATGACGATTCCATTATTTTGCCACATAAAATAAGAGTTTTTCTCACCAGTATTTACTCAAAGTAGTTAAGATCTAAACCATTTTAAAGTAGCTTGAGGTAACAGCTTTCTTTAAATGCAGGTTACATCTATTGAAACAAGTTCATGTAATATCAGTAGCTTCATTATCACAGAAAGCTACATCAGACTTAATTTGAATTAAAAACATGACATTCTTCAGGTGGGTTTAGACTGCAGTGTTTAAAAAGCCCAATGTTGAGATAATTGTTAGTTTCTTGCTTTTGATCAAGCCACTAATCTATATGAACTAATGGTGAACTTTCATTTATATACATCATATATGTAAAATGTCAAATAGAGTGCAACAGTTCTGTATTTTTCGTATCTGTACATTGTTGATATAATAATAGGAATTAACATGTGGTTGGTAAATGTGTGTTTCTGTAAAGACAAAGTGAGCTGGGTCTGAACACAACTATTTGTTTAGTTTTTATTCTGATCAGAGCCGGTGCTCATAAATAAATGCATCTGCTGCAGCATCATTTTAAGTTCAACTGAGCCAGATGTTGGTGGCAGCTGGTGCTTTTGCTTGACCGGGTACAAAAGAAGAAATCAAATAGGAAAAATTAAAATGACACAATTTTGCAAAGTATAAAATCCATAGGATAGATATGCTTCGTTATAAAGATTATTTCTTGCAGCTAAAGAACAGTATTGGTTCTGCGTGCAGAAATCAATGCCTTTCTTCAGTCTGTAGGTTTTTAATCAAGGCCTCCCAGAGAAACAAGTTCATTTAGCTCCAAGCTGCACTTCAGATCAGCTGATTATTTCAAGGCTTCACCAAGTGAATAATTTATAAGGTCTGTAAACAGAAAATAAGTTTAGATACAGTGTATCTGCAGAAATACATCTATTTATGGAGGAGTACAAAAAAAAAACAGTCCTGCTGTCTCTTTCTTGTGGCTTTATGTGTAAAGAAATAAAACTTACACAACAAATACTTTTCACAAAGATGGAATGAAGACAGATGCTGTCTTAAGATGTCAGAAAGAAAAAAGGATAAGATGTGTGCATTCAAAAAACTCATGAAATGCACATTTTTATTATCTGTGCAAAAAAAAATCATTTTGGAAATAAATTGGGTTACATTTTTATTGTTATTTATTAATTGTTATGTTGTACACATTTTCCCCAAGTTTTTTTTTCCACATGAAATATTGATTTTTAAACCAACAATCAACTAAATATACTGTAAAGTTTTGTTCTTATAGCCAAGAGTCATGGTTTAAGTAAACTGATAAAAAGCACTTTTTACCCAAAATATAAAGTTGTTATTTCTAGATTTATTTATTTTTTCATAAAAAATGTGTGTGTACAGTGTTGTTAAGAGAAATTATAGAACTTATAAAATGTGGATCAAGAATATAATTGTTGCAAATCATTTGAAAAGCCTTTGTTGTATAATTTTGAATTAAAAAAATATGTAAACTGTGCTTATACTTAAATATCTTTAAATAATAAATTATAAGCTCAAAAACCTTTATATTATTATTATTACTTTGTGTTTTCTTTAAATAATGAGCATCCTTCAAACTTCTTGATTGCAGCACTCAGGAAATTGACGTCTTATTTTTCAGGCCGTCTCATTTCCTCTGTTCTCTTCCAGCCTCGCTGCCTGCAGTCCGGACCCCTCACCTGTCCGCTGCAGTGGACGCCCTTCTGCTCAGCATAGAGAGTGGAAACCATCCCGACTCTGCCCTGAAGCAGCTCTGCTCTCTCAAGGCCTTTGTTCAACATAAAGACACAAACGGTCTGGAAAAGGCACTGGTGGAGCTCAGCGACAGCCCCTCCATGTCTACAGGTGATTAAACATTTCTTTCAGGAAGTAGTCGGCGTTCTTAAAGGAAATAGATCGGCTGAAGGTTTCTGCACAATGATGCTCCGTTGATGTGGAACCTTCCCCAAACACTCGGCTGACCTGTTCCTGCAGGTTAATACTTGCCTGGGTCTGCCCTGGCTTGCCTCCTGTTCTGTTTGCACAAACATTAATATATTTTGCTCACCTGAACATACCTGTTCTTACTTGCCTTTCATCAGACTTTACCTGTGCTTACCTGCTCACAGTCGTTTAAAACGGGGGTTGATCATAATTCATCTCACAGGTCAACTCCACCATTAGTTGGCAGACATGTTTCGTCTTGCAGCCAAAGCATTTCTTGCATCCCCAGACACCTTCGCTCCCTCCTGTGTGTGTACATGTTATTTCTGGCATGTGTTTTATAACAGGATGAAAAGATTTACACGCAGATCGGCGTACGTTTGAAAACCCGCCAGAGGTCTTGGGCTGCTTTCATGGTGACGGCCACAAAAGTGACACTTAGATATGAAACGGCAGGTTTTCTGTCTCGCCAGCAGAGCTCACACGAATCCTCTCCACCCACCTGCTCAACATCTGCCTCAAAACTTTTATTTGTCCACTCTCGTAACGTTACGAGTCATATTCCATTCTTTTTGTTTTTTTTCTGGGCATGACAGCAGATTGTGGATTTGTCCTACTACAGTTGGTTCAAGTTCAACAACAGAAAAGCATGAATCAGTATTTTCTGTGAGGCTGTTCGAGTTCTCTTTGCAATGCCAGCATTTTTAGCTTTACGTTTCACATCCCATGAAATGCTGCAATAACATATTCCAGTGTCAGTTTTCTCTTAATTTTATGCAGCCTTTAATTTTGTTGCATCTGACTCATAGCTGTGGATCAAAGCAGTTTTTTTTAATGTAAGATTTAATTAACATTCAAATTACAGTTCAGCCTTATTTAAGCATCAGTGTAACCCAGATTCCCTGCCATGCAGGATGTAATCTAGGTGCTTTTAAAGCTTTTTGAGTGAATTTTCCAAAGTTCTCCAACAGATTTTCTTTATGCACATTCATCCTAGAATCTTTTTTTATGAATAGCACTGGAAAGTGGACATTTAATTTGTTCCGCTCATTTTTACATTCTACGCAACACAAAGTTGAACTTTTCAAGAACAAGTTAAGATTCATAGAATGTGTTAATTACCGTATTTTCTGCCGTATAAGTCTCATCAGTCCAAATATGTCTAATAAAATAGGAAAAAATATAAATATGTCGCTTTGCCATCTAAGTCGCATCTATTATGCTTCACTGCTCACAACCTGGAAATGTGGGCCGTTGTGCCAAAGATCAGTTGCCTGCCAAATGGCGGCTGCAGGAGTATACACCAGAGGATTTTTAACTAGAATTTAACAGAATTAACACTTAGCATATATTTGTTTGCTCAAAATTATAGTAAAAGTGTGTCTCAGTTGAACATTTACTTAATAAATGCACTTTAATGGTCAAATCAGCTGAATTTTGCCAGGGCAGTGCAGTGAAATGAAGCTGATTTGACGGTTGCAGGTTGATAGACAGTGGTGATAGGTTATGGCAAGCCGATTGTGTCATTAATAGCCACTTTTCTTACATGACAACGGCATGCCATACTACTCAAGTGCCATCTAGTGGCTGAAAATGGTAGTGTTCAATATTTTCAATATCAGAATGAATGAAAACAGTCATCTCAGTCAAAAATTGGGTTATAAATATGGGGAAACAAACATAAATAAGTCACTTCCGTGTATAAGTCACAGAGCTGCAAATTATGCAAAAAATAAATTGCGACTTATAGGCCGAAAAATACAGTAGTATGTAGGAGGCAGATTTAAAGATCTGCAAATGAAACAGCAAGTCTTTGCTGAAAACACCAAGGGTTGTTGTGTTGCCTGCTGTAACTGAAGTGTTGCATTCTGTCTTTTTGTGTTTTAGAAGAAACGACTGGAGTTGTTTCTCTTTTCAAATACTGGATCACAGACATTCTTCCTTTGCAAAGAATTCAGGAGACAAGACGCTCTACTGCATCCCTTTAGAACTGGCAGTCAAGAAGATGCTACTGAAGGACTATTTCTGCTAGTTCTGAAAACACTGAACTTTTTTTTTTTATTATTAAAGTGTGCACATTACATGTTTATGTGTTTGACATTTTGTGTTTTGCTTGTAAACAATTCTGTCTGCCTAATGGCTTGTAAAACTGGTGAACCTCGTCTTTGGGTCTCATATCATCACAACGTCCTCTTTCACTCACCCAACAGTGGGAACAAAATGGCAACGTGCTGTTGTTGATCAACAGTTTATGCCAACACCCCGTGGGGACTTGGGAGCTTAACCCTCTGCATCAGCAGCAAACCTGTCTGCAGCTCAGGACAGCTATTTAAATGCTATTTCAGTGGCTCGGTGTCTGGGCGAGCAATTATCTCAGCGGGATGGTGACAGTTTGGTGACCTGAGTGAGCGCTTGGTGATATTTATCAAATTCAGAGAAACAGTAGTTCTAAAAATGAGATGCACCAGTAGACAGCAGCAGGTTACACCAACAGAAACAAATCTGTAGGTGTATGGACCATTTAGCACGTTCATCTGTGGACTCCATTTTTAGATGGGCATCTAATGGGCTGGATCCGGTTGATTATTTTAACATTATCCAGAGGAGAGAATAAAGGCCAGGTGTATGGCATTATTATACAAGATCAGAGAAGGGTGATATTTTGCAGATTGATGCACAGTTTTTAGGCAAATTAAAGGCTTGAATGATTTCAGTGCAGGAAAAATAGGTGAAATATTATTACAGTATTGTAGTATATAGTATTAGTTAGAAAAATTAGAAAGTTATTCATTTTGTTCTGTTACTACAAGATTATTACCGTTATTACTGTTTGAAC
>JARVLU010000624.1:13374777-13394418 GCA_031762415.1 Simpsonichthys santanae
TGTAGTTGGGCAAATCTGTTCTTTTTGCTTTCTTCTGCCAATTTAAGCTTGTTTTACCTTTTTCAGCTAGATTTTTAGATTTTTTTTTTTTAGCAAATTTCAGCTGTTTTCAGATAAATTCAAGTTTTTCATGTTAATTTATTCTACTTTCAGCCTAATTAACAGTAACTTCTTTATGCTAATTTCAGCTTGTTATGCTCCTTTCAGTTTTTTTCTGCTAGTTTCAACATTTTCTGCTTTTTCAGCTTAGCTGTTTTTATGCTAATTTTAACTTTTTCTGCCAATTTTTAATTCCAATGTTTTTTTTAGCTCATTTCAATTCTTTCTGCTTCCTCCTGTTAGTTTAAGCTTCTTTTTGCCTTTTCAGCTACCTTTTGCTCATTTCAACTTTTTTTTTTTAGCTAATTTACTATTTTTGCTAACTTCTGCTTATTTAAACCTAATTCAGCTAATTTGTGTTCTTAATGCTTTTTTCCCCAGCTAATTTAGGCTTGTTCTTCCATTTCAGCTACATTTCAAAATGTTTTTTTTAACCTAATTTCAGCTTCTAATTTGGATGACCACTGGCATCTCTGTCGATACATCTATTTCCTCCTGTTTTAGGACTTTTTTGTTGTCATTCTTTGTTAACATCCTGATGCATGCTCAACAATCCAGGTAGAAAAATCTAAAAAAAAAAAGTTGTTCAGAACGTCCAGAGGACCTGACTTAACTTTTTAAATATTCTTTGTCAGCCATCACCAGTTTATCAATCTGAATTTGGAAGACCAAGCTCTTTCAGCCTGTCATTCTCCCATAGTAATTTTGGGATTCTCAACCCATAAATTCACAAATGTTCCTGTAAATTATTCAGAGGTTAAGGTGTTTGTTGTACCTACCTGAAGTTTACACCTTGCTGATGTCTATTCATTTATAGTGTTACACTGAATAATTAATTTTCTTTCTTTTAGTTATTCCAGTGGACAACCTGTACAAGGCACGTTGGTTGTTACTGTCACTTTGGAGACTTTATTCTTAACACAAACTAAATCGGTGAGGTTTTAATGTTCTTCTTGATGTTCATATATTTTTAACCATAAACTAGAGAATGAAATCCTAACTACATGATAACAGTAACCTTCCACCTTGTTCAGATCTATGGGTCTACAAAGTTTTTCTTCAGCAGAGATCAACTCCGGGTTTTATACTCTTCATCAGCATTTAGCAGCAACAACCTTGTTTACCTCATTACTGCCCAAATTAATGACAACTTCACAGGTGGGATATATTTTAACTGGCATTGAGTGTATTTCAGCTTCAGCACCAAAATTCTTTTTTTTTTTTTTTTTTTTTGAGGGATTAAAGTGAACAAAACAGTTGAAATCCACCTCGTGAAGGACAAATTCCACCTCACATTCCTCAATTTTCCACCGTCCCTAAAGCCATCCTTACACTTCTCTACCAATGTAAGTAAAATAGTTAAACCATTTTAATTTAATGTTCTTTTAAACTCTTATTCACTGACATTGCCTTCTTCTCTTGCACCCCTCAGCTTCAGATCAGTAGATCTGATGGGAAGCCTCTAAGCTTGTTCGATTTAAACCACTCTGTTGTGGTTGAGGTCACTCAGAAATCCTCATTCATGAATAATGTATCTACAAATCTTACACTTCCTGTACTGAAGGATGGCAACGTACTCATCCAGTTTAAATTGCACGATCAAGCAGAGGTGCTTTTAATACGAGTGAGTACCAAGAATTGTTTATGGAATTAAACCTTCCAGGTAAACTCAGCTGTTTTCTCATGTAAAAGGAGTGGTTTCAGTAAAATACGGCTTGACTCATTCATTGTTGCATAAAAACCACCTCAAGACATTTAGACCATGTAACCCTGTAAGAAGGTGTTCATCTGAAAGAACACCCAGGACATCTTTCAGGAATCCCTGGAGACTCTTGTCTTACTTTTAAATTCAGGTCATATACCAGTCCAGTGAGGAGACGCTGAAGGTCTACAACAACCACACCTCTTCCAGTGGTTCATATATTCAGATCTACCCGGTCAACACAGAACCTGCACAGGTAGGTATTAACATATGTACAATTACTGATTTAATATGCATACATATACATAATATACTTTCCAATGTATGACTAACTTTCAGGTTACGTTACCATTTCAACTTAATGTGGAGAGTACCTTCAAACCAAGGACGCTTCACTTTGTGGTAAGGTATGACACGAATCAGATATTAAATGCAATTTAACAGAACAGAAAAGAAAAATCTTTCAGCACTTAAAAGGTACTCATTGCAAAGTCATGAAGACCAGTCAAAAATCATATTTAAATTTATTAAAGTAAAAAACAAAATCTGTGCATTTCTCATATCAATGTCCTTAAATTAAAAATTGTGACAGGATACCACCACTTGTGTTTGTTGACCTACTGGAGCAGCTGCAGTGACTGAAAATGGGTCAGTAATGGTGGCGTTCATTGAAGAGCTGTATGGGAATTTAAAAGCCCCAAAATTTTGATATGTTTTTGCATATCCTCATAACTGTCAAGTAAAGTAAGAGTAAAATAAATAAAATAAACCGTCCAGATGACCGACTGTACATTGTTGAATTTGTACCTGGATTACTGAGCATAAACTTCTGGTAAAGTAAGATACAGTATATATTTTCTAAACTAGCCAGTCAAGAAGAAGTTTTGTAAATGTAACGGACCAGTTTTAGGATCAGAAACAGCACCAGAACTCAGGAGTAGATTAAAAGGTTTTATTTTTGTAACCGCTTCTGGTGGAGGCTTGGGTCCAGACGGTGGTCCGATCTAGCAAACAGGAGAGACAGGTCAGTGACTGCACGTGAAGTTTGAAAAGCGATGGTCAAACTAAAACAGTCACAAACCTTCGCAATTGGTAGCAGGGCAGGAAGAGGAGCTGTGAACTGGGTGAAGTCACTCATGCAGAGTTCAAGATCATAAATCAAGGTTGAGGAGAATGCTGGAGAACTTAGTGGCTGGTGAGCATTCAATAATCTGGCACTGAGGAGAGTGAGCGTGGAGCTTAAGAAGTGAGCTGAACAGGTGCAGCAGATGAGTGCAGATTGCTGAGTGAGTGTGACACGAGCTGAAGACGTGCAGGACCGAACAGGATGAAATAACAAACTGAGGGGGATCCAGGGGCGAACTATGACAGTAAATCTGTGCGTTTCAATGTTGAGCTTTAGCTTCGTGGCTCTCTACCACGCCGCTTGTTCCTCGATATTTGTTTTTGACACTTTTGCCTACACTCCCTTGATTCAGCTACGACCATCCTAACTGAGACCAGTCACATGACTAAACCTTCCACTTGACAGATTCTGCTACATGTTCGTAGTGCGTGCACCCACAATTTAGATTTGTGTATCAATATATATGGAAAACTTCTTTCAAACTGTATTATTTAATACAGTACAGGATAACCTTCTTTATAATTTGCACTGAGTACATTTAATGCACAGCAAAGCCTTTGGTTGGAGAATGAATGATGCAACAAACAACCACAGATGTCTGGTGAGATTATAAGACTTGTGTCAATGGTAAAAAAGTATCATTCACAATATTTTGATTGAATTCTAGAAGAAATAAAAAGAAAACAGGAAGTACACAAAACAAGACAGTGATTACTGCCTAAACTAGAGTTTTAGTGGAATGCGTTGTTTTTTTGCTGTACTGATTTCTCAACTATGCATTTCTCCAGGCAACAGTTCCTCCTGTGTATATTCTAAATCTATTGAAATTTATGAGCAGTGTGCTGTAAAGCCTTTACTTTGATTGTCAAGATACTGAATCTTTTTAATTTTATATTTTAGTTCTTGCTGCTTTTCAAGTATTTGATTTATGGACTAAAAATATCTTCTTGGACAGGAAAGTAGAACTAAAAGTCATAATGTAATAAATGTAACAAACTTCACACAATTGCTCAAACTTAAATACTGTACAATTATAATTAAAAATATAAAACATAATATTTTAGTCTGTTTTGACATCACTTGTCATTATAATCACAGATGTTTTATATGCTTTTTATCATATACTGTATTAGGTTTAATTGTAATATTTTATGAGCTTTTATGCAATTAGAGCAACCCATTGCAACTTTGTTTTATATTTTAGATGCAAATAAATGTGTTTAAAAAATGCATACAAATAGAAAAATATTGTTATTATAACAAATATTGGATTATTACCATAAAATTAATTTAATTTGAGCTGGATGAGTGGAAAATGTGGTGGTATGCCATTTTACAAACATTTTCCAAACATACAAATCCTATAATGTACAATAGTCTAACCTAAAGTTGTGTATTTAGTATAAATAAGAAGATCTTCATTTGCTCCAACAACTGCATTGGTTTTGTTTGTACAAAATGCAATCATTAAAAAAAAAGCTAATGTTTCTTAATGGAGTTGTTTTGCAGGTGTATACAGAAATAATGGACCTAACTTAGAGGTTTGCAGTTTAATAAAAATAAATCTGACTTCTCTCTGTGCTGCTTTAATTTTAGGTAGCCTCTAAAGGTCAAGTGGTGGCTGCTGGAACAACAAACTTCTCTTCCCTTTTGGATCTCACACCAGCACCATCCTGGTACCCTGAAGCTTGTGTCACCGTCTATTGCATCCTCTCTGATGGGGAGATAATCAGCGACACAGCACAAATACCCATCCATCAAAACAGCCATGTGTGATCATTTGATTCTTGATTCAATGTATTTCTTAATAACTAACCTAGTAATCAATATGGTCATGGTGGTGTAGGTGCTAGTTCGTTTGCTTGTTCTTGTCAGATAACTCTAAAATGGAGCAGTGATCGAGCCCAGCCAGGTGAGCAGGTATCGCTCACTGTGGCAGGCAATCAACCCAGGTCTCAAGTGGCAATCACGGTAATAGGGATGCAAAACGACGCACCCCAACCTTACGCGGAGTTGTTAATGGAGCAGGTACGAGAACACTTTAGATTAGAAAAAGCTCAAAGGTCAACTGTTGTTTGAAGTTTAAAACATTAAATGCATCCGAGTAGAAATCAGAACCCAGAAGTGACTTTAGACAATTGTTTTGTTATGAAAAGAGAAGTGTGCTCTGACATATAAACTTCTGTGTAACTTTATAGGAGCATTACTTGTTTGTTAATTTATTACAAAAGAATCTCTCTGGTTATCCTCAATCTCTTAGCAGTTTCTTGCAGCAAGGTACTGAGAAAGTTGTCAGAGTGAGACCACAGAACCGGCTGCTCTGGGTGTAACGGATCTGCCTGCTTTGTTGGGAGGGAGCTCGTTTTTCCAGGAGCTGGAAACTGTAGAGTTTTTGGCTGCAGGAGCTGAGGGTTATTTATGGCTGTGAATGACTGTAACAAGTTCACAGCATCTTTATATTTCCAGATACCTTATATCCTATGTTGTGTGAAATGGACCTGATTATTTAAACACAGGTTCGTCTGGCTAATAATAATAAAATAAAAACAAACAAACAGATATTTTGTCCAAGGATCTGACCTCTAATTTTGGGGTGTTTATACTCCATGTGTACTTTTACACATATTAAAATGTTTGAAAAGAACTTTGTGTTTGAGTGTAGTGCTGAGTAGTTATGAACAGTCAATATTTTACCTGTTCTACATGGCAGTCAAGGTGATCACAGTTTGAAGAATCAAGGAGAAATTCATAGTAGGGGTTTAGGGTAACCACTACTTAGAACAGGTGTAAAAAACACCAGTATACTGACTGAAATGTAAGTGTCAGTTTTAAGTTTGAGGTGAAATTTGCTCTTGAATGAATGCTGCTTTGCCTATTAGCTTTACAACCCACCCCATGAGCTACTCCCTGACTTTAAACTGGGATTGCTTCAGTTTGTCAATTGCAAGTAAGATACAGGGTTGTTACAACTACTCCACCCAATCCTTGTAAACTTAACTATTTTACTTTAATATGTCAGCACACAAATGTTTTAGGCTTTTTTATTTCTCTCCTTATGCAGAAATGTAATCTTCAGGTGATGACGAATGCAGTATTGAACAATAAAAAACAACCAGATGGACCTAAAAATGGTAAAAGTTGCTCCTTTGTGGTGAAACCTTAATATGGATATTTGGCACATTGAACTAAGTCAATAAATTCAATACTTCCCTACAATGCTAATTGATTTCCTCTTTTTGGCTTCAGATAGTGGCAGTGGGCTAAACATTGAAAAGTACTGGAGCCAGTGGATTGGTACCACGGACTCACTGCTGTTGTTAGACACAAATGTCAGGTAAAACTTAAGGTGCATATGATTAAGAGTGTGGTGTTTAAATGATCCAAAATGTTTTTTATTTTTGCCATTCATGTATTTTAGTGATAAGAACTGGACCAGTGGGAAAATAACGGTGCCCGATGGCATCACTTCTCTTGAAGCTTTCGCACTTGTGATGTCAGAAAACTTGGGCTTGAGTTTCATTCCCGTGCCACTAAAGGTAACAAAACTCCTCAGCTGCTCTTTGTTAGCCAGGGAGGTTTTCAAACTATGTGCCATTAACAGTGGACAAATGTCTCTTCTGTCACTGACAGCTGACCGTATGCAAAGATTTCTCCTTGTCTTTTATTGTCCCTCCATACGTCATCAGATGGGAGGAAATTGTGCTGGAAGTAAACGTCACCAACCATTTGGACCATGACATTGGGGTACGTTGGATAAAATGTGTGACAGCTAAAGTGAAATTAGTAAATCATCTTATCTTCCATTGTCCAGATGTGGACCATAGTATTTTTGCTTGTGTCTCTCACCAAAATATTTAATGAACCACTGGAGGAGGTTAAATAAAACTTTCAGAAGGTAATTATTAAATGTACATCTGCAACTTAACAAGAACAGGAGTTATTGTTTTCAGACAGCTGCCACAGCCTTGAAAAACAAAAATGGCTGCTGCTCTGTCAGTGTGGTAGTAGCTGAGAGTCATTCACAACACATACCCTGAGCATGACATCTCACAATGTTATTTTTAAGGTTTTACCAAAACATCAAAGTTCATGCTCAATCATCCAGGTACAACATCCAATAATGGCCAGTCAGGTCATCTGGACAGTTTCTTTTTTGTGGAAAGACGTTTTGCCCTCTATCCAGAGGGCTTCATCAGTTTGAGTAGTCCCAAATAAATTGTTTTTCCCAACAAGCGGTACACTCCCTTAGTGGACCAACCAGTTTGCTGGTGATAAGATGGTTTCTGGGGCCTGTCCTGTCCCTCATCTTCAATACCTGGACTAAAAGTGTGTACTGCTTAGTGAGGAAAACTGTTTACTTGGGATCCAGACTGATGAAGCAGTCTACATTTTTGTAGTGGGTATACATTTCTCTGATGCTTATACTGTACAGTATTTGAATAAATGAACAACAAACTTTGTACAACAGTTGATTTTATATTAAAAATGTTATAGAATTTATAAAACAGTATCAAAGCAAAACGTGTTCAAGTATTAGGTGAGTACAAAATAATTAATTATACAATAATTTGGTGGATAAGTGAATGTAATAAACAAGCGCTGCACAGATTGTTACAGAAGCGTTCAAGTGCAGTTTAACATAACATTGGGCACTGTTAAGTGGGTATACTGAAATTCTCAAGCTTTTCTAATGGGTATACTCCGTATACCTGCGTATCACAGACTACACCACTATGATGAAGCCTCCAAATAGAGGGAAAAATGTCTGTCCACAAAAACAAAACTGTCCAGATGACCCGACTGACCATTATTGGGTTTAACCAATACTGTAACGCCGTCATTTTCAACAAAATAAAGTGTCTTTTTTGTTTTTACATGCTTCAGGTCATCGTGTTTATTGCACAGACTGAGGCCTTTGAGTTTGTTATGACAGATCGATGGGACAAATCTATTATAAACGCCCAGAGACTCACCTTGAGAAGTCACCAGACGGCCTCAGCCTTTTTCCCCATAAGGCTTTTGGCTTTGGGTGACATTGAAATATCTGTGGTTGCCATGTCTGTAGAGGCCACAAACAGCTTTTCTCAGAGAATCCTGGTGAAGGTACGGCATGTCAAAATAAAGGATTGAATATAGCAAGCCAATAAGGGAGAAATATATATTACTTTTGACCAAACACTGTACAAATGCAACGTGCTATGAGACATAACAGTGGACTTCTCTGGTGTTCTTGCAGCCTGAAGGAGTTGAACAGTCCATCTCACAGACACTGTTCCTGGAGCTGGCAGAAAAACAAAATGGTGCCAGATCTGTTTCCTTCTCTTTCCCATCAGATGTGGTACAAGGAAGCCAAAGAGCCCATATATCACTGGTTGGTACGTCTACCATTCAACCATTATGTTGTGCCAGACACTGAGCAGTCGCTCTCTGGCTTCATTCAGGTTTAAAGACATTGGAATTTACTGGTTTCTACGCTTGGTGTGAAAATGAACCCTTCTTGCGTTGTGCTACTTTGCACAGGTGATATCTTGGCTCTGTCCATCAATTACTTGGATGCACTGGTTCAGATGCCCACTGGGTGTGGGGAACAGAACATGATTCACTTTGCTCCAAGTATCTACGTCCTCCAGTACCTGGACAAGTCGGCCCAGGATGACCCAGCGATCAGGAGCAAAGCGTTGAGCTACATGATGACAGGCAATCTGCTTTTACGTCTTGAATTTGATTAATTAACAATATGATGGGCGGCTGCGGCTGAGTGGTTAGAGCAGTTGTCTTCCAGTGCAAGAGTTGGGGGTTTGATTCCAGCAGCAGTCACATGCCAAAGTGTCTGGGCAAGACAATAAAAACCTTATTATATCTGATGTGTGCCCCATTGGTGTATGAATGTGATAAAGCACTGATTAATCTTTGTAGAGATCTATTAGAGTGCTGTATGAAGGGGTAGATGAGGACACAGATTGTAGTGTAAAGTGCTTTGAGTATCTTGATCAGATAGAAAGGTGCTATATAAGTACAGTCCATTTACCATGATGCATGTTTTACACAACCTACTTTATTATTTTTATTTATTTTTACACAAATTTAATATTGATTTAGTAATTTCATATAAATCCCACAGAATATGTGATGGTAATGACTAATAAAGTTGTCTTTTTTTTGCTGTAGGTTACAATAATCAGCTGTCCTTTCAACGAGCCGATGGTTCCTTCAGTGCTTTTGGACAAAACGACACTTCTGGTAGTATCTGGTATGTCACCAGCATGCACATTTTTATACAGCAAGTTTGTCAGAGATCAAATTTCTCAGCCTCTATGCTCTTCCGTCTTGTTCTATGTCATAGGCTAACAGCCTTTGTGCTGCGGTGCTTCCTTCAGGCTCAGTCCTACATGCAAATAAACGAGAGTGTCCTGACCAGTGCCATGGGATGGCTCTTGAAACATCAAGGGCCCAAGGGAGAGTTCGTTGAGGTTGGGAGGGTCATCCACTCTGAGATGCAGCGCGGGTTGGATAATGACTCAGTAGCTCTCACAGCTTATGTGCTACTGGCATTTTTGGAGGATGATACGTATTCTGTGAGTCCATGGAATTTATAGTTTTCAATCAAAATGGCTGAACATGTTGCAAAATAGGCTTTAAAACCTATAGTTATACCAACAGAAACACATGTCTGCTTTATCTTTGCAAAGGCCAAGTTTGAAAGCAATGTGTCTCTGGCCCTGAGGTACCTGGAGAGCAAAGTGTCGAACGGTGTGATCCGCAGCAACTACAGCCTGTGTTTGGTGGCGTACGCTTTAGCTCTGGGCGGCAGCCCCAAAGCTGCGATAGCGCTCACAGAGCTCAGCAAGAGAGACGACTACACAGGTGATTTTGACCAATTATGGCGAACGAGCTTTAGAAATAAGGATCAATGGTTGATTTATGAAGCAAAAATAATGACAAAAGTTTAATATTTATACACTACACTGAGTCGGATGCAGATGAGTTACAGTTTATCACTAAGAATTCAGTTTTCAGTTTGTACTTTGTAAAGTAACAACTGTCTGACCAGTTAACTATAGATGGTTTTGGAAATGTACAGATTGAGTTGTTAATGTTCTTGTAAAATGCAACATTGTTTATTTAAAAGTTATTCTAACATTCTTGTTGTCTTTTATTGGAGTCTGCCAGTGCTGTTTTGAAACAAAAGCAAATATATTAAATGGACTACACTTGTAATGATCAGTTCCATTTATCTTAAAGATCAGATCTTAGAATGGTGTTACCTCTACCTTCATCATGTTTCAGTTCAAAGTTGGAAAAGCATTCATGTTTGCAATTTTTTGTAAAAGTGTATTTAGGCTATCTACAATTAGCAGTCAGTTAATATTGCATTTCTCTGCATTTGATGCATTCAAACACTGTAGCAACAGGTTCACTGAAAACAATATAGGATCTATGGGGATGACCAATTTATTATTAATGACAGGAGTACAAATATAGTTTGTTGCTGAGGCTACCACCACTTGCATGTGCATAGCAGCCATATTGGATTTTGAAAAAATGGCTGCTCTCAAAGTCCAATTTCTCACTTTAAGGGACATTCTGTCTTTTCTATTTTGAAAGATGATGTCATGATATGGATGTCCTCTGCTGGCTCGAGGTCACTTGATCAGCAGCCGAGCTCGACACAGATTGAGATGGCCTCGTACGTTCTGTTGGCCTTTTTTATGCGAGGCAGCTTTATTGAAGGGATCTCACTCGTGAAGTGGTTGAGCACACAAAGGACTCATCAAGGAGGTTTTGGAACGACTCAGGTAAGACTTGTTTTTTGTTCTTAAAACAAATTATGTACTGGCAACTGTTTCAACCTGGAGAGAATAATGCAATAGTCCATTTATCTTAGTTTGACCCAACTTATTTTGAAAAAATAAAATAAAAATTTCTATTTCTGTGTCTGTTTCCTGCAGGACACTGTAGTTGCTCTCCAGGCTCTGGCTTACTACGCTGCGTTCAGTGGTGCCAATGCCATTGACATCAAATTTAACATATCTTCCTCCTCGTCTTCGTTTGTGTCACTGTTTAGCATCAATGCAACCAACTATCGAACTTATCAAAGCAAAGAGGTAGCAAAAAACTTTTTTTTTAATCTTCATTAACTCAATGGATATTTTACATTTATGATTTAAAGTGGACAAAACACTAAAAACTGAAAAAAAAAGACTAACTTTTATTTCCTTTTATTGTTTTAGATTAACCCTGTAAAAGATTTACCTCTGCAAATATACATGGAAGGAAGAGGATTTGCCATATTTCAGGTATAAAGTAAAATAAATCAGGCAATATGATTGCATTACATGAATCATTTTATGATACAGATTTTTAGTATACAGTAGTTTTAAGTGAACCTTTGCTCAGCAGCAATGTTTCCATGCTTTCATTATGTTTGGCTCCACACTCTGTTGACAGACTGTTTAACCACTGGAGCATACTCAGAAGAAATTGATGGCAAAATGCATGATAGCTTCTCCCAGCAGCACAATGTCCCACATAAGAAATGTTCAGTCAAAACACCAAATGCAAATGTAGCATGATAATTGACTCACAGCAACTAACATCTGGAATGCAGACTTATCACTTATAGGGAAACTCTAGGAAAATGTTTCCTTGTGCATTACATTGAAACTTGTTTTTGTTTGAATCGCCTCTTCTAAATGTTCATTTTATACGTTTTTCTTGCATGCAGAAACATGAAAGTGTCAATTTTTGTACCCTTTCCAGTAGAAGTTTGCCATTTTTTAACGGTTTTCATAAATGTGTGCAGCTGAACGTCTTTTACAACGTGAAGAGCAACAACTTGCAGCAGACCTCAGATGAGGATGCGTTCGTATTAACATCTCGTCTCACTCAGAGTGACACTGATCACATGATGATGTCTGTGTGCACAAGGTAAGCACTAAGAATAGTTGATTTGTGCTTTTGGTGATGTTTGTAATAACATGTCATGATGTTTTGTGTTAATCCTCTCTAGATTAAAAGAGAATCAGCCAATAAATAATACAGGCATGGCTATACTGGATGTGGGCATGCTCAGTAGCTTCGGTCTTCCTTCTGACGCTGCGGTTGAAGCAGATTTTATCAGACGTGTGGACAGAGGGCCCAATAAAATCAGCCTGTATCTGGATTCTGTAAGTGTTAAATTGTCATTTTTCTTTCCTTTATTTATTTGTCTAGCTTGAAACATTGCTGGATTTTTTTTTTTTTTTAATTTTTATTTACAAAGCCTAGATGAAAGCGCTGTGAACATTATGTATATCTTCCAGCAGCAGTGTGGGGCGTCACTTTACACCAGGGGTGTCCAAACATTTTCATATGTGGGCCAAAACTATCAAGATGGAGGACTCGTGGGAAACAAATGTTAATTTAACTCTCAGCGTGAACAAGGATATTTTGGAGAAAGAACAACAGTTTACTAATTTTGGTGGAGAATTTTTTTTTAGATATTTGTAGATCGAAAACATTAAAAGCCTCGTAAACACTAAACTTCTATTTATTTATTTTTTTCATTGACAAGAATTTTTAATTTATTTGATTTGTTGGGTCCATTTTGGTTGTTTTCTTGTGTTTGGAAATTTCATTTTAGTCTGTTCTCAGCAATAAAAGTGTAATTTGAGCAAGTCTCCTTTTAAAATAGGGTCAATCAGCCTTTTGGACCATGAAAGGCCCAAAAGGTTGACTGAAGTTCTGAAAAATCATGCAGCTGTCGATCTCTACAACAGATTCATAGAAGGTTTAATAAAGTTGATCAACTCGTATGTAGATGATATCACGTTATTTTAATTTAAAAATGTCCAATTTCCCTCTTGATCGTTATATCAACTGCAACATTTAGACAAGTTTTATGAATCATTATCCAAAAGTCTCAGGTTTTTGGCACTTTGTACCATCAAGTGGAAATAAAAAAAAAACATTATAGCCAAAGGTTTGTATTTTGTTTAATATTGCTCATTTTGAGAAGATTGTTTTTCATCTATTTTGCTGTTAAACCTGAACATTATATAAAAAAGGATTACCGACTACTTTGCAGAAAGTCTGCATCGACCTCTTAAGCCCGTTGGCCAAAATGATACCATTCTTAAACTGTAGCTGTGGGCCACATAGAATCACTCCAAGGGCCGCAAATAGCCCTCGGAGCTCACTTTGGACACACGTGCTTTAGACTGAAAAGCATCTATTGAAGTTATTTTAATGCAGAGGAAAAATAGATGATTAAATACTTTAAGGTGGATCAGTCATGTACACATGAGTGAGCCTACTTTTCAAAGCTTCATCGATTTTTACAAGTAGCTTATTTTATTTTATTTTTTTTTAATAAAAAATGCCAAACTAAGAAATATTAGACTTCAAAATGCCAAACCAATGACTATATTCTATGGTTTTATTGTTAACAATGCTACCGTGATTAAAATGAAAATGTAGATATATTTATAGCTATAATCATAAAAACTTACCTGACATTACACAATATCACAAAACGTTCTGTGGTAACAAGCAGGTTATTAGATTATCTAATTTATGTTTGCAGAATAAATAAGGTTCTGCAGATTTTAAGTTCCAAATTCAAAGTTTCTAATCTTTGTTATGCTACTCAGTTTCCTAACACAGAAAGATACTTCAGGTATGGGTTTGGTCAGCAGAAATGTTCAGACAGGTGGCACATTGAGCTGCTGCAGCTTATCTGTGTTTAAAAGACAAAGTTCCACCATTTTCATCAACGTTTGGGCATCCATGAACTTTTTTTCACTCCCTATTTTGTCCAGATTTGCATCAGATGCTTGTTGAGACATATAAACTGTAATTTCAGGTTTCCAAAAGAATTGCTGTAAGCATAAAATAGAAAAGTTCAAATATTAAACAGGTCACTGTTTGAGTCAATTTATTTCAGCATGAAGTTCTGTGACTTACAGAGATGATCAAAATCCCACACATAAATAAATAAAATAAATAAAACAGTTACAATATTTTTCAGATTATAAAGGCACACCTAAAATCCTTTAATCATCTCAAAAATAAACAGTGAGCTTTAAAATCCTGTGCACCTTATGTATTCAATTCTGGTTGTGCTTATGGATCTTGAACCAATTTATGTGGTACACGGCGCTCAAATGTCAGAAAAATACGATACATATTTATTCAGCTTTGCATAAACTGGCAGTCATTTATAACTTTTTTTTTTTTTTTTTTTGCTTAATTTGCAGGTCAACAAATCGGAGGTTTGCGTTAAAGTTCCTTTGGTCAGAAAACACAAAGTGGCTCGTGTTCAAGATGCTGTGCTGCAGGTTTACGACTACTATGAACCCAGTAAGTTCAGCTGCAGGAACTATGTAATGTTCCTACATTCATGATATTTTTTTAAATAATGGTCTACATGAGTCTTCTTATTATTTTAAAACAGGGTATGACATACAATTGATTATCTGACTGTTTTCTTTTTCAGCAAGGAAAACAACAAAAACATACAACTCAGACGTTCTCCTCAACACGAACTCCTGCTCTTTCTGTGGTGACAAGTGTGATTCTTGTCAGCCGGGGATCTCCATCACAGTCAAATCTCCAACGTCTCGTTCCACCACAGAAACCGTCTACAGCCTGGTCTGCTTATGCCTTGGAGTCGCTGCTTTTCTTGTTGTTGTCTAATCATAAGAGTGACATAAAGCTGATCCATGCATGTTTAAAATGTTGACATGATTGGAATATGTTTGCAAGCTGCAAGTGCACATGTGCCCTCTACTGTTTACAATGTGTTTTGCATTAGTTTTGACCCCTGGAGAGGGAAAAGCCAACATAATTTCTCAAAAAAAAAAAAAAGAAAAAAAAAAAAAAGATCAAAATGACCGTCTTTAAAAGTTGTGTAGTAAATATTTCATTTATGATATGTATGATTTAAATCATTTGATGTATTACATTGTAAAGCAATCATTAAATCTTCATTTACATTTCCTTATTGTAGCCTCTATATGTTTTTATACAGTAAGACAGCAAATAAACGGTTTATTTGAAGCTCCGTGTGTGTCCTCTTATCAGACTTGGCACAAAATGTCAAGTTGGCTGACGAGTCATTAAAAGCTAAAAACGGGAGTATTATCAGCTTTCTACTGGCTTGTGAGTTTAGACGTTTTACTACTTCAAATGGTTACTTTGTACCTGTGGCAGAAAGCTTTTAGAGATGATTTAAAGTGAGATAAACTTACCTTCTCCTGGTTTGTCACATTAGTGTTAGCTGGAGGAATGCGTGACCTATAGAAGTATGCAGAGTGAGCACACATGGAAGTCATCTGCAGATTCCTACCAGGTTTGACAAGACTCCCATTATTATGAAACGTGAATGTTATTAGATTTTCAGCTTATTTTGCACAGTATTATAGAACATTTTGTTCCGCTGAATAATTAACTCTGTGATTATAGTGGAAATATGTATATATAGTTTAATGTGTCCATCAGTTGTCAGATTCAGGAGCACTGGGGGGTTCTCACAGCAAGCAAATAGAAACTACACCTCTGTTTATTTGCTGGAAACCCAGGTCAGTTTTATTTAGGTTACTTTTTTATGGACTCGCTGGGAAAGTAGTAGTACATTCCTTTTTGGAACACTAAAATGTTTGGCTCCTTAGTAAAACCAGAGATAGGAAGGAGAATAGATGTTACACACAAAACAGTCAAGTTATTTACACAAACTGTTAACTTATTTTAATTATAGGTGGACTTTACAGCGTGCAAAATATCTCAGAAATGTTTCGTTTGAATTTTTGTTTAAAACATATGCGCTGGTTGTGATGCGGCTTTCAACTTCTTTAGATTTAGAAAGGTGACTGTTAATAATCAGACTTTTATACGCACTTAGATCAGATGCACTAGTTTACTCAGCTGACTTTACAGGTGAACAGAAACGTTCAAAAATTAGGAAACTGAACATTTCATGTGGATTTCAAAGAAATGCTCAGAAATTAAATAATGGCTTACCTACATCTCATTAAATATTAAGGTAAAGTTCATTCAAGATGGCTGCCATAGCCAACTGACCTGGCAAAAACACAAAAATTATGATAACGCTGTTCATTTTAAACACCTTGACCTAGTGAGGTAGTAGCTGAGCATCATCCCTAACACCAACTTCAAACACTAACCAGAATTTTAATTTAAAACAGTGGCTATAATTATTGGTGTCAACTCTGATTGTTAGCAAAATATCTCTTGAACCAATGGGCAGATTTTAGTGGAACACTTGAAAAAAAAAAAGTAAATAATGCCTTAACTTCAATAACGCATTAGCATTCAGAGACAACCCCGTTCAATATGGCCACCACATATGATATATACACTGTATATATATCTAATATGGTTATATTCTATGAAAGTGCTTTGTTCCAGATTTTAATACAAAACAGAAGTGTAAGAGGAATTTAAACCAGAAACTGGACACACTGTTGCATAAAGTGAAGCTGTAGTTCTTCAACACTAGATGGCATGCTTTGCATCCTAATGGCTCAGAGATCATAAAGAAGAAAGTGGGGTCACACACATCTGCCATGTGTTTTAAGTTAAAAGTACTGAAATGAATATGTACAGCAAGCAAGCACCTCCTCAGAGTGTCCCCCCCACCATCTTTTTTATATACACAATAAATACTTTCAGAAAAAAAAAAAAAATCAGGTGGTTCTTTAAAGCTGCCAGATTGATTTAGCTCATAAATACTTTGTGTCTCGAGAGCATGTCTTCTGTGTTGAGGTGGAAAGGAAGATTGGAAACATTGTTTTAAACAGAATTACACATTAGTCTAGCTTTATTTTAAAAAGTCCTTCAAACAAAATGAATTACAATACAAGCTTTTCCACGTTTGATTGCTCCAGTGAATAATAAAAAGGTGCGATGTGCACAAGCAAACACACATTTAAAGGCCATAACAAGTGGCCTTTGCTAACCTGGATCCTCTGGGTCAAGTTACAAAAATAATCAATCAATCACTGGCATCCAATAGCCACGATGTCTTTTAGAGGGCTGAAAAACTGCATTGTGCCTTTTACTGACACTGTAGAATGTGTGTATTAAAAGTAAATTAATAAAAAAAGAGTAATAAAAATAGACATTTCTTGACTAAAATGATATAGTAGAGAGAAAGTAAGTAATTTATGTCTTTGTCATAAGTTTAATTTTATTTGACCAAGCAACAAAATGAGTTTCAAAGCAAATTTTCCACAAAATTGAGATTAAGCAATGACTCTGAAGCTAATGATCAGAACAACACTTATGTTTAATCCCAGGGCCATTAAGTCAGAACAAAAGAAATGATTATTCATATTGTTCTCCTTATGGGAGTCTTAGGACAGACATGAAATATTTTCGTTGGACTGAACGTGGCGGAAAGTTTGATAAAGTGTGTGTTTTGCGTAAATATACAATTAACTTTAAAAGCAGGGTTAGACTGAACTGTGTTCCAGACATGACTCCCCAATGTCCTGCAGCACAAGTCGTCCAATAAGCTTTGACGCCCCACCGCTGCTGGAGTCGTGGAGCTACACCAGCGACGGAGATCAATGGATAGAAAAACTTTTTAACTCCCTTGCTACGCTTCCTAAACGACTCCCCGTGTCGATTGAGCCGAGTGTTGCTCATTTAGTTTGGCGAGCCGTGCTTCACTCTCTGGGGTGACTCATGGAAAATCCCTTTATCCTCCATCCCACCCAGAGAGAGAGTGTATTTATACAACCCCCATGTGACCTTGTGCTGGCTGGGCCAGTTAGAAAAAGCTGTCCTCAAAGAGGAACTCCACAACAACACCAGATTGATGATCCTCTCTTCGAGCCTGCTTTCTCACCACGCCATGGTCCAGTTTCAGGTAACGGACAGAAGGAATCTGGATCAGAGATTAGGCGTCTGTGTGCACGTACAGATGAACGGCGTCTCCCGTGATGAGTCACTGTCTCTCGGTGCATCAGCAACGATTCATCGGCGCGTATCTTAGTCTTTATCGGTGGTAATTGTGCAAGTGCGAGCAGCTACAAGTCCGACGGGACACAAAACCGTAAACCAGTGTCCAGAAGCGGCCTCTCAGCTGACGACTGTTGAACCAGTCTGGGTTAAAATGGGAGGACTTCCCTTCCATTTTTTGACTCCGATGACGTTTACTTCAACGAAATCAAGCTGTTTTTGTTCTGATGAAAGAGTTTCAGTGGGAAACGCAGCTGCTGTAGTGTGATTGATTGATTCAGTCTGGCTCAAGAGGCCTTTCTGGTTTTATCATGACTTACTGTGATTTTATCTGTCTGTGGGATTAATTTATATCTCTGTTAAAGTTTAAAACCAAAAGTAGACTCAAACAGTCCAATGAACTCTGTTACCAAAAGGAGGCAAAATTTAAAAAAATTGTCAGACACGGGTCACCTTCAGCTGATACATTAACTCGAGTCATATCTTTTCTTGGTTGCACGTTCATGACTAAAAGTTGGATCTGTCTCACTTGACGTTTTGTTACTCGTTCCATATCAGAATCAGTAATGACAGAATGAGCCAGCCTTCTTTCTGCCTTCAAAGTTAACCAGCTGGTAAGAGAAGTCTATGCTAAATAAATAGAATATAAACAATATTTTACATTCAAACGATCATCTTGGGGGTCCAGCTTTAGCCCATGGCTCTTGATTCAAACTCTTGACTTTCGTTGTGATGCTCTCCTGGTTTTCCACTCATTTTTCACCCTGGTCAGTTTTGCCACTCCAGATTCCACCGTCACATGTTCCCTCGGGTTTAATTAATGAGAAACAGGTTGAGATAGGTTTACTTCACGGCTCATGTGTGCACGTGTGTTTGCAGATGGGGGTATAAGGAGCAGGCAGAAGGAAAGACAGTTTATGTGCACAGAAGACGTGACAGCGGCACACGTGTTTGCACAGTCGTGTCTGACTGACATGGGATTATTTTGTGTCTAAACCGCAGAAGGAGCTGGAGTTCCTGTAGTCTGATTAAGACCAAAACACTGTCTGAGCTGCCCACATTTGTACAATCCACTGCTCCAACGAGTCTTCGAGGAGGGACGCCGGTGTCTGTGTGCATCCCTGTTACAGGCAGCGATCATCAGATTGATGAATGAAGCGAGCCGAGAAAATAAACGCTCCAACTGTGTTATTCCACAGACAAATTCCTTCAGGGATGATGACCAGCTGAGACGATGGACCTGAGTGCCGCTGGAAATGAGTCACAGTTCAAATGTGGAGTAATGACTCAGATTGGAGCTTCTGTGTTCAGTCATCTGGTGGAACCTCAGTAACTTCAAGGTTCGAGGTGATTTTATTGTCATTTGCATCACATTTGGCACATGAGCTATGGAACTGTGTATTCAAGGTCCCAGTTATACCCATAAATGGCAATAATACCATATAAAGTATTTTAAAAAAAGAAGAAACAGTATACAACATGTGTGTTAAACTCAAGGCCCAGGGGCCAAATGTGGCCCTCGTTGACATCTCATCTGTCCCCTCAAAATGTTATTTTAAATGTAAAATCAACAAGAGTTTGATTGGTCTCATTTGATGTTCTCTGTTGCACTTTTGACATCATAGTCAAAGATTACTGAAAAAAACTAAAGTGATTAAAAAAAATTCATTCAACCTGTTTAAATAAAGGTTGAATGGAAAAAAAATACTGTTATCACTTTAGTTTTTTTCAGTAATCTTTGACTATGTTG
>JARVLU010000624.1:13394638-13412023 GCA_031762415.1 Simpsonichthys santanae
TCTCCACTGCACACCTGTAGAAGGAGGTGAGGACTGAGCTTCCCAGTCCAGCTCGTCTCAGCCGCCTGAGGAAGTAGTCGCTGATGAGCTTTATTGATCAGACTGGTGGTGTTGTTGGCCCCAGGTGAGGTTGTCATTCAGGTGCACACCCAAAACTTGTAGATGGAGACGACATTCACCACAGATCCTCCTTTGTACAGGGGGGTGGGGGGTAGGTGTGTTTGCTCCTTTTGAAATCCACAATCATGACATTCACTGAATGACAACAAGTATTTGTCACGCACGGCTTAAAACAAAGGCAGAGAAGGTTTTTGTCAATGAAATTTCTCATGAAATTGGATAGAGTTGAATGAAATTGTAAGGAAATAATCACTGATGTCAATCTACAACTTTTGGACCCAATTCACGATGGCCATCACAGCCAATAAACACAAAAAATGCTGAAACTCTTTTTACAGATACTGAGTTCAAATTTGATTCTGGAGTAGTTGAAAGTCATTCAGAACACATTCTAAGTGCTAACAGATCATGTGAGATATCACAGTTCGTCCAAAATAACTATAATTTTGTCCTTTCTCAGCATATGGAAATTTTATTCTGACTCCAGAACTGAACATGTGGGTGATATGGCTAGGTCTTTTTATTTATTTACTTTATTTTTCATTTCGCACATGTTTTTGGATTGCACTCTGGGAAATGTATAAACTGAGATTCCTTCCCATTTGCTGGCCTCTTTAAAAGGAATGTACAAATTTCTGTTTCAGATCTACATTTCTGTGCAAGGAATTATTAACAGGAAGCACAAGAGCTTAATGATTTCTGTATTTAATAAAGTTCTGTTTATGTCCAGCTCTGCAAGACCCAGCTGGTGAATACATAAAAATTCTTACATTTTCATAATGGGTCACGCTGATGTACCATAATCCATTTCTGTCTGGTCCCTTGGGTCTTGTGATTTCAACAGCACTGACTCTGTTTAAATATTCCTTGTCATGACCAGTTTAAGCATTTTGCAGGAGACTTGATGCCATAAATGTCAGAAACTTTGAAGTCAAAGCCCAGATGTTGTGAGTGGCAGAGTTAAAGAGAAGCTCCTGCTGGGCAGAAATAGAAGCAACCTAATTCTCCTCAGGTGTAAAATGTTGCCACTCCATTACCGTTAAAGAGCGCAGATGCGCGTTGAGTTCACACATTACGAGCTTCACACTCCGGAGTGGTATTCAGACTTGACTCTGTGTCTGCTGGTCATAAATCCAGATCACAGCTGGCATTCACCTGAGGCATAATTAAATGTGTTCAGGTGCAAAGTTGAGGTCAAACTGAAAATGTTATAATATCCAACAGAAAGAAAGGAGCGCACATCTTTAAAAAACCGATTGTTTTGGCCCAGAAAACTCGAATGTCCATCCAGATTTCTTGTTATGATGTTTATGGAGCTTGAGATGAATTTCAGGGGAGTCAAACTCAGTTACAAAATGGAGTCGAAGCAGTGGCGGCTCCAGAGATATTCTACTGAGGGTGCTATGTAGGATCATTTGTTCTTTACAGACACAAGCACAGAGGTGCACTCAGATCTCAGACAAGTATAGTCACCAATAAAGTGGATAATGAATATGTGGTATTCTGCTATTTAATTAAAGTACATACAAATATGACATGTGTATATTGTAGAATGTAAACTGTTACAATAAATCCACTGTATTGTTCCCTCAGATGTATCTGTGTGTAAGTGGATGGTTTCAGTGCACAACGCTGAATGTATTACAAAGTCACAAGGATGAAATCATTCACTCACCATCAAAAGTCTTCAGAACAGGACAGTCCGCCTATTGTTGTGAAATCAGAATCAGAATAAGCTTTATCATCACTGCACCGGGATACAACGAGAACATGTACGTACAGTCGTCCAAAAAATGGACTGAGTGCACAAAGCTGCTACTATAAAAGTGTGGCCCTCATATTCTTGTTCAGAATAATAATTTTGCTTACATGAGAAAAGGGGAAAATATAAACATGAGAAGAGACAGTATAAAAAAAAATCTCACACTTTGTCCTAGACAGGGCACAATTTGCAGCATCAAAAAAAACTACCACAGCATAGCATTTAAATGGACGTGATGCATGCACATACAGTATAAGCTGGTGAAGACACTGGACTTTAAGGGAAGGTCGTAGCATAGTCCAGAGCCACCCACCTCCCTAGGGTTAGGGTTAGGGGTTAGGGTTAGGGTTCCCCCCCTCCTCAGCCATTGTCCAGATAAGAAGCTTTATTTATCATCAGCTCGGTTGAGGTTCCGTCACATGTCCACTGTCTTGGGGATGGTCTTGGAGAAGGTAGGGGTGAGGAGACAGACACAGCATCTTTGTTTTTTCTAAACATGCCAGGAGGAGTCGAGATAAGTCTTCCGTCAAGGTCACAGTTTGGGTCAGGCAGAACTCGTGAATTGCTGCACTCCAAATAGGCGTGATGGTTATTTTTGCAGAGGTGGTCATCTTGGTCCATCTTGAGGACTTCTGCTTGGATCCTCCAGCTGCCCAGCGCTAGCAGTGTTAGCATTCTCTGCAGATGTGGGAGGATGGCAGTACGCTTGATCCCCTTCTTCCAAATCACTGTTCCTTTGTTGGCTCCAGTCTACTTCCAAAAAAAAAAAGTCTCCTTCTTTGATTCCATACTAGGAAATTTGGACAACAGAGCACAGTCCATTTTTGCATTTCATGCACTTTTCAAATGTTTACTGGAGCTTGCGGCCCGGAAGTGAAAATTCAAGTGCACTTCCTGTTGCAAAATCGGATTTTTTTTCACTCAATATAATCACTGATTGTTTTTTTAATATTAGTTGTATTTGACAAATAAAATATCACAACTACATATTAAAGAATATTAACTTAGATGAAAAAGAAAATAATCTGATATTTTCTTGGGGTGCTATGACTTTTCCAGGGGGAGCTATAATCCCCACTAGCAACCTCTTGGCACCACCGCTGGGCCAAAGTTAAAAACTTGGTCCAAGCCCAGGGCCGATTACAGTCGATGCATCAAATCCACTCCAGCCAACATCTTTTCTTGGTTGCGGGTTCATCAACGAGTTCAGTTGGTTTCATTTAACACTGTGTTGCTCTTTCCACATCAAAGTTAAAGATTACTGAAAAATCCAACCTTTTTTCCAGCGTCAACATTAGCAAACTGTCATGAGAGGGCTGCACTAAATTACATATTTAGTAGTTTTTTTTTAAGCAAAATGAGAAACGATAAAACATATTTTACATTTAAAATATCTTAGAGGGCCAGATAAGATGCTAACAAGGGCCAGATTTGGACCACGGGCCTTAAGTTTGACACATGGGAATTAAACAGTGATTTAATTTCTCTTTTTTTTAATAGTTTGTATTGAGTACCTATAAACTGTATTTTGGGTCAGAGCAAACATTCTAGCTGATTTGGGGTGTACTTACGATATCCTGCAGTTACTTTCAAGATGTGTTTTTCGTTTGTTTTGCAGCTATAAAAGTGTGAAACAATGCTGAGAACACAAATCCCTATATGTGGATGTTATCAAACCCCAACTGTGCAAACGGAGACGATGCAAATCCTAAAATAGCCAAATGTCAGCCAATCATTATATTTCTCTTTGAAGATAAAGTACTTCTTTGTGACTTCATTTGCTTTTCTTCAGCCACAGACAGCCTCTGTGTTTACATGTAGGAATAAGTGAACAAGCACTCCACCCATGTGGATGCTGCTGACACATCAAAGGCCTCAGAAACACACACATATACACACACAACCTGACATTATTTTCACTCACAACTCTAAAGCAGCTCCTGTTGGCCCTTTTTGGTGTTTGGAGATGATCTGAGCTCTTGCTGTGGCAGATGGAGGAATGTCTGTCAGGACGACATATGTGAGAGATGAGAGGAAACCAAGCTGTGGTGAATGTACCAACAAAAAAATTATCTTGAATCTTTTTTATATTGTAATCTGTTCCAAACTCCTAAATGGTAAATGAACTGTACTTATATATCATCTTTCTATTATATCAATGTACTCAAAGTGCTCTACATTACAATCTGTGCCATCATTTACCCATTCATACAGCACTCTAATATATTTCTACAAAGAATAATCAGTGCTTCATCACATTCGTACACCAATGCGACCCACATTGGAGCAATAAGGCGTTCAATGTCTTGCCCAGGGACACCTCAGCATGTGACTGCTGGTGAAATTGAACCCCCAGCTCTTGCATTGGAGGACAACTGCTCAGCCACAGCCGCCCCATGATCCTAAGGTCATACAAGTTAAATGTGACCTTGTGTGAAAGGTGTTGGTTCAAATCATGCACGTGACCATCATATTTGCAGATAATGGTCTACAATAAAACACATGTAACATTACACGTTTTCTAACAATGATGGTGTGTTCACATGCAGTTTTACATTACTGGATGTTTTTTTTTTTTTACTTCATATATACATTACAAGTACCAGCAGTGCTAGATTATGTGTATTTTGATGGTTTAATATGTTTGAGATCAGGTTTAAGTCTATTTTTTGGTCATTATGATGATTTTTGTATTTCGTTATAATAAAATGTTCCATCTCTTATTACCGGTAAGTCTGACATTATTGGTCTTGTGTTTCAGTAATCAGATCATTCATGATATTCATTCATTGTCTGTATTTGGGTTTTCTTCATGGTAGATAATTTTTGTGTGTGCTGCCTTGTCTGCTTTTATTATTCTAATTTGTTAATGAAGTTTAAGTTTGTCCATTTTAAAACGTCTTGCCTTTCATGTGTGTCTATCAAAATACTCCACTGAACTTGACAAACAAATGATTTCCAAAAAGCTTCTGTTAAACATTGAAACTTGATTTATTTTTCATTTGAAGGTGTCAAATGCATTTTTTAAGATCCTTTTCATTTTTATTTATTTATTTTTATTTATTTTTTATTTATTTTGCTGCAATTGCTATATTTGTGTGGTGCAAAACAAATTTGCATGCTTGCACTGCATCAACCATCTGACCAAAACCAAGTAAAATGAACAGAAACATCATGCATAGAAAACATATTTTTATTTACCAATATGGTGCCATGCACAACTGATGGACACATCTGATGTCTTCATTTTTTTTTGTTGTTGTTGTGTCCAACAAGTGCAAGAAATAATTTATGATCCAAAGTTTACATCATAATCTTATGAATATCCTGATGCATGCTCAATAATCCAGGTAGAACAATCTAAAAAATTGAAATCTGGTCATCTGGACATTCAAAAAACAAAACAAAAAAAATTTAGAAACATGTTGTACTTCATCTGAAAGACTTCTTCAGTCTGAGGTGCTGTATTCAGCTCAGTCTTATAAATAGCTATTTATAAGACTACATTGAACTACATGCACATTCTAAATTTTTTGTTTTGTTTTTTGAATGTCCAGATGACCGGACAACTTTGTTTTGGATAATCTTATGAAGTTCATCAGTTTCAGATATTCCAGGTATTATATTTTTGTTTTTTCATTCAACCTTTATTTAGGCAGGTTAATCTCATTGAGCCTCGAGGACTCATTTACAAGAGAGACCTGGCTACAAACTAAGGAGTTTGTATTTTAGCCAAAAGCAAAAGTTTGTTACAATCCTTGCATATTTATTGAAAAATCCATTTCAACTAATGATTTTCTAAGGACATAAATATGGAATTTGCTTTAATTCCAGGCAATTATTTTGTAAAATTTATGGGAGCTCACAAATTCTTATGAACGTCATGATGTTTTTTCACATGTTTGCATCATTCATTCATGTCAGACGCACATGTAAAGAACTTGAATGGGAAAATTTACATTTTGTAGAAAGTCAGGAGGTAAAGGACCAAGAAAACAGATGAGGACAAGAAAAAAAAAACTACCGATATTTAAAGCAGCAACTTAAGCACCGATTAAAGAAAACACCCTTAGCTGTCCCTGTTGGGAGATGATGAGGAGGAGCTGACAAAGGAAACAAAGCATGTGCTCAACAGACGTGTTGGCAATCGATCCAGGTTAGCAACGAGATAGAAAACTAAACCAAAGTAAGAAAGTAAAAACTTTAAACTAACAAACACAAACCAAGCATAACTGAATCTAAAGGATCAAGTCTTTTCTTTCATCATGTCAAGAACAGACGAATGAACAGTAAATTTCCTCAAAGTGCATTTTATACACTCACATACAGTAGATTAACTTAAAATGCATTAAAGGCTGATCTCGATGAAGAATTAATAACTGCTTGCAGTTTGTTTTAGTCTGATGCACAGTAGTTCCTAATCACATGTTGGCTTTGTGCTTCCTTCCAACATGAGAACATAAAAGCATCATAAAGGGATGATTTGAAGTGTGTTATTGTTAGTCAGGTTCATGCTGAGCTCAAACCATCAGTCTAAAGCCCCACAATGTTGACATGGAGACCCCAAACCTAAATCAAAACCACGTCTGTTCCCAGGATGGATGGTCCCATGTTTAAGACTCTGACCTCTCTTTGCCCTCATCCTCTTCATTTGAACTGCCCTGCCTGCCAAATTCCTCGCTTATACAACGATTAGCCATGTTTCTTTCACTATGGACTCCCTGTGATCTGCTTCTTCCATACCACAATGTCAAACGGCTGCAGTGTCTACTGTTGTGAAATTATTGATTGTACTCTGAGGAAACCTTTTTTTGGCAGCAGTGAACAGCCGAGGTGCACATGAGACTAAACGGTCATGTGCTGGAGTTCTTCTTCAGCAGCTGTCCACAGTATGAACTGCACACATGCCCAGTCCAGCATGCGTACTGATGGATTCATGGATATTACATCAATGCACACAGAATCATGCCGGAGACATATTGTGCTTGGAGTTGTTAAGATGGAAATCATTACAGTCCAGTTCAGTACAGTCAGGAACAAAACATGCATGGCTGAATTCCATTTTGTTATCATGGGAAATTATACAAAGCGGTCATGTTTAAAAACTCAAAACAGACATTTGAAGGACGCTTCGGGAAACGATCGCACAAAGTTAGATAAAGGTTACTGCCACCATCAAGTCTAAATGGTAAACATGAAATTTAAGGGGTGGGGGTTGTCTAAAAAAAAGGAAACAGGGTGTTGCTTGAAAAAAACTATGTGTGCATGCTTCTGTTGAAATATGTTGCTGAAAACATTTGCAGTACCGGTAATTGTATTGTGTGTGTACTCCGTCTCATAGAATGACTGCTGGATGTGGGCAACAGCAACTCCCACAACTCTGAAAGGAAGAGGGTAAAGAGGATGGATGGATGGATCATTAAGTACCATGTGAAACAGTGTTGTTATTTCACATTATTGGAGCTTTCCTGCTTGTGTTACCATGGTAACAAGTATACTTCAGTTCCTCCATCCATATCAGCAGCACATAAAGAGATTGTCTCAACAACTAATGGAGAAAACAATCCACAGGCATGATTGCATCCATCTTTTTTGTTGATTTATTCTTGATTGACAGATAAAGAAAGCAGCTGCAGCAGATGGAAACAACACGACTTTTGTTATGAATCGTTTCTGCAGACTTGTAGAACAGTCTCAAACAAGGCTGCATCATCACGTGGAGTTGTACCGAGGGCAACGAAGGAGAATGTAAATGGATTTTCTTTTTGCCCTCCCCAGAACGGTTGTCACAAATGAAACAAAGATTCTTTGAAACTGGACTGATGTCTCAGGTGTACTGAGGACCGAATGTGACAAAAATTTAAAAAATAAATGCATAATGAAATGTATCATTTAATTATTAAATACATTATTAAATACACAACGTTGGAGGATGGAATGTGACAAAATTAAATAAATAAATACATAATACAAACATAACAATTTAATGTTTCATTTAAATATTAAATACATCTTTACATCATTAAATGCACAATTAAATCATCAAATATACCATTAAATAATGAAATGTACCTTTTAAATTATTTCATGATTTATTTATTTATTTAAGTCACCTTTTACCTTCCAGTGGCATCATGAAATTGTGAAAACTGTCAGTCTCACTCGTCATGAAAAAAGTAATTTAATTGTGCATTTAATAATTTAATTGTGTATTTAATGATTTAATTATGCATTTAATAATTAAATGATACATTGAATTATTATGTATTTATTGATTTAATTTTGTCACATTCCGTCCTCCGTACAGGTGACGTGGCCATGCACGCTTCTTTGACCTCTACATCTTCTGAAAGCTAACATCTATTTATTTTTATGGTGCTTGCACAGCTGGCATTTGCGATAAACAGGATCAGTGAGGTAAAAAGGCACATTTAAACAGAAATCTCTAGTAGATCTGAAAATATCACAATTTTTCTGCACATAGTTCCAAGAAATAAATGCTTTACTTTGATGCACTTTTATCGCATCATAGCCCCCAAAAAATATGCTTTTCTTTTTCAGCTTATCACATCTTGCATGCTTTTTTTTTAATCACAAACTTGAAAAGAAAATTTAAACAAAATAAAAATAAAACAATGGTGTTACACACAATGCTTTAAAATTAGCATCACAGATCAATTTACCTGAAAAGCCAAACATCCATCAGATCTAATTAAACAATATATGGGTTGTTTTTCTTGCTTTCCTGCTCTTGTAACTTTATTTTAAAATCTGACATCACTGCTTCAGTCTAAGAATTTTTTTACATACTTGTGTTTACTCATTCAATCAGAGTGACATCAGGCTTTTATAACACGAGTCATTTGGGGTCTCGTTCCCTCCTCATATAACCTGCAGACAGTCCTTTCCTCTCTGCATCTTTCCACCTCCTAATAGCGTCTGAAAAATCTGCTCCAAAGCTTCAGCCACCCCATCAGCATCTAAACTACTTCCACCACACTTTCCTTGATGCATGAACTCTCATTCATCAAATGTAAGTGTGAGAAACTCCATAAAAATCTGAAAGGTGTCAATGAAAACAAGACATACCTCTTTTTTAAAAGAGGGGGGTTGCATGATTGACCTTGTTTCCTGAAAACTCTGTTGCATGGCTACATAGAGGCAAAAACATCTAGAGGATGGAGACAAACAGAGTCAAGGCACCCTGAACCCTCTAAAGTGCTGAGTCTATAGGAATAAGGGTAGAAATGTAATAGCTTTGACCTAAATAGATTTTACAGCTGCTTTTCCTGAGCTCGGGGACCCGACATTCGCAAAAATCATCAAGAAAAGGTGAGCAGGAGCAGACATGATTTTTTTTTGCTCCTTCCTTTGCATAGTCTGGCATAAAATACCTTTGGTTTAAGCTTAATTCCTTGCGAGCTGCAGCCTGTGGAGACCAGGCAAAAGCTGCGAAAGCCAAAATGCCAAATGTTGCATAATCGTGCCCAGACAAGCTGCATTCCAGCTTGGTCAAAGCTGAAGCCCAGCCCAAGCTTAATACAGGTAAACTCTGTGGTTGCTATGGGAGTTCGCTTTCGGAAAGTCAGACTACCTCTGCAGTCATGGAAAAACCAAAGAACATTTCGCAAAACTACAAAGCACAAAAGTTGAAAACTTGTTTTTGAAATGATAACGGTGAAGACGAACGTTAAGAGAAACATGAGGTGAGGGAACGCCAAAGAGGTTGAAGATTTACGAGTGCTATGTTTTCTCAGTGCAGCCGGAGCCGTTATGGCATCCAGACTTCCCCTTCTGCACGATTAAAGCTGCTGAACTCTGCACATCCATCAGCATCAGACACCATCTCACCGTTTTGGGCCTCTCCTTTCCAGGAGATGCTGCAGAACCTCCACGGCGAAGACCAGGAGCTGCTGACATTAAGTCATGGAAACTCCAGGCCCAGAAGCTTGTAAATGCTTAACTTGATAGCCTCACCCCCCTCAACCTTTTCTCCCCCCTTCCTTTCCCTCTTTGGTGACAAGCAATGTAGAGAACACTAACCAGAAAACTGTGACGTGTGTGTATGTGGTATGTGTAATTCTGCATGAGCCATTTTTCCAGTTTAAACCACACACTGGTGTGTGTGAGGGGGTATGCATGTATGTTTGAGTCCTGGGGGGGAAGGGGATTTATGTGTTGTGTCTGGTTAGCGTCTCCGACCATTGACATGTTAGCATGCTTCTGTTTCCGTTTTGTGGCGGTGGGTCTCAAATAAACATTTAGATGACCGAACAACGGTCTGTAACTTGAGAAAAATTCAGGATTATGCTGAAAAATGTAAAGTTGTACAATAAAGTCTGACTATTTGGAAGTAAAATATGAAGAAGAATGTAAGACCCAGTGTCTCTTGATGGAATGAACATCATCCACCGCCTTTCGTGTCAGAGTTTCAAAGTGGGATCTTATGTCTCAGCGTAACAAGTGATTTTTAATGAGAAAATAAAACAAGAAAATAAGTGAAAACCATTTGTCAAAGTTCATGATCAACAATCCAGGTTAAAAAAAAATCCAACAAAGTTCAATCAGGTCATCTGGACGGTTTCTTTTTCTTGTTGTTGGGATGCTTCATCCTTAATCCAAAGGACTTCATCAGTCCAAGAGCCACAATCAAAGTCAATCTCACAAGCATCACACTCACATAGTGGACCAATCAGATTGATAGACAAAGAGAAAACATCAACAAGAAAAAAAGGTTAAAAAAAGGATAAAAAGAAAGAAACCGTCCAGATGACATAACTTAAATTTGTTGGATTTTCTACCTGGATTATTGAGCATGAACTTTGATGTTTTGAACCACTTTGGATATGGCTGCCTCAGAGGAGTCGACAGGGGAGAGGGCGGGCCCCAGAAACCATCTTATCACCACCAAACTGGTTGGTCACCCGCTTTGAACGTTATCAACCATTAAATGACCATTATTAGTTATTATCAGCCCCATAAGTAGCGGTCGAAATGCCCCTCCTCTACCTCCTAGTACGTTGAAAGTTACGTTGTTAGCTTAGCTCTCATTATAGCTTCGCATGGTTATGTTTAAAGTAAAGGGTCTCGTGTTAGGTTTCGGGTCTTGGTTAGGTTTAGGCACAAGGGTTAGGGGGTTAAGTTTAGGTTTGGACGTCTGGGTCAGTTGTAAGGTTACGTTTAGGAAACGGGTTACGTAAGCCAAAAAAAAAAAGACACTTCCTGGTTTGCCCACGTCACACGCTGCCTGTTATCAGCGAAAATAACGATAAGTGCCTTTACATCTGTTAGGAGGTACAGGAGGGGCAGTCTGACCGCTACATATGGGGATGATAACAACTAATAATGCCCATTTAATGGACTGATAACATCCGAAGCCGCTAGGTTGGTCCACTATGTGAGTGTGCTGCTTGTGGGACTGAGTTTGTTGTGGCTCCTCGGACTGATGAAATCCTTGGGATCCAACATCTCAACAAAATAAAGAAACCATCCAGATGACCTGACTTAACTTGGTTGAAACCCATTTAATTTTGATTCCATTCTATTTACATTTGTTCTGCTTATCTATCATTAAGAGCCATCTTCAAGCCCTGTACATACACACTGTGTTTGATCAAAAATAGTCCAATCCATTCCAGTTTATTGAAATAAGGTACAATATAATTCAAGCTGCTTTAAGCGTTATAGCAGTGATTTGAGGTGTATTAAAAAATGCATTAATTGAAAACATTCACATGCATACTCTTGTAAACATATCAAATAATCATTACTTGTGACTCTTGATATAAATTTCTTCTGTTTTCAAGCCACAAAAGCACCGTGCATCAGCTTTTACATCCTCGTGGAGAGCGACATGAGCCCACTGTGTAATCTGCAGTGATTTTCACAGCTCTCAGGGGTTCACAGTCCTGCCAGATCCACTCTAATCTTAGTGTCAACATGTGCTTGTATTGAGGAACAGTCAAGTGAGCATCTTCGCTGGCTGAGTCATTCTACTCTTCCAGCACTCTGAGAGTCCAATTCCAGGTGGTCCTATAAACTGAAGTAATGTCTGTCCTGATCATGCTGGATGGAGGGGAAATGATCAGGTTTGATGCTTTTAAATTTCTTGTTTTGGGTACAGACTTCACAGAACATCTAAAGAAATAAACTTTCTTGGATTATGTTGGACTTTAACTGTGCTTGTGTTCTATTTCTTTATGGAGAAAATGATCAACCTGCAGCAATTTTTATCTATTTGCACAAAACTATCACAATTCTTTGGCTGTCTGATAACAAATCATCACATTTATCCAGCAGAATCCAGAACTGATGCGCAAAAGGTAAAAGGATTTCCTCTAGTCTTAACTTTAAACCATTCCTGTCAGTGGTGGGGTTTTTTTGTGCATCAGCGCTGATCTCTGCAAACAGGGATCAGGCTTTTCCTGAGCAGCTGCATGTTACAGTAAAACATTAGATTTTGAATGAGAAGGCAACTTTTGGAGGAGACTCCACTCTGTAAAATAGTATCTTGGTGCTGTCTGAACCTGTGATTGTAGCATTTTGACGTTGAAGCAATTTTGATGCGATAAGCAAAAATGCAGCTGTTTTTCCTCACCCCCGAGAAGCTAAAACAATGTTAGCAAAAGTTTGATTGATCCACTTTGAGAAGGTGTTGTTTATAAGACTGAGTTTGTTGCAGCTCCTCAGGCTGCAACAAACTTTTGGATAAAAGATGCAACATTTCAACAAAGAAGAATCCGTCCAGAGGACCTGACTTACATTGAGCATGCATCAGGACACGTGTTATTGTTAATATTTACTTATTTTTACATATACTGCATTTCAAATATAATTTTTCTGTTCCAGTTAACTGCTTCTCAGCCTTTTTAAGCATTACAGGACAAGCGGAGAGCAGACTAAACAGAAAAGTCCCAGCAGCTTCGGACACTAACAGGATGCTTAAATCATCCTGTTTGTATTTGTTTTTGTAAACTACAACCATATAAATCTTCTAAAATATAAATATGCATCACTTTTAAAACAGACTTGGAAAGATAAATGAAGTAAGACATTAAAGGGGGAAAAAACAACTTTTTTTTCACAGAATGTTCCCACCATTTTCTGTATTTTACTAATTAATGGGCTTAGATTTTAATCCTGACCTAGTTTTTGTGTATTTTTAGTTTTACATCCCGTTTGAAAATGTTGGCGCACCAAGATGTTCATCTCCAAAATTATTATTGTGCAGTGTTAAGACCAAAAACACACAGAGCAAACAGTGAAGTTCACCATCTTTGAAGATCAACAAAATCCAAACAATTTATTGGAGTTTAGAATCAGAAGGTTGAGAAAATGTTTTCAAATGATCAGCTAGTAAATCTTTTTAAAAAAGAACCTTAAGATCTTTCCTTTAACAAAACTAAAAATGTGAGTCTTTAATAATCTGCATGGATTTGAACAAAAGATGAGAAACAAAATCATAAAACATGATCAAACTGAGATGATATTGTTCCAACATCCCCCCCCCCCCATCTCATCAGAGCGTGATCCATCATACATTTAGTATTTTGGTTATATTAGTAATTGTTATTGTCATTGCCTCTAGATCAGAGATGTCCAATCCTGGTCTTTGAGTGTCACTATCCTGCGCGTTTTAGATGTTTCTCTGCTCCAACACACCTGATTTGAATCAATAGGTGATTATCAGTTTCCTGCAGAACATGAGGAGGTGATTCAACCCTTGAATCAGGTGTGTCCAAACAGTCTAAAACATGCAGGATAGTGGTCCTTGAGGACCAGGATTGAACACCCCTGCTCTAGATATTAGTTCCCGTTTCCCGTTCTGATTTAGTAATCAGCACGCCTGTTGTCCATCGTCAATCCTTCCCTGTATTTATGCAGGTGCTTCTTGACTCTGTCAGATTTGCGGTGAACGTCCATATTTTTGTGCTCTTCTATTGTTCGTTGTGATCAAGTTACTTCAGTCTTGTTAACTGAGCAGCAAGTATTAGATTCCCTATAAAAACAAACATTTGCTGATCACAGTAACAGTGATTTAAAACCCCAACAATGTTCAGTCAGGTCATCTGGAAGTTTATTTTTGAGACTTTTCGTCCTTCATCCAAAGGACTTCATCAGTCCGAGGAGCCACAACAAACTCAGTCCCACAAGCAGCACTCACTGGACCAACCAGTTTGCTGGTGATAAGATGGTTTCTGGGGCCCGCCCTCTCCCCGTCAACTCCTCTGAGGCAACCATTTCCAAAGTGGTTCAAAACACCAAAGTTCATGCTCAATAATCCAGGTAGAAATCCAGCAAATTTCAGTCAAGTCATCGAGACGGTTTCTTTCTTTCTTTTTATCCTTTTTTGTTGCGACGTTTCGTCCTTCATCCAAAGGACTTCATCAATCCGAGGCGCCACAAAAAAAAAAAAAAAAAAAACTCACAGCAAGCTGATAGGTCCACTATGTGAGTGCTGCTTGTGGGACTGAGTTTGTTTGTGGCGCCTCAGATTGATGAAGTCCTTTGGATGAAGGACGAAACGTCTCAACAAAAAAGGATAAAAAGAAAAAGAAAAAGTCTCGATTGAGACTTGAGGAGTGATTTAAAATTAATTTATTTAAATTGCAAATCATTACATCATTTTACCTCATGTTGTTCAAATGTACTTTTTCTTGTACCTTTACTCACTGTTAAACTACTTGTGCCCTGTTTGTTTATTTGTTTGTTTACATTTCTATTTCCTCCATGCTGTGCTAAATAGTTTAGCAGCAATGTTTATAAGTCAAAGGTTGTATTTGCTGTAAAGAAAAGCGACTCCATGCCTCTGAATGCAGCTCAGTAATCCTGATGTGATGATGGGATTAACAGGCTGCCATATTTTCCTTTTACTGGAAATAAAAACGTGCCAGCAGAGTAACATGAAGTCATGACACCAGTACAACCCAGCACAGAGTTTGCTTCTGACACGATCCATCTGCCTTAAGAGTGAGTTCATACCTAATCTAACACATGTTGAACAAGCCATAATGGAAGGCCCTGATTTCGATGATAGAATCGCCAACATGTCATCCAAAGCAAAGTGATGAATTGACTACTGATGAAGTCATGTCGCCTTTTCTTTCCACATGTGCAAAATCTGCTCGAAAGTTGTTAATCTTCGAGCTCGAATCTTCAACAGCAACGGGATTCAGTCTTTTTCCAGCGAGCGGCAGGTCTTGTGATAAGTTGCCAACCCTTTTGTGCCATTTCAGCTTCTTTACGCGACAAGTTGACTTTTCCATTCATTTAAATTAGTATCATGAAAAATGTCTCCGGCCGTCATATTTTTCAACTAAAACAGTGCAAGCGTCGACTCAGCGCTTCCTCTTAAACCCCAATCGGTCTAAAAGAGTAGCTCTAGTTCTCGTATTGTTTTTATCGACTGTTGGATGAAACATTCGAGGTAGTTCGAGTTGCTCAGACAGACGCAGCTACTCTGTGTAAATGACATCATCACGAGGGTTTACCGATGAGGCCAAGTTTCCTTTTTGTTTCTCTCATCAAAATCTCTCTTTCTAGTAAGGAATCCTTTACTTTCTTAGCTTTAATGTTTTAGCAATGATCGTTGTAGTTACAATATTTTATTTAACCCCAATGACATCGTGCTCAAGGTTGAAATGACACGATTAAAAATTGTTCACATTAATGAATTTAAAAATTGCTCCGATGAGTTTCAAATAAGGTTTGCAAACTTTCATATTTTTTTATTTTGTTAAACACTTTAAAAATAAAAGACACTCCGATACATTGAAGCAAACTTTGCTAAGAAATTGGCATGAAAAAACTGATGGAACACAGACTCTGATATTTACCGATTCAAGATGGCTGCCACCGCTAGCACCATTAGCAAACCCAAAACTGGCTGTAACTCAATCAGTCTTAAAGAAACTGGGCAAATATTTGATGTGGAAGTAGCTGAGAGTCATCCTCAACACACACGCCGAGCACTGATGCACAACAGCTCAGGATATATTTTACTGTACATCACAAATAACATTGTAAAGTTAGGACAAAATCTAATAGAACCCAATCATTTCCCAACATTAGTTTATTAATGCCATATCCTTCATATTTAATGGTTTGTGTTGAATTAACGAAAAGCACCATGAGAACAGGGTCAAAACAGATCCGATCTTTTCTTAAATGGATCATTTGTGTCTCCAAGCAGAAAGTGTAAAAGTGCCTCAAACCGTAAGGCATAATTATGAGCTCATAAAACGGCTTCTCGTGGTTAATTTTAGAAAGAAGAGAGCATCTGCTCAGCAGCAGTCGCTAGAACAAATTGTAAGTAATATTTACTGCATCTGTCAGCTACTTTATTCCATTTTTTCACAGGAAAGACTTTCCTTTGGAGGTCTGAATGTGGGATGAATTTGGGGCCCGTGCTGTTCCCGTCAACTTCCAAATATGGTCATGTTCCCCTCTTCAGGCTGAGCAAGCTTCGATGTAGCCATATAAATGGATTTTGATCGTTTCAAACGTTGGATAAAATGTCTGGAATTTAGGATTGAAGAGAATTTATCTTGTAGAAAGATGTGCTCTTTGTTTTTGACACAATACACTTTCTTCAAATCAGACAAATATAGAAAGTAATCAGCCTCTTTCAGAGTCAGAACGTGTGCTGACCATAATTTCAGCTGTGGAAGATTACTCCAAGCTGTGGCCAGAAGCTGCCTCCGCTCTCTCCACGTAGCTTGCTGAGCAGTTTCTTTTTCCTCTTAAAGCAGGGTGTCAGGAAACTAATTGAAATGCTCATTTAACCTGCCGATGCTGTGTACAGGTGGAGGAAAGATCTGAGACTGGAGGCTATTCAGTAAACAATACAAATATTCAAGCTTTAATAGATTTCTGTGAAACAAATATGAGTGATGGAGAACTCTGGGTATCAGTGCACAATCATGAGTAATGCATCACTTTACAGAGCTCTCAAGTTCTTATTCTGTGTTTCTTAAACCTTTAAAGGGTCGTGGGTCAAAGGGACGGCCTGGGGAGAGATGCAGGCTGCAGATTAAGCCAAGTGCGAGGGAGAGCCATCGCAAACCCCTCATGGGAAAAGGAGGACACCAGAAACTGGTAATGGGATCCAGAGTGGTGAGGGAGTGATGTCATGAGGGAAGACAGGCGGGCAGCCAGGCCAGTCAGTGTGAAGAGAGATGGATGGAACAAGAAGTCTGTGGCTGAACTGTAGATATGAAGGAACAGTTGATCGTGTACCAACAAACAAACAGCTTCTCTGTCTGGTTCTTACAAGCTGGACGAGATTTGTTGCTGGTAACGGCTTTTAAATGGATTTACATACACTGTGGAACTGTGTGTGCGCTAAAATCTATCAATCAATCAATCAATCAATCAATCCATAGCTATCGACAGCCAGCCAGCCAGACATCCGTCTGTCCATCCAATACATTCATCTCTCCAGTACATCCATCCATCCATCAATCCGTCCATCATCTGATTACTGTATATATCCATACATCTAT
>JARVLU010000624.1:13423839-13434885 GCA_031762415.1 Simpsonichthys santanae
ATATAATTCAAGTCTCATGTCACATTCATTCATGTTCATCTTGGTCACATGGAAGAAAATCTGTTTTAATCTAAAAAGAAGTTAACCCGTTGTTAAATCAATAATTATTATTCTGAGACTCGAACGAGCCTTGTATAATTATTGACAGGTGAAAAGGTATAGCAGCCTTGTCTCCTTACATAAATGGTATACATACATATATATTCCTAGACAAGTGTTGCCTGGGAAGAAGACAAAGTGTCTAATGTGATGCTGAATGCTTCATGCAGCCAAAAACTCAGTTTATCTTCACGTCATTGCAGAACAAGGGCATTTAATGATGAAATATCAGAGCCGTGACAGTTTGTTCTGAACAAATGATTAAAGGAAAGAGGGTTAAATGGTAATAAACCTGCCATGAGGGTTAAATTAAAACTATTTTCACAGAAATTTAGACTCACATGAGGTTTTGAAACAAAACTTGCACTTGAGATATCAGTCTGCAGGACAGATTATGAGAAAATCATTTTACCAAGATTTTGCAGTACTGAATTGGCTTACAGCTGTTCTCACACTTTATCGGAGTAAAATATTACAAAACTGCAGACTTTACTTTGATGGCAAAATATATAGTGTGCACAGTATGTTTTCCACAAATGAAATCAAATAAAACAAGAAATTATGCCTTTGGACTTTAAATTACTCCATTTGAATTCCACATTTATACTTCTTTTGTGTTTAAAAAAAAAAAAGTGAAATACTTGTATCACTTTTATTCTGAAGAATTCCAGTTGTGCAACACATGTGCTGTATGAAATAAGGTAATAGTCCCTTTTTTTCTTCATTTTTCTTCTTCATTTTTTTTCTACGTTCATGTTTCAGTTGAGAGTTTTGCAGCAGATAGTTTGGTGACAGGGGAATTGAAAGAATTCCTGCACAGAAGCACTTCCTTGTTCTCAGAGTAAAGAGGCTATTTGAAAATAAGTATACAATGCTTGAGAACTATAGTTTTGCATGTAGCTCTTGTTTACTGCTCATGAAAAGTGATTATGTTAAAATTCATGAATTTCTATATAATCATTTGGGACAATTTATACAGTATTTTATTGAATAGTGACACTTTATATTTTATTTTACTTGTTTAATTTCTGTCATTATCTTGATCCATGTTTTGAGTTGTAGTAACTACAGGGGAATTAAGTTGATAAGCCGCATCATGAAGATCTGGAAGAAAGATGTGGAAACAAGACTTAGATGAAAGATAACTACTGTATTTGTGAACAGCAGTATTGCAATGCTACTGTGTGTAAAATGTAAACCAATGTAAAAGTATGAAAAATGGAGTTGTAGTTATTTCCGCTAAAGTTATACCACTCTAGCTCATCCTCTGTAATACAAACTGGAGATCCATTAAGGACAGCACCCACCTTTCTCCCAATATGTTGGAGATAGACACAAGCTCCAAGGATCCTTAACAGGAGCAGGTGGGTAAATAAAATGGATGAAGGTAAACATTGTTAAATTTAAAAAAAATGCCATATTGACCTTAAGATAAGCGAAGCTAAACAAAGTTATTCAAGTGTCTTTCTGAAGATTTACACTAGTTGTCTTATGATATTCACAACTCTTATCTAAATATTATTTGAAAAAAGAAAAGAAAAAAGCATTTGTATAAACTCATCAAATGTGGAAAGGTGAATGTAGTTGATGGAAATATCAAAACACCCACATATATAATTAGTTTAAAATGAAAAGTTAGGAGACAGTAACATGCACATGTGAGGCCGTGTTATTATTTTGTATACAAGTTATGTACACTGTCATTAACAATCATCTCTCAGGACTTTTGCCTCCCGACTTTGAGCAAAAGACGCTTTATTGTGGAAACGCCACATCCTCGTATGGACAAGCCAGTAAACTCAGAGGCTGATTGGCAACCAGAGAAAATGCCTGGGGTTAATTTCCCATTATAAATGCACAGCTAAAGGGAAACAAATGGAAAGTTTTGCAGGAGAGCCCACCGCATGATAAGCATCTGCAAATTGAAAGCAAAGGCGGTGATTACATTTAGGCTTTAATTAGAAGTTTTATTTAACTTCATGACCAACATCAATGTAGTCCACTTCAAACATCACGTCTTGTGTCCTGGTACACAAACTTTCACCGGATTATGTTTACACTTTGAACAAATCCCCAACATGTAGACACCTCCAAAGAAATATGTAGTGACACCGGATGGGATGTTTCTGTGATTTCTCTGATGTGCATCAGCACGACATGTGAGCTTTACTCAAGGTGGAGGGAATTCCCTCCCTGGAAACACCTTAAACAGCACGCCTCTACTTGCTGCACTCACTCAAATGCACTACTTTTTGGTTCCTGTAGAGGCTGTAAAAGAACACAAAGCTCCTTTTACAAAGAATGTCTAAACAGGGGAGAGAAAATAATTAGAGGATGTGTTTCATCCCGCTACATCTGTATGGAACAAAGAAAAAAAAAATCCCTCTGCGTGATTCTGAATGTGTCCTTACAAGCATTTTTACAAGTGTAGCATGTCAGATGTATCACCAAAAAAATACCACCAAGGTTTGAATTACAGGGCTTCTATCTGTTGTAGTTGTTACAGTTTGTCAAGACAAGTTATTAGGAAAATGTTGAGCATTTTATTGTCATTTAATGGCTTCTTGAACACAGAGGAATGGCATCTGGTGTTACCGTTTGCTGTAATGGGCAAAGTGGGTGACAAATAGTGACGAAGGAGGCAGGACTGGATAATAACTGATGCAAACCTTAGAATAAGGTAAATCATACTGGGATAAAATGACCAACAAGCAAAAAGGCGTTTAAAAATGAAAATGTGTACAATTATTTGAAGAACTGTGTGAAATATTTAAGTTCTGATAATCAAAGTGAGTTTAATCGAGGGCAACTGGACTTCCTTTTTGAATCCTGAAGGCTTTTAAACAAGTGTTAACTGCAAATCTACACCAAAACAAATTGAATTCACACACACAAAAAAAAAAAAAACACCTAATTGAAATAAAACAAAATGAGTGTTCTCAGTTGAGGTGAAGTAAATGTAAAGTTTTGGCAGAAATAAACCAATTCTTACTGAAGAGATTTTTCTGCCTATAGTCCTTTAAAAAGGACTGACATTAGCAATATCCATCCATCCATCCATCCATCGAGAGAGTTCACTGGTCTAATTAGGTTATTTTCTTTTTTGCATTTGCATTTAGAGTCACCATTGAGATGTACCAGCAGGACTATGAAGACAGACAAATAATCAAGCAGTTGGCTTGTCCCAAAACAGTGTTCTCTGAATCTGGCTTCTCCGCTTGGCTTTGTATAGGCCAATTATCTCAAATTTCCTCTGGAGGTTATGCAAACAAGAAGCTCTGCTCTGTTTCTCCTCCCTTCCCCGACATTCTCAAGGACATCTGTGGACCTGTATCAGAGCTGAGCCAGCTGATAGACACTCTGCCATCTGTATCAGGACTATGGAACTTTCTGGCAGTGTCCACAGACAACTCATTGCCTTTGTCAGCCTCCTCATGCATTATGATGTCATCATTTTGTTGCCGTTTATGGACGAGGTCTTTTTTGTTGTTGCAACTTTCACACTGTGCCCGGGCCAGGACATAGTGCGATATACTTTTTTTTTTTAGCTCCCCTCGTGTTTCTCTTTTCCTCATCTATGTTTGTCTATCTGAAACAGATCTCTCGTAACTGAGTCCTCGAGGCTCAATGGGAACTAACCTGTATAAATAAAAATGTTGACTGAATGCAAAAAAAAAAATAAAATAATTTCTTAAAAGAAAAATATATATATTGCATTTGTAGATTCAAAGTCAAAATGTGAACCTGGCATTGAATCAGAAATGAATTCAGAAATTATCTCAATCTGTGTTTGGTATGAAATAGAAATGTTTTCCATTCCTGCAGAACGTTGCCTTACAACCAGCCCCAGTGAGCAGCAGATACCAGACGCTGCAGCTGCCTTGGAGATAATGAGCAACAGCCGGTGTCTCTGTTCACCGCTGGTTCTGAGCTGAGTTTTCTGCCTCCAGCTGTGAGCCGAGGAGCAGAACTTCTTACCGCCTGAATCACCAGGAGAATTAATGTTCCTGTGTGACACAGGGGGAAAGTTCTGCTCAGAAGTACCTGGTAAAGCTGTGAATGAGGATGAACAGGAATGCTGACAAGTCTTGGATTTGTTTCCCATCATCCTCCTGTTCACAGATGCACACACACATAGAAATAAGGACGGACGGCCAACAGGGAAGAAACAAGCAGGACCATCTGTAACTTTTAATGGTTCACAAGAGAACCTGTTAAAAACATTATTCTTCACATTTATTTGTTCTTTCAAGCAGTGACTCCTCACTTCATGGTATCCAGAGAAGCTGAGTGTGAACGCTGAGAGACGGCGGAAATAAAGCAATTTTTTTTTAAAAGCCCACAAGACATTAGCTGAAGAGTTAAATGAAACAAAAAGTAAAAAGGTAAACAGTAGTGAAAGATGATATTGGCCCCCAAACATGAAGCAGCAAAAGCTTATCTAAAAGCTAAAAGAGTGGCTAAATACAGAAAGTAGCAAGAAGGCAATAAAGTATCAAATGTGCATTTGAAAGCTAAGTAGCTAAACATGGGCTAAAAGTAACAATGTACTTGTAAAGTCTGGTACAGGGGACACAATAACTCAACCAAGCACAGAACATGTCTTGAGATTTATTCAGAAACTGGAACTGGTGGGAGTCACACAGACTGGTCACACCAATGTTCAGGGGCAACTGAAGTGGAAGAATGGAGGTTTAGTGGAGAGATGGTTGCGGAGTGCAACAAACTCAGTTGCAATGACAAATCCTGCTTGATGGGCGAAGACGTGGTAAGAAGGCAGACGAGGGACCAGGAAGCAGAGATAAGAGAAGAGTCCGATAGGGGCCATGCAAAACAACCACATCCAGAGGGCAGAACCAGGAGATCTTTTATTATAGCAGTAATAACTTAGGATATGACATGCATGGAAGATCTTATCACCACCACATATGAAAGGGAAGTTTCTAGAAATAAGATGTGATCCGAGAGTCTCTTGAGTTCATTTTATCCTATTTGTATTCTTGTATCTGATTAAACTGTTTTTTTATTGTTCTTTTAAAATGAATAAATAAACATCAAATCAAATCAAATCAAATAATGGTCACTACCAAGTTATGTTTTGTTTATTACTTCCCACTTACTGTGATGTTATTTGAAGTAATTGCTAAATCTATTGCTGTTTCTGTGTTCATTGTAATATTATATCTTGTACCTGTTCCATTATTTATGCACACCAGTCTGTTATTTTCAATGAATTCCTCAACTATTCTCCCATTTATATCTGTGTGATCACTTCCCCAAAGATTACTGTGAGCATTAAAATCTCCACACCATACAATTTTCTCCTGTTACTGTCCTCATACTGCATTCATTGTTTCAGTATTTAATTCTTTACAATGATTATAATAATTAATAATGAGTATTTCATACTTACCTGTCCATATTTTAATATTTATGTATTCATGATCTTTTCCTATACTGTATTGATTATACTGTAATATTATTCAGTACAAATGTCATTATTCCTCCACCCCTTCCATTATCACTATCTCTTCTGGTTGCAGTGTACCCATGTAAAACAAACTATTTCTGGTTTTAACCAGGTTTCTTGAATACAGATAATATGAGGTTTTTCTTGTAGTTGTGATATGTAGTGTTTAAAATCTTGACCATTTGAGATGAGACTTCTAGAGTTCCATTGAAATATTTTTATTACCATATAGAAGTACCACCTTCTGACTGAGATGGTGTTGCTCCTTTACCCATCATACTCTCTACAGCTTTCCAACCAAGGTCATTCACAGCCAGGTACTTTTCTGCAGCCTTCACTATAATTTTGATCTTTCCAGTTTTCTTTACTGTCTGAGCTGAACAATTTATCATTTCCACCATAAACAGCACAAAATCATTTTTGTTCACTGTCATTGAATCACTGGGTATTTTAGAGCATCCATCACAAGCCTTTGGTTTAATGTTTGGTGTTATTGTTTGTTTTGGTCTCTGATTGATGTGGGATTTTTTTTTTTTTTTTTTTTTTTTTTGCAGCTTCAGCAAAAGTAATCCCTTTATCTAACTTTACTCTTTGGATTTCCTCTGCTCCTTAACTGAATTAACATCCCCGGTAAGCAGCAGTGTGTTCTCCTCCACAGTTACAACATTGAATTGTTTTCTTCTTTTTCACATTTCCCATACTCATGTTCACCTGCACATCTTCCACATCATTGTTTCTCTTTGCAGATCGCTGCTACATGTCTAAATTTCTGACATTTAAAACATCTTGATGGAGGAGGAATGTACTGTTTAACATCATAGCTCATGCATCTTATGAAGATTTTACTGGGTAAGCTTTCTCCGTCAAATTTAATCAAGACTGACAGGCTGTTACATCTTTCTCCATTTCTTGTAATTTTCAATCATTTAATTTCTTTTACTTTTGCTCCACGTATATTTTCTTGTATGTCTTCATTGGAGATTTTTAAAGGGACTCCACTAATGACTCCTCTACTCAGTTTTTGGTTTTCAATCGGACTGCAATGAACTTTCTTCCCATCCATTTTGTTAATCTTAATTGCCTTTCCTTGTTGAACACTGTCTTTGCAATGAACAATTAGTGCACCCCTTTGCAAAACCTTGGCACTTTGGACATCACCTTTTAGTTTGCTTATTGTTTTGGTTAGTTTAATTGGGTTCCATTCACCAAAAGTGTCTCCCTCTTGATTTAATTTAATAATAACTTTATGCTCTTCTTTTTTTTTTCAGGTGCTACTTCATTTTCCTCATTTCTGGGTTTGAAATATCTTCTGCTGATGTCTGTTTTTTCCGCTTTTTCCTGTTTTTTGAAGTGACTACATTACTCCAATCTTCTTCATTTCCAGCACTATTTTCTTCCATTTCATCAAACTCACTTCCTGATCCAAAACTCACCTCTGTAACCTCTTGTCCATTCACAGCCCAGTCGCTGCCAACCACCTTACCAAATCGCTAACTCATCTTGGCTCCTTCTTCAACCACTCGGCTCAGCCGCCAAGTTCCTCAAGCCCGGCCATCCACCTGATGAGGAACATCCATATTTAAGGCTGCAGCCAAGTGTGACCCGACGCTGGAGCATTGAGCCTTATTTGGTATTTATGCCTTCAGCCCGAAAACCTGAGATTTTAGTGATTCGGCTGACCTTGTTCTTTTTGCCTGCAGTATCCCGCCTGCTTGAATCCTGCCTTGCCTGTCGTCCACAGACAGACCTGCCAGACCTGCCTTGCCTTCTCCCTGCTTGTCAGACCTGTCGCGTTTCGGCCCTTCATTCTCCTGCCAGACCTGCCTCACCCATTTGTCTTGTTCCTTTCCTCTGGAGTACCTCGTGGAAAGCAACCCACTCTGTCACCTGGTGTCGCCACCTTTAAGATAAACAAAATAATTACCATCAGCAAATCTGCACTTTAAACTGGACCTGCTGACCCTGTTCTCCTCCCTAGGCGCTCCAGAGAACCTGCATACGAATAATTATACTGTATATAATAAACACTGTTGCTTTTTATGTCTGAGTCTGTTTCGTTTCTGGTGTCATGCTAATCTGGGTTCTGCCAGTCATTACAGTCATGAAGGTGGTTTTAATTCTCTGCCAAACTTCTTTTCATGTGTAAACCTGAGCATAGAAGTGCAAAAAAATAGTTAAAAATTAGGAATGAAACAAAATGTTGCACATTCTGTGTGACAGGTACCTTTTTGTTATAAGCTTTGCAATTTTTAAGATATTTGTTTAAAACTCTGGCATACAAGGACATTTAAATTAACAAGTGGTAGGCCAATGTCCTCCGTTGCTGAGGGATTTGAATAGTGAACGTTTTTAGTTTTCAAGGCAAGTGTTTTTCAAGACTGGAATAAGCAGAAATGTTTTTAGTGTAAGACATTCAAGTGGGTAAGAGTTGCACTGTGCAGAAGAACAGAGGTACCGATGGGTATTTTTTATGTTTATTTCATTCCAGTAGTCCCTCGATTATCACAGGAATTACGTTTCAGACACCCCCGCGATAGGTGAAAACTGCAAAGTAAGAATGTTATATCAGTGCTTCCGTCACTCTTGCAATGTTCTAAACTTCAAATTTCATGCTCCATCATCCAGGTACAAAATCCAATAATGGTCAATCAGGTCATCTGGGCTTTTTTTTGTTTTGTTTTTTTACCTATTTTGAACTAAGTGACCATTATTGGATTTTGTACCTGGATAATTAAGCATGAGCTTTGATGTGTTGAACAACTTTGGCTGTGAATGCCTGTCTGGGAGGAGTTGATGGGGGACAGGACAGCCCCCAGAAAACATCTTATCACCAGCAAATTGTTTGGTCCACTAAAGGCATGTACTGCTTAGTGGGGAAAACAGTTTACAGTACTTGGGACTCCTCAGACTGATGAAGCCCTCCGTAGGGTGAAACATCTTTCCACAAAGAAGAAACTGTCCAGATGACCTGATTGACCACTATTGAATATTCTAAACGCTTAAACCCACATAATAACAACATACTGTAGGTATATGTACTGTACAGTACTGCAAAATTTTACTCACCAACTCTGCAGACCAGCAGTTCGGTTCCAGTTGGGCTCTGTTCCAGTTTGGCAAACCTACCTTGCAACCATGAAAACCACCGCCCATCCAGGTTCATGCATGTGCCCATGGACAATTGATTTTCAGGAGGCTTCAGGATTATTTTTGACTTTCCTGTCAGTTCTGTGAGCTTAATAGATAGTGTAGATTTACATTACAAAACTTTCCCTCCATTTTGGCAGAAAGCCGCAGCCAGAAGCACTGTTGGCGTCTTGGTATTGTAGTTCTTTTGACCGGCATTGTAGTGTAGGCTTATTGAAAGAAAACTACAAAATGGCGGTGCCTGTCTCAAGTATTTTTCTGTTAACTTATTACTCCACAATGTCCCAATCATGTGAGTAATATTAAAGTTGGCACTGAAAAACCACGAAAGAGCAGGTTCGCGAAAGTCAACCCGCTAAGTAGCGAGGGACTACTCTACTTGTTCCTTTTTGCTTGTCAAAGGCAGCACAAAGTGACAGATTCTGGCAAGTGGAGAGAGCAACTTTATCCACCACCAGGCACATTGGAGGAGTCAGAGTGTGGGCAATGGTGGCCTTGGCCACAATAGATTAATATTTGGCCACCCCAGTCATCAGAGAAAACTCCACTTTTAAACAATATTAAGATTAGAAAGCATAGACTTTGCAATTCAGTGTTCAACAATGACCTTTCTTTGCCTAAATGTAGAAACATACCAAATTGGAAGTCAGTGCCTCAGTTGTTTTTCAAGTTATCATGCTCACAACATGCACAGAAGGATGGAAAGAAGGAGGGAATTTCCAATTCAGCCTCTTTTCTCCATGAAGGGGAGCAAAAAAAACAACAAAAAAAAAAACAAACTAGAATTCCTTTAATGGATGCCAGTTTTTAAATCATAATTGGATGTAGAAACCCTGTCTGAACACTTTAGTCAAGATTTATAAAGTTTTTATTTCTTAAATATTAAGATGTCTTCCACTTTTTGTATTTGTAGGATATGCATGTTTCTTAAAGCTGTAGACTTCTACACTAATAAGCTACACTTCTAACTTCTACACTTTACTAAGTTTGAAGATGTTGGTTTTTCAGCATGTGTGTGTAAATGAAGAGAAATGTGAGGAAAGTGTTGTTAAGAGACTGAAAGCTTGCACTCTGACATCAGATGTTCATCCAAAATAAGACCTAAAATTAAAGAAGCAATTCTCAGAAAGTTGTTTTTTTCTTTAATTGTGGTTCAGGACAGTAAGTAGGATAGTTGAATGTGTTTATCTCTAATAGTACAATCACGTTCAAAAACATGTAAATAAACAGAAAAAGAGACGAAGAAATACTCCGCTGACTTATTGCTGAAGTGCAGCCTTTTTAGCTAAACTTGCACATCCACCATTTGTAGACGTGTTGCCTTTCGGCAGCAACATAGCTAGGTTCTGTTTCTCATGTGACCTTATTTCATATCAAAAGCATTTCTTTAGAGAAGCTCATCATCTGCCAAGCTGTTCAAGTCCTGCAACATTGTAGCTTTTAACAGTTAAAATCCCAACAGACATTCTTCACATCTTATTAACCCTCTAGATATTTTATCAAAAAAAAACAAAAAAAAAACAGCATTATTAATGTTACATAGTACATTGTGTTACCAAACTCCTCATTATCCATCAGTAAAACACTCTGAATGGTTGAGTTCTCTCCAAGGTTATGTTTTTTATATCAATGTAGTACTGTAATTTCAGTACAGGGTGGTGTACTGTGAAATCTGTTCAGATTCTCAGTGGTGTATGATATTGGATTTTGAATCTCATCAGCTCCAGCAGCTGTGTTACAGCTGGAATGCTTTATAGCCACATTCAGTGGAAAAAAAGGGGTGACAAATGATGTAGTGCGTAGAGTTAACTCTAGAAGTAATATGTGGAACGTGTGGTACTAGCTCACTGGGAGAAGCCAGTCTGTCTTTTCAGTAAGTCAGTAATGTGTAAGAACAACTCACACTGTTGTTTTTTTTTTTTTTTTTTGTTTTTTTTTAAATGCAAAGGACTTGTGCTTGGTCAAGATTCACATTATACAATCTGGATACTAAGCTGTACAATATCAAAATTTAGGGTTGGACTGAACAAGTTCTTGCCACAACAGAATCACAGTCACGGACACAAACATCTGTCACTGCTTACCCTGATGCATGCTCAATAATCCAGGTGGAAAAATCCAAAAAAGCTAAGTCTGGTCCTCTGGACATTCAATAAACAAAACAAAACAAAGCAAAAAAAAAAAAAAATTGTAGAAACGTTACGTCTTTTGTCCGAAAGACTTCCTCAGTCTGAGATGCTGTATTCAGCTCATTCTTATAAATAGCACCCTCTCACAGTGGATCAACCAGTTTGCTGCTGACAGCCGAAACCAGCTGCTCACATGGTCAA
>JARVLU010000624.1:13447155-13458284 GCA_031762415.1 Simpsonichthys santanae
TTTAAAACAATTTTTGGCTGAGATATGACCGTTTTCATTCATTCTGACTGAAAATTTTGAACACTACCATTTTCAGCCGCTAGATGGCAGCAGAGTAGTAAGGCATGCTGTTGTATCATCTAGTAGGTAAAAGTGGCTATTATGACAATTTTTTAAAAAGCTCAAGACAAAAACAACTGGACTTTATTTATTATAGTTTACTTTATACTTTATTGTATTTGTCTTGAACTTTTTTGAATTTACCGTGTCCTGGATGACTGAGAAGCTTCACCAGCTATTAATGACACAATTGGCTTGCCATTGCCTGCCACCTTCCTCCAGCTTGCTGCTTGGAGCAAACGTCAAATCAGCTTCATTTTGTTGCACCGCCCCGGCAAAATGCAACTAATTTGGCCATTAAAGTGCATTTTTTAAGTTAAAGTTCAACAGGGACACTCCTTTGCTATAATTCTGAGCAAAAAAAATCATTGTTTTAGGTGCTTATCTTGTTAAATTTCGAAGAAACGCGCAGCGTTCCTCCTTTTTTTCCTCCCTGTCTGCGTGCTCCCATGAGCACCCAGGCATCAAATACTTTTGAAATTCAGCTGATTTGACCATTAAAGTCTGCAAAAGTTAGACTGAGACCCACCTTTACTATAAAGTCGCGCAAACAAATAATTGTTTTTAGGTGTTTAGCTTGTTAAATTTCAACTTTCCACTTTAATAGACATATTTTTTTTTTCACTACTTATAGGGCGGTGCGATGTTTGTGGCGGAAAATACAGAACTGGTTTGGTTGCAACAATTCCTTGGACCACTGTTGATAGATGCCAAACAGTCCAAGTATGAACCTGCAAGACACAGTCAATGCTCCGCCTCAGTTATCTGGTTATCACACCAGTCTGTCTATGAATAAATTCATTTAAACAACAAAACCTTTTTTTACTGTTTTACTTTCAAAAGCTGAAGGTGAACTCAGTGCATTTAGGAGAATTCATTGGTTGCATTTAAAAAAAAGATTAAGAATGTATTGATGATGAAATATATTTAAGTTGGACAGCGGTATGAAATTATAATGAATAATTCTGAAGAGGTTTGTTGTAGGTTGTGTTATGTATTGTTTGAATTGATTGTTTTGAATTGATATTGTTTAGAAGGGGCAGAAATTATAAGAATTTGTTCTTCTTCTGCTGCCTTTCATTTTATATGTATCTTATTTTAACTGTATGGAACAAGTTTTGTTTTAACTTAAATGAAATGAATGAATGAATAAATAAATAAAAATAAAAAAATCTCTTGATTCAAATCGTGTCAATAATGATGAATATACATAGTTATTCATGTCATATTTATCTAATTTAATGCTGTTTTTATTGATATGACCAATCAGTTGTTGCTATTTTTTCTTTGCACCGCTGAGTTGTTTTTAAGTCTGACTGTACTAAAGGTTAGAACTGTGCATAAATGTTGAACATTGAAAAACTAAATGATGAATAGTAACAGTGAACAGACTTACACGCATCTTTGTTTACTGATTTCTTGTTCTCTCTGCATCATTCTCACACGTTTTATTTCTGCACATTAATTCAGCAGTGTAGAAGGAATTGAAAGTGTAGAAAGCATTGCTTGAAACTTAATCAGAGGATTTTCACAGCATGCACAGATGATCAGATTATTAACACTCCTCCACGGCTTTCTCTGATGCCTGGAAAGCAGAATATCCGCCCTGGCAATCACTCAGAATTTCATTTTTGAATCTTATGGCAAACCTCAGGGCCGACTCTTTGTTTGTTTGTATTTCTCCTCCTGTTCCATGATGTTTGATGTCTACTTGAACATGTGGCAACGGTTAGAGATCTTTTTCTTTGTCATGGACTCTTTTTATTCTTTCCACTTCACAGAGTTTTACATAATGAACATGTAAAGCTGTGCATTGTAAACAAGAGTTACTTCAAGAGAAAATGTAATTGTGGCCAAGCTTGATTTTTGTGTCTTCTGAATCCCTTGGGTGATTTATTATCCTTGGCAGCGCTGATTGTTGTGTAATCATCTTCTTCATCCTGAGGAATAGAAGAACATTCAAGTTCTCCTTAAGGTGACTTTCTAACCAAAAAACGTTTTGGGGTTTAAATTTCAAGATGCATTTGTTTTTCAAATCAGTTTTATTCCCATAATTATGAAGGAATGTGAACGCTTCCGGTTTGAGCAGAAAGGAGCACCTTGATCGCATTAAATAAAAATTCACAGGACAAATGGGACAAAAGCAGTAACATCTGAACTATTTGAAGACAAAATACATTTTTATAAAAGGTCATGAAATGCATTTCACATTTTAAAACACATTTTGATTAGAGCAAGAAAGCATTCAGAACTCCAAATTTGATGAAACAAAGTTAGTGATTGTATTATATTTGGCCTGACTGAACATAATAGGGGCCGAGATGGTGCAGAGGCAGGGCAGCCGGCTCAGGACCAGAAGGTCCGGGGTTCGATCCACGGTCACTGCATACCTCGTTGTGTCCCTGGGCAAGACAATAATTATATGACAGTCTGTAGCTCCCATTCATAGAAACAATAAGATAAATACACACAAGATAAAGAGTCTGGTGCTCACTGAACTTCGCTGATGAGAGAAGACAGAGTTCAAGGGATGGCCTGATTGGACATAATCTTGGAGCACATCCTCTGCTGCATCATCTTCTCCATAGAGTCAAGGCCCAGTCCCACCACAGAGCCTGCTTTCTTATCAAGCCGATTCAGCCTTAGGATGCCCTTCTTCATGCCCCACAACACCAAATAAAGTACACTGGACACAATGGATTGCTAGAACATATGCAGTAACTTAGAGCAGACCCTAAAAGAGGTCAGCCTTCTGGGAAAGTACATCCTGCTCTGCCCCTTCTTGTACACAGCGTCCATAGTTTCAGTCCACTTCAGCTTGTTGTCCAGCTGTAGCCCCAGATACTTATAGGTTGAGACCATCTCAACCTCCGACCCATCAGTAATGATGGACTGCAGAATCTCAGGTATTTTTTGGCATAAATCTATAATGAGACAAAATCTGTTTATCTGAAAAGAAACCTGGATGAAGTTTAAAAAGAAGTGAGGAACATGAAGAAATAATGTATCCATCTAAAAATTGACCTTAAATTCCAATGACACAAGTGACAATAAAACCAGTTTAGTGCAGCTTCCTCATGCATCTTGATCAAGAATGTGTGTTCCAGTAGTCAGATCTGGTGGACGGTCGGCAACATGTACGTCTTTATTGTTATTATAGAGCAAACAGATGGAAGCAGAAGCATCGTCTTTGCTGTTACATCATTCTGCTTCTGCATTTTCTGCATCATTAATCTCTGCTCCTGCCGTTTCTCAAACCTTTACTTCAGAGACGAAGGAGACAGCGTTGTTTGCTGCCATTCATCATGTGAGTTACGCAGTATTGGCAAGCTCTCGGTCCTACAGTTCCCATCGTAAAAGACGTGGCCAAAGCATATGTTGTGCATCCTCACAAACACCTAATCTTTGTTTTTGAACTATTAATCATCTAAGGCTGTGATTAAAACAGCCGCTACAGTTGTTTTAGAATTGTTGGGGGGAAAATGGCTAATTTTTTTTATTTTTAATCATGTAGCAGTTCCAATTTCAGGCAGTTGATGTGAATCATCTCCGCTGGTAATTTATTAAATGGCGAACTCGTGTTGTTGACGCAGTACGATTAAGTCGACAAGTTGCTGCTTGACTGTAAAACGAGATTTACGGCTGCATCCATGGAAGCATGTGGAAGGCATTTCAGCTGTGGACAATATGAGTCACGCAGCCAAAAGGACTCTCAAATCCGTCCTTCGCAGGTAGCGCTTCACCAAGGAAAGGCTGGTTTTTATGGTTCATTTAAAAACAGTAGTTTGTGGCAGACAAAAACAAAATGTTCGCTTTACTGTGGCTTCTGTTACAAAACACTCACATGTGCATTAATTTATGAACTTCTGCCTGTTTCGTGACAAACGTAAAGAACGTTCTTGGTGTCCTGCTTTTAAAGTGTTGCAGAGCTTTAATTTAAATAAATCACCCATCCATTTATGATGAACATGCAAATTCCACCCAGCCGAGATTTGATCCGGTAACGTGCTCACTGAGAAGCTGCAGCTCTGCTAACTGAGCCACCGTGCTGCCCTTATTAACTAAAGCAATGTTAGTATAATGTGAATGAGAAATAGTAGAAATTAACTACGAGACAAGACAGAAATATGCCATGAAGCGCATAAGCTCATTTATTTTTCATTTTCTGTCTTTAAATATGAAGCTTGAGAAAACAAAGTTTGAAGTCATTAAACCTGATTTTAAATAGGTATGCAAAATGTTTATGTTCTATTTATACTTCTGCATCCTATTACTTTTAGGCGCAGTCATTACATTAAATTTTGTGTCATAAACATGTCAGATAAATGTTTTTTTTTTTATGTTTATTAAGTTTGTTTTCAGTCTTAAAGCCAATAACTCTGTTAAAATGAATGCATCCCTGCATCATGTGAACAATTATGTTTCCACCAAGTCCTTATGCTGGGTCACCTGAGAAAACTCTTTTGCCTTTAATAAAATTGTACATTTGCAAAAACATCCATGGCAGCGCTCGTTAATCACCTCTTTAAAAACTACTGAATCTATTTTCTCTTTTCATTTAAAAATTGAGTTCAAAGGTCACATCCTGGTCATTTGTTTTCCCACTCTTGCCCGTCAGTTCGTGTGTTTGTACGCTATCAGACTTTTACTTGTTTACAGTGTTACGTACAGTAGGTGTACGCACACACACATGCACACATGTTCTTGCATTTCTATCTTGTGGGGACTTTGCATTGACCTCCATTCATTTCTATAGCCCAACCCTGACCCTTGTCCTAAACCTAATCCCTAACCCACCAACAAGACTTATCCTTATGGGGACCTGGCTTTGGTTCCCACAATGTAGGATTTTTTTTTTGCAAAATTGGTCCCCACAGTGTAACCTGAAACAAAAACGCACACACGCACACATTTTATTTAAAACATTGCTTTTGCTAAATATCAGTTCTTGGCTAAAAATGTTTTTTTTTAATGTTTTTCTTGTCATTATATGCACATTCATTAGTTTCCTTTAACCTCATTCTTGATTTATTTGATATGAAGTCACAAATTAACCAGTATTTAAAAAAAAAAAATAAAAATAAAAAAAATAAAAACATTTATTTAGAGTTCAACTGGTAATAATACAACAAAATTGTCTAAAGCATGCTTTCTTGGTACAAAGTATTGATGTTCTTGTGCAGCAAGGTGGCGCAGTTGATAGAGCTGTGGCCTCTCAGAGAAAGACCGCTAGATCAAATCCCAGCCAGGGACCTTTCTGGGTGGAGTCTGCATGTTCTCTCCGTGCATGCGTGGGTTTTCTCCGGGTACTCCGGTTTCCTCCAACAGACCAAAAACATGCATGTTAGACTGATTGCTAACTCTAAACTTTCCCTATGGGTGTTAGTGAGAGAGTGAATTATTGTCTCGTTTGTCTCTGTGTGTCACTGTGATGGACTTGCGATCTGTCCAGGGTGTCCCCCACCTCTCGCACAGTGATAGCTGGGCATGGGTAGACCCCCGTGACCCAAAAAGGAAGAAGCAGGTAAAGATAATGATGGATGGATGTTGTTGTTTTTAGATCATGACTGACAGAGATCCTTAGAGATAAGATGAGGTGTTCTGTCAGTGAAGAATGGAAGCAGAGCTGCTGCTCCTCTGCACTAAGAGGAGTTAAAGTGATTTGGGCATCTGGATGCCGCCTGGGTACCACCCTCCCACTAGGAGGAGACTTTGGGGGCAGACCCAGAACTAACAGGAGGGATTATATATCCTTCCTGTCCTGGGAGTGCATTGGTATCCCTCAGAATTAATATTTCTTTACCTCTTTTTCTATTGCAACAAACTTTTCTTTGTATCAATACTTTTTTTAAAGGTTACATCCACTCTCTTAAGAGAAGTTACAATAAATCATTTTTGGGGGGTTTATCAAAGCTTTTTTTTTTTTTTTAATAGATGCTGATAAGGGTGGTGCAGTATTTCAAAACCATCCCAGTAGGCTCTTTGCTGAACACAAAGCTGTTTAGTTTGGCCTCCCAGCTGTGAAACTCATGTTAAATTAGTCAGGGGGGTGTTTTGAAACATAGCAAAAGGCTAAAAGTCTCTGTAAAACCACTGACAAAGGTCTATTGTCAGTTCCATTTTTATTAAATAACAAAAAAGTCATTATAAAGTAGATTTTCTTCTCACAAAGTTCAGCCTGCTCTGATTGGTCAGCTCACTATTCCACACCAGTTCTGCTTTTAATACAAATTTGTATTCACACTCAAATTCACACCATGAGGTTTACAGAAAAGGAAGCGCAAGCGTTTGAATATGAAGTTTGATTTAATGGTAAATTAAAGAAATTAATTAAAAAAAAAAACACACATTTTTTTTATTTTTTTTTATTTTTATTTTTTTAACATTTGGGTGCTGTGCTGTGATTTAATTACTTACTGGCCGAGAAAGAACAATGATCTCAGTTCTCCTGACAACTTATCCCAAAGCTGCAGTGAATAAACTAAACACAAACTGGTATTAATAAAGTCCGAGTCTGTTTAATTTATGTTCTTCAGTGAGTGCAGAACACAAACAGTTCCCACTGGCTCCAGCACAAAAGATTTAAAGATAGACTTTAAAGAGCAAAGAAATTATGACTAGACATTCCTCAAGCCACAACTCGGGGCACGGAAACAAACCATGTTTGCCCTTGATTCTGGCACAAATAGACTAAATGTGGGCTATTTTCAGTTTTACAAGCTCCATCCTAATGGTAAATTATAGCGTGAGTCAGGATGTGCGATTCAAGCGGGGGATAATGAGAAGCATTCGCCGACAGTGAAGCTGGCCTTGAGCCAGCAGACGTCTACGGGCTCTGTATGTAAACATGATGTCATGTGAAGACAGATTCAATAATCAGCATCTGATGCTTGGACCTGGGCCTGACACCAACCAGAGGAGGGAACATTTGGACTCTGAATTCAAACCACAATCATAGCGTGCAGTAATCCTCTATACGTGTGATAACAGGCGATTGCATTATCATTTTTAAACCAGCAACATTTAGATCAGGTTGCAGGAATGGGCCAAATGGTTTTCCTTGCAATCAGCTGGAGGCAGTTTTTCAGAACATGAACTGTCGTGAACAGCCGACCAATCTAAGAAAGAAATGCACTTTCTCACGTGAGATCTCGCAAGATAGATGTGTTGAGGATGACTCTCAGCTACTACCACGCCAGATTTTAGCTTAATATCTGCAAAACTGACCGAGTTGGAGCCAGTTCTGTGTTGACTAAGGTGGATTAGCATTTTAAACTGGTCAATTGATTCCAATTATTATTGTTTTAAATGTACAGACGATCAATATTTCCAGTGTTTCAAATAAGTCCGACCAATGTTTTATGGCAGTAGTTCTCAAACTGGGGTCCTCGGACACCCAGGGGTGCTTGGGGGTCTGCAAAAATAAATAAATAAATAAATAAATAAATAAATAAAATTATATACAGTATACTGTATATTTATAGTTCAAAGTTCAGTTTTATGTAAAGAGTTTTCTGTAATAATTTGAAGAAGAGCCAACACATTTATTATGTTTCATTATGTGAACAGGTAACGTTATAAAGTGGTTTTCGATACTGTTAATTTTCTCGAAACTGTAATTTTTGGACGTTAAATTTAAAAAAAAAATTTGTTCAAGTGTGTTTTGAATGAAAACTACCCCACGTTTAAAAATATAAAAATTGTATTAACACTGTTAAAGAACAGCTCTTAAGTATTTATGCTACAAGAAATATTTCCATTGCAATAAAGAGACAAACTGAAGAAAATGATTGAATAAATGTGAGTTTTTATGAGGGGGTCCCTGAACCCAAAAAGTTTGAGAACCCCTGGCTTATGGGATATTTTGCTAACAGACATAACTTATGTAACAGTTAATGCATAATGTTTTAAACAATGTTGTAAAATGTGTAGAGCTTAGACCTTCAGTTGAGGATCATTCTCAGCTACTACCATGCTGGATTTCAGCTTAGTATGCACAGAGACATTTTTGTGTTTTCTAAAGTTGCATAGCTGCAGCGCTCATATAGTAAAACACGCACACTAGCACACGCCTTTGGTGTGGTGATAATAACAACTGGTCTAATGTGTTTCCTCCACTTTATTTCTTAAGAGGCGATTGACCCATTTTTAGTAACAACGACTTTAATGTGTAGCAAATAAAAAGAGTAAAAAGTCATGAGCTTGGACCACCAACACAGTTTGTGGCACTCTTTGTTCAGTTGTGTGACCTCAGTGGTCACCAGAACCATTAAATCTCAAGTAGGACTGGCTCGAGGCTCACATGCTGCTGAGTGGCACTTTTGTGGTTGTGGTTGAAACGAACAGGAGGCATTCAGGCACAGAGAGAGGAATTTAGTCATTCTCATCATCAGAGCCAGAACAACGAAGGTCTCTCTGTCTTAGGTGCATAATTTGGCATTAATCATGTTTTAGCCACTTTTTTTTTTCCAATCCAAATGTTCAAATGAAATGAAAATTGCAAAGAGTCTTGTTTATAGTGCATTTGTTTTAAAGCAAAATGGCTACTATCTTCTGAAAAGAATGGCACAATCTTGGACTGGAACTGATCACACAATGGGTCAAAAGACAAGAAGAAAGGTCCACTTGGTGCTTCATTAGTCCTATATGGGACTTTGTTACCCTATTTATCCATATTAAGTGTTGGAATCAATGTCGTCTCTTCTCTTGTATCTTTTAGGGTGAATATTTTGACATAGTGTCACCGATATGCAGAAAATCCTAAAATCGAAGCAGACACAATGGCTTCTCGTGGTCCTTAAACTGATTATGATTAGTTCCAAAAGAACAAAACAGACTGGAAAAAAGTAGGAAAACAAAAGCGTCAAGGTTTTTGCTGAATGTTTCAAATTAACAAACCACTGCGAGGCAAAATGGTAACTCTGGTCAAGTCCAAAAATGATTTTAACCGTTTATCTGGGCAAAATGAAGAAATGTAGTAAAGATGTTTGGATGGAGGCAAAACTTTGTCTAGACATGGAGACATTTAGCTGCGAAGGTCCAGCAGACACAACATTTATATATTTCTACTTGAGACCTGAGACTTTTGAAGTTAAATATCATATTTCATCTTTAATTCCGTCAAACCCATGAGGATAAACAATATTTCCCAGCAAATCTGTTCATGGGCGATGTGTCAGTCTGTTTGCTCATTGGTGGTGGACATCAGAGGGATTTGAAGAGCTTTTGCCAAAAAAGCATCTGCAGCTGCTTTAAAAAAAAAAAAAAAAAAAAAACTTTACGAGCGTCATAAAAAAGATCCAAAACAACGCAGCAGGCCAAATCAATAAACACTAGAAAATAAAACATATGAACATGAAAAATGCAGGAAGCTGAAGAAACAAAATTAATTTCAAGAACTCATCACAACTGAGTCCTTGGTTAACCACATTTACACTTGCTTTAATGATAAATAATTAAATATAAAGGCCTTACAATACTGTATAATAATACTTAAGTACAAGTATCTTTCATTTATCTGTCATGAACTTGATTAACCTTGTACTAAGTAATCAGTAACCGGTTTCTTATGATCCTTTTACTCATACAGAAGCTTTTTTAAATAAAGGAACAAAAGCAAACATGTGCAGACTTGGACCTTGAATAAGAACAATGTTCAGGATCACTCTTTATTTATTTATTCATAAAACACAGAGTCAATTTTGGTGTTCGCAGATGGAAATCCTAATCCCTGTGTCTGCATCACTCCTCAAAAAGAGGTTCAAAGTAATTAGGAAAAAACTTTGGGGGTTTTTGCTTCTGAATGCTGCAGGAGGATTTAATAAATTCTTCTAAACCTCCGGCAAACGATCCGGCTCATTAGGAGGAGATAAATGATGGAACCAGCGTTTGATGCAAACAGAAAAGGCATAAGTGATTCTTTGATTGTGGGTGTTTTACCCCCATGCTTTATGGTGTAAGAGTGCTTTTCATTTTCAATAAATAAATAAAAAAATGTCCAAAAATATGAAACAGGTTTGCATGGAAAGTGTATAATCGCTCACCTTTTGTATCTTTATCGCAACCTTGAATGGCCTAATTAAGTTGTCTGGTGTAGACATTTACAATGAAACATAAGAATTAGGCAAAAATAAACTAAATAACTATTAAACTACACTTTTTGGTGAAACTCATATACAACAACTTGATTTTTGTTTGTTTTTTACCCCAAAAGCTGCTGATTATGTTTATTCTAATGAAAGAATGACTCTTTTCTTCCACATTAATGCAATAAATACTAAAAATACCCATGCACAGTAAGATGAAATTTATTCCATCTGCTTTCAATATAAATGATGCTTAAAGACATCATAAACTTTAAAAGCTATAAAAATCTTCTTTTTTCCATAGATTAGTTGCTGCAAAGAAACCAAACCACAAATAATGCAAGTTTCCCAATCAGGTTTGTATCATGTTGAGACGTTAACACCAGAAACATTTCTTCTTCGGTTTCCAATTTTTTTTAAATACTGGAAACTAAAAATACATAAATAAATAAATAAATAAATAGTTCCTCTAAACTTTTTTCCATTGATTCCGTTTCATTTTGATGCAAGATATAAAAAAAAAATTATCACAAATCTGTAAAAATGGACAGTTAAAAGTTGTTTAGAGAGAGGGGAAAGAGATTTAGTGCTAAAAAAATTCAAATACTGTACAAAGCCACGTTTCATCACAAAACGAAAGGTTTTTTTTTTGTTTGTTAGCTTTGTTTAACACTTTTTCTAAACCTAAACTAAAAGACCCAGAGCACTGACCCTAAACTGAACCCCCTGACCCTATTATCATCGATAAGAACGAAACATTAAACCTACTAGGAGGTACAGTCTGAATACGTATGGGTATGATAACAACTAATAATGGTGATTTAATGACTGATAACATTTGAAGCTGGGTTTTATCAAGGTTTTCTGCATGTAGTTTGAGGAGTTATTAATTTTGTTATGTAGTTTGTGAATTACAGGTTAGATTAATTACGTAGAGTTATTCAT
>JARVLU010000624.1:13471452-13491836 GCA_031762415.1 Simpsonichthys santanae
GGCAGATATAATAAGATTTTTTCTTCTTTCTGCTGCCTTTCATTTTATATTGTATATTTTTATAGGATACATGTGTTTGTTGTGTATTTTATTTTTATAAAATTAATAAATAAATAAATAAATAAATAAATAAATAAATAAATAAATAAATAAATAAATAAAAAATATTTTAGGCCATTTTAAAAGAATCCACTTGAATTGATTTCTTGTGATTTTAACTGTAAAGAGCACATTAAATTACCTTGAGCAGACATTTTGGTGACAGGTAACAGGGCAAACGAGGACGCAGGTTTTTTTTATTTTCTGAAAGGAATAATTCCCAACCAAAGCTCTGATTTTACAATGTCAGCTGGAGAACTGTAAGTTCTGCCATTTTCAAACGGGAGGACTGCTCCATTATTGCTTTTGGCATCTGAGCAAATGGAAACTGTGAGCTGAATGAATATTTGCCCTTTGAGGAGTTAAAACCCCCACTTCAAGTTCAAAAGGGCTACTTCATTCCTTCCTCAGGTTTTAGTTGGCGATCCAAGAATTAAAGCCACTCCTTCCTAATTCACGGCTGCTTCGGGACACGGGATGTATTTACACATGTGTTCCCTTTTTTGAGTGAAAATTAAAACTTACGATTATTAACATAATGTACAATAATTTTATGGACACAATTGCCTTTATTTACAGTAAAGCTTAAAATTGTACCAGGTTTCATTGAATACCATCAAATATCCAAAATGTTAAATTATCATGTTGGATTTTATTAGAACATTTATATCCCTTCATCCAGGCTCCAAACTTTTCTGTTTCTAGCCTAAACAAAAATTTGGACCAATCACGTTTGCAAACTTATTGCTACGAGCATATTTTATGTCTGACCACAAACAGTGGCAGCTTTCATTTGCTGACATGTGGTTCTGCTCCATCCTCGTGATTAAAAAAAAAAAAAATCAAGGCTACATCCAGACATCTGCTACTTGTCTTTTGAAAGTGCTCACCATTTCCAATTTTTGTTACTTACCAGATAACTCTGTGACACAAGCGGGACAAGAAGAACCACCAAAACACCAGAAGAATGGAAACCAGATAATTACGTAGATGACTAAAGAGGCTTTTTTTTTTTTAACTATACATTTTTGATTTAACATATCATCTTACCCAGAGGTCTTTGTGGCATCTAATACTAGAAAACATCTAACAAATAGAAAACTGTTACTTTCAGAACAAAATTAATCGAATTTTAGTGTAAATGTCTGGACAGTTTAGAGTTTATACATAAATTATCACAAAAATACTTACTGGTATGTTTTTGCTGGAATCAAAAAGAGCTGTTTTCCTATCTAAATATTTGTTTCAAGCTAAGTTGAACAGAACTAAACTAAGATAAGCTAAACAGTAATTATTCTTTTGTTTTTAGGCTATCAAGACAAAATATCACATTACGGAGCCTGTCCCTGTGTTGCCTCTTGTCAGACTGATGTTTCATGATTTTAATTGTTCATGCAAGGCTTGCATCAGATTCAGCAGGTGAGCAGATCTGCAACATGTTGTATTTAAAAAAAAAATGATATTCAACATGACCTTTCTCTGCATGTGATGGTCATTATTCGGTGTTCATTCCAGATGACATGTGGGATACAGGCTAGTGTTTTCACGCCACGGTTGAAAGTCCATATAAAACTTTTTTTGCTATCCCTTAAACTCATAAGTTCTAGATGCAAACATCTCATTTAATGCCTGATATTTACTGTGACGTGAACAGTGTTAGAAGCTAACAGAACAGAATAATTGTTAGTGGTAAATGTAAACTGCTGAAATAGGATGCGAGGTTCTGTCTGTGCTCTTTACCATCTGTCATCCTGCAGTAAATCAGGAACTGCTCCAGCGCCGTAGTGAGTTTTATTTCCTTTGAACTTTGGGCCAAGACTGGTAATGCACAGCTGATTGAAATCTGCCCCTGCCGTACTGAAACCTGGTCTTTAGAGGATCTTTAGGATTGAGTTTTTAGCCTTTTATTCAATGATACCTTTTGAATGTTGAGCAAAACATAATAGTATAATTGATCGTGCTATTTCACATGCTAAATCACTTTTTCTTTTATTCTAGGTTATATAGGAATGTAAATTAAGTTAAATAAAACCAAACTTGTGCTTTTAAAGGGCTTGCTGCATATCTCCTTGCACGTGTCTTACTGTTATCTAGAGATCTTTGCTCCAAAGAGCTGATGTTTCTGGAGTTCTAAGGGCTTAGGAGATTCCCAGACTTCTCTTTTACCATGATTTACAAAGTTCTCGTCTTTCTAGGGTCTTAACTTACAAAAGTCACAGTTTTCTTATTCCTTTTTTTTGCCCTTTCAAAGGTTCCTAGAGTCCTACGGTTCCAGGTCCCTACATTCTCAAGTTAGGTTTAAACAATTCCAGCTTTTTTTTACCCCATAATTGCGGTTTTCATTGCACTATGTCCCAAAATCTCTATAGTCCCATGCCAAAAGTTCAATGAATTAAATGTTTCTGTAATCTTATATCCTAATAGTCTATGTTCTCAGTACCCTACATTGTAAAGACTAGCTTCAAGAGTTCTGGAGTCCAAAAGTTTTGTTTCCAAGGCATCAAGTCACAAAATATCTGAGTCCAAGCCATAAGTTTAATAAATGTCCTGTTTCTATTGTCCTATACTCCAATAATCTGTTCCCAGATCAAAATTTAACAAATTTTCCTAGAGAGTTCTTGCATTTCCATGCTCTCAAACTCTAGCAGTCTTAAATTCCCTGTTACTGTAACTGTTCTTCCACTGGTTCATGTTAATAGACTTCTACATTCTTAGTATTCTCAAGCACCAAGGTTCGAAAGTCCTTTTTCTAGGTTATGTTCCTTCCTTGCCAAGGATCTAGTCAGAATTTCTTGAGTTTCCGGAGCCACCGTTTTATCGTTTCAACACTCAAACAAGTTGGGTCATTTATTTTAAATAGGAGCCAGGCTTTCCAACAACTACAGGAAAGGTACAAGTGGTTGTAAATTCTTTAGTTTTTGGGGTGCATGAAAAGATCTGTTACATTTGGGAGGTTCTGTGTTCAGTCTGACCTTGATTAGAGTATTAAAAAGCCTGTGTACTTATCCCAAACCACTAATTTGGGTCTTTGGCGTGTTTGCCTCACTACAAAACGTGATAGATAGATGTGAGAGTGGCATGTGTTTTCTTTTATAACATTCAGCCTCGACTAAAATGTCAATCTTTTCTTGATTTTTTTTTCCATTGTGGTGGGAAGTAAAGTCTTCATATAATCCCTCACAGCTTAATCCACTGCTGCAGATGATAACGCTTCACCACTGTTTCATAACGACTGAAGATGAAGCAGAAACTAAATTAGGTCTGAAACAACTGAAGTCTAGCAGCCTACTTGAAACTCTTAATACAAAGTGAACGCAGATGCACCCTGAATTGTTCTTGAATAAATATTCCTATATTGAAACCAGACAGTGGTACATAAAGAATGGTGTCAGGTATCAATAGACATTTTTTTTGTGATTTTGAAAAGCATTACTTGATTTGGTTCCAGCGAGAAAAAAAAAATACTTATGGGCCTCACTGTCTTAGGTAACTCCATATTGACATTTCAGCAAAAATCAGAGCCTGATGTTGAGACGTATGAACAGCCTTTCACATATTTCAGCAGGGTCAATAAGTCTAAAAGAAGAGAAGAGTGGGGTTTTAAGTATTTTTTTTAAGCTGGCTAGGCTGTACAGAAAAAAAAAAATCATAAAATATGTACCAAGTCTAAGATAGTGGATTTATGTGCTCCTATACTGGAATGTACTTCTTTCACACGCAGACCCATTCTATCGCTTTGATGATTGACATGTACCAGCTGCTCACACACTCATCTCCTACTTTTCCAAACTTCAATGAATGAACTTTGATTTGTTTTCCTTCACAATTTCTTGTGGACATCAAGGTATAAGGATAAAACATTAAAGCGTTTTTTTTTTTTTTTTTTTTTTTTTTCTCCAAGGAGTTTCTGCACGTCTTCTTGTTGTAGTGATCTTGACCTCAGTACCTCACTCCCCCAATCTCTGGCATTTGTGCAGAACTCCTCGAAAATCTTTTGCTTTCATCAAAATAAACAGTTGTATTGCTTTTATTGCACCATCAGACATGCAATGAGTGCAAATATCTATGCAATGCTATAATCAGCTCAAATGCATTCGCTATCTCTGGATAATCAAGACTTGATAGGACACATTCCAAGTGGTTGTTATGTAAAAGTCTCGATGGTGGAGTTGTTCTCAGACTCCCTGCTGTTAACAAAATGGCTTTCAGCAGAGCTCACATGTATTTAGCTGTCAAAATAAATAAAAGTTAGGACTTCAAAGCATTTTTTCTCCCAGACGTGTTGAGATGAGTTGGTTTTGTCGCTCGTCACGAAACAAACTCGTCTGTTGGCGTTTACAGCTGCAGCTGTAGGGTTGACATTGTGATGGTCCTGGCTACAGAGCTTTGGCTCGACACATTAAATGCTATACATAATAACAGTTTAGTTCATCATTCCACAACAATTTAAAAACAAATTCAAAATACAAAATGAACGTTTTCAGTAGTTTTATTGAAAAATGCCTCTTCCGTTTCAGAAATAAATAAGAAAATAAGGCTGTGTGTAATTCACAAATTGTGCAGTTGAAACATGAGAAAAGCAATCCTACATCAATAGTTTTGCCACCAAATCCAAACTGCTTTGATAGAAAACAACAACTATATTCTGACTTCAGTAAATATACAGCACAATCATGCAATTTAACCTTTGGTAACAAAGCTAAAACAAATGTGATTTGTTACAGATAGTCAGATTACCATATTGCTTACAGGCAGCACAGTGAAGAAATATTTAGGCATGAAATTGTTTGTTTGTAACCAATAAAGAAACAGACTAACATTTTGAAACAGGACAAAAAAAAAACACCATTTTGTTACTCTTAGGGAACACACATATTGTACTGGTTTGCACATATGCTTTGCTGGTTTTCACATGATTGGTTCTTTACAAACTGGAGCCTGATAAACACCTGCAGTTATATTACAAGCAGACACTGAAGGGAAACATTTAGCAAGCACACAGGTTTGTAACAAAGCGTTCTATTCATCTTGCTAAACTTTCTCATGTCAAAAATATATAAATGTTCAATAGAGCCAGAGGTATCAAACCCATATAAGTGTTACTTTTGTTCTGATTATCATCTCAAGTGTTAAAGTCCTATTTTAATAGGAGAGCTTCTTATTATTGTAGCTATGATGCTAGTCTTCCTGTATTGTCTTGTAGTGATCGCTTTCTTCGCTGGCCTCTTGATCGCAATGGCTCAACCTCTCCAACTGGCTCCCCAGGTAAAGATGCTACATCAGGTTCAGGCAAGTAGTGGGTGGCTAAAAAAAGTATTTGGCCAATCAAAAAAAATGGTTTGCTTCAACATCTATTCTTGTTAACAACTGACATAGTTGCGCTGTAGGCTAAAACTTCTATCAGATTTTTTAATGAGGTTTTGTGGAAATGTAATACTGATGGCTCTTAGTTTAAAAAAGAGTTTGCTTTTGTCTGGACTCATCAGCTAAATGGGTATTTTGAGCAAAGCCAAGATCAAAATGTATTCCAGCCATCTAACTCCATTCTCTAAAATTTCATAGCGGTTACTACAAACACTATTTTATAAACGTCTATGTCATTCTTTTTGTATTAAACACTTATATTGGTTGGAAATTTATCCTATTTTTGCGAGAAATGCAGTTTTCATTTTAAATTGGAGTCATTTTAATGCTAGTAAATCCACGTTGGTCTTGGCCCTGCTCAGGCCAATTAGCTTGTCATACCTGTCAAAACAGTTTACTTCTCCAAACGGCTATTGTTTAAAGAGCCACAGTGTATTATTTGGTCATAATCTTTCCACAGAAGCCCACTTTAAAAGAGCTGAAATATTGCATTAAGTTCCAAAACTCCCTACAGGTAATTTTGATATAACATTTAATAAGCTGAAGTAAAAAATTGATCAATTGATAACATAAAAGAAACATGATAAGGGGAAAAAATTGCACTGATTTAACCAATGTAATCAAAGATCATAACGAAAAGTACAAATGAAACATGCTTCAGTCTGGACCAGAGCTGTATGAGTCACTTAGGTGTTGTAAAAAAGAGGTTATGCTGATGGTAAGTAAGCAGTGAGTTATGAGGCACAAGCTCAATAAAGATGTTAACATGATTTTTTTTTTTTAGTGAAACATCCTGGTTTGGTCATTTACAAGGCAAAAAAAAAAAAAAAATTAGTTTTATTTACACATATCACCAACATTAATGTACTGAGATCCTCTCTGTTAGTAGTTGTGTTGGCTGGTGTTTGTACATGCTGCTTCCTTTGTAGAAATGCTCAGTCTCTGTTTTATTATTTCCCAACGGTTTGTGGTTCAAGATGCAAACAGGCCAGCAGGTTGCCATCATTGTAGCTTGTAGCTGTGATATATTAGTGCCAGTACGCTCCATTCCATTTTTTTTTTTCTCTTTTTGGCTTTAAGAATGTTTGTTTTAATGTTCAGCAATTATGTCCATGGTGATTATCCATACAAGCCCCAAAGCAAACGGGCAAACATCTCAGAAACAGGACTTCAGAGTGTAAAGCGGCACAGATGACAAGGTTTACTATGCCAAACCTGGAAACAGTTCAAAAAGAGTGTGAGATTTCACTGTGGGGGAAAGTTATTAGCTTTTTAATGAATGTAAAGCATCATACATTAATAGCTAGAACGTCTTCATGCAACTTTCAAAACGTTAACGTCAAATGTATGGAGGTGTTAAATGATAGTTGTCCACGAGGTCAAGCCCCACCATCCCCAAAACAGCTGCTGTGAAATTTCGCCAAGGCTCGACCTTATTCACATTTCGAAATCATGCACACGGATTACTGTTTAACGTTGTCCAAAAATGTACATTTGCTGTAAAATATTGATTAAACTTTTAATGAGTTGCATTTGTTCCTTTTTGTCAGTCCTTAATAGTGAGGACTTAGAGATTTGAACTGTGTCTGAAAAGAACGTAACAACTCCGTTCAGAGTGTAAAGTAGGAAAACCTACATTAACATCTCTCCATACATTATCAATAAACATAAGCAATGAGTTGAATATGTAATTAGTGTGCATACATTTAGTGTATTTTCTCATGTCAACCATGCAGGACTTGGATATTGTTGAGTGTACCTGTGTATCCCTGTCCATTGTAAGGAATGCCAACACACTGAGAGGAGTCGCAGTATCCTGGGGGTCCTGGTGGTCCTCTCACACCTGGAGTACCCTGACGACCCGGTGGGCCACGAGGCCCAGCGGAGCCAGAAGGACCTGGGGGACCACTTCTTGACTCGCCTGCTGGTCCTGCAAATGAGAGTGAGCCCAGTTAAAGAGGGGAGACCCTCGGCGTTCAGCTGACATCACTTGTATTCCACTTCTGTGGAAACAGCTGGGGTCATCGAGCAGCAACTTCAATTTTTCAATGGCTCAATTAAAGAGCTTGACTAAGACAAAAAAAAAAAAAAAAGGAGATGCAGTCTGTGGTTGTGTAGAGTTACCCCCGGCCCGTCTGTCTAGACGGCACAAACTCAGGATGGAATTTCCCCCCAACCCTCCACCGCCTGTTTTTTTTTTTTTCCCTCCCCTTAAGTGAGTCCATGTGTCGTCAATGAAGCCACCAGAGAAAGCTCATTCTACAACAGTCTGAATCTCACACACAAACACACACTTCGTCAGGAGAATGGACTTCCTCCCACTGGTACTGGTTTTTTTCACTTCATTGAGAAACAGACTTGTCAGTGTTTGGTGTTGTGGAGCAGAAGCTTCCTGTTGCTCTGTCATCAGTTCCCAAAGAAAATGAAACCTTTAGACAAAACGCTTTAGAAGCTGCTTAAATAGCAGCATTATGGCTTTGAGTCATGATGGATAGAAGGCTCTTAACTCTACTTCCTAACGACCAGAAATACCTCAGAGTTTCAGGCAGTATTAGAAAAAAGCTGGACAAACAGCTGACATAAATCTTTGAGAAACAAGAAAAAAAATGGGACTTGCTTGGAATCATGCCAATGCATTTATGTCATGCAGCTGCCCAAATGAATGGAAGTGAGTCCCATATAGTGCAGGTAAAACTAAAGCCCAGGCTGGAACGTGTCATTTTTAATTGGACTAATAGGACTCTGCATAACGAGTGCCACAAAAGGTGAATAAGAAGTCAAAGGTGAACACATGTTATAGTGTGTGGATAAAATCTTATGATGGGTGTCGGATATTACTGAATCTTGCTGCTTGAAGGAAAGATTTATCACACAACTTTAATTCGATTGAGTTATCGAGCATGTGGCAATTGAATAATCAGCTATAAAATGTGTTACCTGGTGGTCCAGGTGGGCCTCTTTGTCCTCTGATACTATCCCCGGGAGATCCTCTCTCTCCCTTATCTCCTGGCAAACCTGAAAATTCAGGAAATTGAAAAATCAGTCAGAAAATTCAGGTTTTAGCATTAAACATTAATATCTCGAAATAAATAAACGTCTAATGAGAAAGTCGGGGTCTTCTAAGCGTATTTGTTTGTTTGTTTTACATCTCTACCCATTTTCTCTCAACAATTACATTTTTCTAGTTTGTGATCAATGTGTAACAGTGACATGGTCAGGACTAAGCTACCCAAGGATAGAAAAATAAAACAAATAAATAAAAAAGCATAATTTCTGTTGTTTCTAGTGAAAGTACCATTTTGCTAAGCAACTGTTTAGAACTAAGCTGCCATTTTGTTTCCTTCTAAGTACAGTAAGTAAGTGCTATGTTCAAGGTTCTTTATTGTCATTCGCATCACATGTGGTACATGAGGTGGGACAAAATTGCGCAACAGGGTCCCCTATGTGTTATAATTGAATACATACAATGATGAAATTGGTTCTCTGCATTTAACCCATCTCACCTGGGATGCACCCAGTTGGAGCAGTGGACAGCCATTGAGCACTCAGGGAGCAATTGGGGATTGGGCGTCTTGCTCAGAGACAACACAACGAGGGAATGGCTGGGAGTTGAACCGCGACTTTCTGGTCCCAGGTCAGTTGCCCTGCCTCTACACCACCTCCGCCATATAATCTCCATTTGTAAAGTACATCAGAATATTTGATGTCTTCTTACTTTATTGTTAATTTTTTTAATATTTTTTTGTTTGTTTTTGTTTTGTTTGTTTGTTTTTGCCAAAAATATCACTTGCATGGTAAGGGCATATGTAAATGTAGCAAAAGTTTATTTTTAGTAAAATACCGCTGTTAGCATGAACAGGGCCTGAATAACGTTTTAAAACCTGAAGTTTGAGTATTTTGTATACAGTATTGACTTTGCTTTATATTTTATAGATTGTTTTACGTATACATATTTATTTCATACATTCCTGCCAGCTGGATTTTAACCCTACCAAACATTTTGTAGATGAAGTGAAGAAAAAATGCACCTCTTTCTCCTTGATTTCCGGGTAATCCTGGGTTTCCAGGGAAACCGGGTCTACCGGTTTGGCCAGGCTCTCCTCGGGCTCCCTGGGATCCAGGGGGACCAGGAGGACCAGGTTGCCCTGGAGTGTTACTGCGATATCCAGAAGGTATCTGGTTGATCAGAACATCAATTCTGCTCATCTGGCCTGCAACCACAGAATCAACAGCTTTTGGGTTATCTGTCTGTTTCAAGGACGTTGAGATGTCCAGAGGGTCAAAAGATGTTTTGCTCACTGTTCACAAGCTGTTCACAAACTTGTCTGGCAATGGAACGCATCATGTTCTGGGATGCGAAGTCTCCCTGGGAATGAAAGACATTTTCATGAGGAGATTAATTATTTTCTCATTCTTGATATACGTAAGTCTCATTACAACATACCCTCTCTCCTTTTTCTCCTTTAGGGCCAGTAGGTCCCTGTTAACAAGAAAAAAAAACATAGGTTACATCCAGCTTTGACTTTTTTTAAACAGCGTTATGATCTTCTGCTCCTCATAATTTAATACATACTGGGTTTCCGGTGTCCCCTGGTTTCCCTGGTTTTCCAGTAATTCCGGGTGCACCCGGATTTCCAGGGTTTCCCTAAAAAAAAAAAAAAAGGAACACAATTCTCAGAATACATTCTGTTTATGCAATTAGCACTCAGGGAGAACAAGTAAATGCAGTGTTTGACTCCTGTTCTCAGTTAAGAGTTGTAAAACAAGCATCGAAGTTTGGATTTGTGCTTTGACATCTGCAGAGGAGTGGGGGGCAAACGCTGCCAAGAACAGTAGAACAAAGATGGAAACACATGCACAACAGCAGTACAAGCAGGATGCATGTACACTCCAACACAAACCATCACTCTAATGGCTCCTGTAGCAATCGCAATGCTATAGACTACCCGTTCTCTTTACTGGCAGGTTGCCTGTTAACATGATGGCTGGCTTAAACAGAGTCAGACCTCCGCAAACCACAGAAGAAGGAAAATGAGGGATGCATGCATCATTTTCGCAACTGTGGGGGACCCGGTCTGGTTTTTATATGCCGTTCCAGCAGAGTGGAAATCTGGAGCCAGAGGAGTAACTGTTGCAGATATAATGTATCAGAAAAATAAAGCATGCCTTTTTTTAGCATATTTCTTTGGCGCTCATAGACACTCACCATGGGCCCTGGTGGGCCTCTGGGTCCAGCTTGTCCCTCCTTTCCTGGTGGCCCCTAAGTAGAAACAACATGCTGTCAAACATGAGTTAAAGCTCCCAGGAGACTGTTAGAGCAATACATCATTGTCAATACTTAAGATTGGTTTTGCCTTAATTCTGTCTTTTCAAATTAAGCAATAGCACCATTACTGAGGCTGATAAAACAATAAAACCTCCAAACCAAGATAGCTGCATTTTCAAAAGGAAAATCCCATTTAAGACATGAGCTGGATCCATTTTAATGGCTTTGAAGTTTATGGTATGCACTTTGTGTAAGTCTAGAGTTGAGCTTACCCGTGCTCCGCTTGGTCCAACAGGACCCAGTGGACCACGTTGCCCAGGAGGACCCTGGGAAAAAAGCACACATACTTTATCAAACAGTGAGCATCAAGAACTGGACATTTATGTAGTTCCCTAGAGCCTCTACTGACTTTAAACATACAGAAAATAATTTCCAACCTTTGTGGCCAAATATATTAGCAAATTTTGCTTGTAAAAACTGGACAAAAGGTCTCTTGTGTCTCATAAGTTTTCAATATTATTGCATTTTTCCATATTTGATCATTCTGAGCTCAGGGTAATCAGCTGGTGCTGATCCAGCTGAATGGCGGGAGATGGGTGAATGACATCAGCGAGATAACTTTGCAATACCCTCCCACATCAAAAAATAAAATAAAATAAACTCCTTCCACCAAATATTTCCCACACATCGTAAAATTGTTCTGCTTCATCTGAGACACTGATACCAATAAAGTGGAAAATAAATCAGATAAAAAGTGAATGCTGTACTTTCTGATGGAAGTCAAAAACTTTAGTCTTCTTTATGGATTCATCAGTGACGTGAGTTCATGTTTTATAACAATTTAACTGCATCAGTGCCTTTCTATCGTTTGTCAATTGACAGTGTGGTTTTGGAGTGTGGGTCCCCCGATGATGTTTAACAACCAGCCCCCCCAGTCTGAGTGTGGTTTCAGTCTGGTTGCTGGACTAAGTTCAGGTTCCAGAAGTAACACGGCTCTTCCATTTCCTGATCATAAACCACAAATGAGAGAGGGGTACGTACTTGCAGACCAGGAATGCCTGAGTCTCCACGATCTCCCTTTGATCCTGGGTGCCCCTAAGAATAAAAGTAGAGGTTTAGTCTTCTGTTTTATCGTTCTCACATTGTTATTATGATTAATGCCATATTTTCGTAAGCAATATAAAGAAACAAAGATAGACTCTAGTCGGCTGTCTGAAAGAGGAGGGGAGTGAAATTTGTTTTGACATTTGTTATAAATCCCACTCGGTGGTGCAGCAGAGATTAAATCAGCCATTCTACAACTTTCAGACAAACGACACTCCCACATCAGCATATAAGCACTAATCAGAAGGCCAGACAGGGGACTGTGTCCGTAGCATCAAAATTAGTTGAACACTCATGGCATAACTTTTTACTTACAGCTGGTCCAGGCAGAGATAGTCCATTAGGGCCTTGGGGACCCGGTGGTCCTATTGAGCCTGGGAGTCCTGGCTCACCACGTGGACCCATTCCACCCTACAGCATTGAACAAATCATGAGCAAGGTGCTACAAAGCTACAACTTTTAGACCAAATGGAACAATAAAAACTAAATCGAATCAATTCTTTGAAGAAACATCTTTTCACAGTAAAGGTTTTGGGAATAAAGCCTTTTTGAAGCATTTGGCATGAGCCTCCTCTAAATCTGGTTGTGGGAAAATATACAGTCAATAACTGACTTCAGATGTGTGCAATTTGCAAACAGAGCAGCAATAGCTGCTGTCATACCTAAACTCCCAGAGTTGGACCTTTATCATCATCTAATTATCCATAATAGATGATAAGAACTCGTGAAAGCAAAACCTGTCATATTTAGAGCATGATATAAGTGATAAGATATTTGACTCACAGGGTTGCCCTGTGCTCCTCTATCTCCTCGAGGTCCTTTAGATCCGGGTGAGCCCTGGAAAAGAAAGAAACAGAGTAAACATAACAGAAGCAGAGTAAAAAAAAAACTCTAAACCTCCATAAATATCAAATCCAAGCTAAATCTATGTGAATTTTCTAAGTATGTATATTCCAGACTTCATCTTTTTATTGGTGTTCTTCAACAGGTATGGACTTCTTGTTATGTCTCCCCAAGCCCATATTTCTGTGCAGGATGTTGGTTTGATCCTGAACTGCTCTTTCCACATGGGGAAAAATAAAATCTTCCTTTTCAAAAATCATCTTCTGCAAACTGCACAGCAACGGCAAAACTGTGGCTTCACTGTAACTCTAGACTCTGACAACATGGCTTTATCATCATCTTCTTCATTTTATCCAAGGCCACTGATAAAACAGTTTTATTAGGTGAAGACAGACAGTAAGCGCTGATATATGTATTTTACCGAAGGTCCAGGGGGTCCCTGGGGCCCAATGCTGTCCTGTGTGCAAGTACAGGAGTGGGGAAGGGATGGACACTTGGCTTCATCTCGCTGAAAAGGAAAAAAAAAAAAAAAAGATGATAAATTTACATGAATGTAAATGCAAAGTTCAGGATTTTTGTTACCATTTCAAAAAATCCCAGGGGAACCAAAACAGTTTAAAATGTGATTGCCATAAGACGGAGTAGCTGCAGACCTCGACCACATTTCCAAACAAGACTGATTACCATAATGAGATACAATACACTGCAATCATTAACGTGATGTATTCATATCTGAAGCAAATTACAGATGAATTGCTTGTAATTGGTTAAATTAGCTGGCATCCTGTATTTATCATACAGAACTTGAATGAATGATGTTTACTGTCTGCTTTGGAGCACGAAAGAAGACGTATTCATGCTGAAAATGGACAGATTAGCTAAATTACTCCAGAAACAGGATTCTTTTCAGTTCATTTGAGATACTGTTTTAGCAAACTATTAATAACCACAAACTACAGGTTGAAGTGCAATCATAGCTATTTTAAATAACAACTAAAACTTAAACCTTTTTTTATATCTAGGTAAAGAATGTGGTATGCATCCAGTTAAAACATCCCAGTGCTGAATATATTCTGGCTAGTCTTTCAATCTGAGGAGACACTTACTGTGGCTGGCAGCTCGCAGCATTTGTCCCGGCTGATCCAGCTCAGGCTGCAGACAATATCGAACATCTGGAGCTGGAACTACACAACGGAAAACGAGAAACCGACTCTCATTTAACATGAAAATGTGCAGAGTTGAAAATAGGAGCCTTGACGTTTTCTAACTTTCGTTCTTGCAGCAGATTTAATAGTCAAGCGGCTTTAGGTGTTCATTTCATTCATTTTCAACAGGTTTGACTGCTCTGATGCTTACTGTTGCAGACGTCTTCTTTGAACCTGCAGATTTGACCATCTTGCCAAGCACTTCATAGCCCTCCACCGTGATGTTGTTGGCCTCCTTGATGGGCTTCTCTGCCACCTCTTGGCAGTCCACGTAGATCTTGACTTTCTCAGGAGAGACAGTAATGTGCATCTGGAGGAGGGAGATAATGGGGAGAGGGGGTGCTTTTAACAAAACATTCTTCCATCGCCGCCAAATTTATTGCAGCACAATTGCCTGGCAAACGGTGCCGAGAACATAGAAAACTTTGTAAAGATGTGCTTGGCACACAGAAGAGGAATGCTTGCACTTACAAAGAGAAATCATTCTTTTTAAAAGTACAAATGTACTTCCATGAAGCTATATGTTTTCTTTTACGTCTGCAAGCTAAGAAGCGTTAAGCTTTTGCGATATTAGTTTAGCAAAGACTTTAATATAACTCTCAAGAGATGGCTGATTTGGCAAGAGATCATTTTTTCTTGCTAGATGCTGAATCATAAAAAAGGAAATATGCAACAGTTGTCTTTCCAAGGTAAGTGGTGATTATATAACAACAAAATGCAAAAGGGCCAAAAGCTTAGCTTTCCTGTGAAAAGAACCCCATTCCACATCTTGAAACAATATCTTTTGTGGCTTGCCATCAAACGTCCTACACTTTCCATACTTTCCTTTTGCAGTTGCAAATTTTCCTCTGCTCAACAGTCAAACAAACTTTTCTTTATGTCAGGAAAAAGCAAGCTACCATTTTTTTTTTCTTTCTAAAAGGCTCCACCAACCACAGACTAGGCCATGGTTCCTGGCAACCATTCACAAAATTACAGTCTACTTCCTTGGCAACAGAACAAACTATCTGGTGGACCACAAATGAAAAGGGTGCTATTTATCAGAGGGTCCTGGCAAAGATGTCAAATACGATGATGCTCTTGAGGGCTTACCGAAACAACTTTGGATGATACATTGGGGTGGTAAATTATGACCGTGTATATATTACTTCACTGACCAGTAAGTAAACCCAATAAAAACACTTACCGGTAAGTCAGTGGAAAATAAAGCTTTGGGAAAACTAGCTTTAAGAAACTACTGTTCCCTGGTTGTTGTGTTGGAGCCGATCCACATTGTTGACAATGTATAACTATTATTAATCATATTGGTGCACTCTACAAGGTTAACACATCATTTGAAGTATTTGAAAACGTTGTATGATTTTAATTTAGTAACATTTCATAGACTTGTCGTGCCTTTCTAACAACCCTGAACCTCGAAAGACTTGGAGCCGAAATAAGGTGGATTTCAACAAAGATTAGGTTCAGGCCTTTCAACAATAAATATGCAAAAAAAATGAAGATTTAGTTTGTTTCTGTTAGAGGGGAAAGGCAAATGAATGATGAGAATGGAATCAGAGTTATATTAATGTGACAGCAATGAACACAGATAAATTCTGAAATCTCTGCCTCATTTCCTTGAAAGCTTTTTTTTTTTCTTTTGCCTTTTCTGTAGGAAAAATATAGTTTCCTGTATTATCATCATAAATTGTAGTAAACTGTACAAAGAGTACTTGACTAAGCTAAGAAAAGGTGATTTGTTTAAAGTATTGATGAAGTTGCCAAAATAAAGTAGGAGTGTAGTCAATGAGCAAACTGGCTATGGAACCATTAAACCAAAATAAAAAATAAAAATTGAAAGCAAATGTTTTCAAGAACGCACTTAGTTATCTGCTTTCATATCCCATATTTGACCCAATTGAACTCTTTTTAAAGCTTGAGCTAAGTAAAATATTGTTTTTTGTCTGTCTGCTAAATATAAGTGGAACTGTCTTGGTCAGACTTTCTGCAAATGTCTATCTCTAAACAAAACAAAAAAAAAAGTCATTGTAAGAACTTTTCTCATCATTTTGGTTTACAGGAACTCACACCACTTCTTTATGGGAGAGGATTCCCCATTTGGTCAGTGATTAGGCAGCAGCAGACACATCTGAGAGCTTTCCAACATGTCATAAGTGGCTGTAAACCACAAACTTTCCAGCCTTGGTCACCCTAACTAGTGATGCAGGGAAAATATCTAGATGTACTCTCTGACCTTACATTTTGTAATATTTAATCAGATATTTATGTTGGAAGTTATTTCAGGATTAGCTATCAGGGAAAGCATTAACATCACTTTCCGTGCAATAGAAACTTCTGTTTTGGACACTGCTCATCCATATCGGTGAGCTCTCAGCACAGACACAACACTGAGGTCACTGAAAGAGCCACAAAGTTTCAGAAAACCACTGACAACATGTAAACTCACACCCTCACCGCAGGCAGCGGCGGCACTTACTGAGCAGACCAACAAATAAGCAGCTAGGTAGACCACTGCGGACTCGCCAGCTCAACTACCGCACCACAGTGTAGCCACCCAGAGCACGTTCAGACTACAGTCTCCACGGTGGCCGCAAGCTGGTAGAACACAAGCACGCAAAGATCTGCTCTCCAACTAGATCAGCATAAACAAAATGATGTCATTTACATTTAATGCTGAGCCAAAGTCTTCCAAAGGCCTGAATTCATGCAATTACCTCAAAATTAGCTGTGTAGACGTTAAATGGTCTAACTGGAAACTTGGTCTGGTTTGTTAACCAGTACTCTAACAATCAGTAAGAGAGTGAGCTTTGATGTTGCTGATTAAAAAGAGGTCATTTCAAAAACCATGGAATCAGAGACCAAAATGGTAGCCGTTCTTGGTGTCAAACCTTAAATGTAATTTTGTGAAATACTGTATTATTTTACCACAAGACATTCCAAGCCTGTTTGAAATGTACTGTGCTCTATTGTTCTACAGTCCTCACCCCGCTGTGTGATACAAAACAAAAGATGTTTTATACTCTCTGCCTCTTTGCATTGTGCATGAAGACATTTGATGACTCTGTTTACATCTAGTGGGAAACCACAGTGCTGCAGAATGTGAACTGGGCATAAGGGTCTAATAAAGTGGTTTAAAGGACAATGAGAAACAGAAGTCTTTTAAAGAAACCAATACAAGCAGAGGCGAATGACCAGTAATATTTGTTATCAATATCTCTTGTAAAAATTAACATAGCATTCCTTGAAGAAATGCATATTGGTTACTTTGTGTACCATGTATAAACAAAGATCTATTTGTTTGAGCTCAAATTATGTTTTGAGAATGAGTAACTAATACTAAAACCAGGTTTTAGCACAATATTCGTAAAAAATGGCTGAGTTAAAGCCCTAAATCAGGTAGACTTTAAAAAGTAATCAGTTGTGGAGCATGCATCCTGTTAAAACTTCAGCGTTGCGTTTAAATCTGTCCAGTGGTTTGGAGCTATTTTGATAATGGACTCACATTCAGACAATTACATGACTTGCATTCAACATTTTAATTTATTAGGAGAAAAAAAAAAACTCTTTCTGACCTGAAAGATGTGAGATTTTAAATGAATACAGGATTTTTTTAGGACCATTTTGAGTTTTAATCCACTAAATAGCTACCAGAGCAGTCTGCTGTCTTCAATCAAATCATCATACCAACGAGGCATTGGTTTTCCTCCCATCGCTCTTTAAACTTATTTATGACCTTTAAAGCTCATTTATCACATTAAGTGCCTGAACTATAAGAAGAAGAAGAAAAAAACTTAAATGTCAAATCATCAGGTTGACACCATGACTGAAAGCAGAGACCATTGAAAAGAAATGTAATACAGCGAAGCTCACTTTAAAGGATAAGTCAGACGGATTAAATGAGGCGGAAGAGCCACACAGAAACATATAAAAGAATGTAAAAGAAACATATGTGAAAGAATGAAAAATGTCAACAGCATATAAAATCCCTCAATTGTCCACAGAGAGTGAACCTTTAAAAATATCAAATAATAGACCCTTTATTAGTCATGCAGTTTGTTTACCTTGTGGAAGCTGCCGTGGAAAACTCGCTTGACTTGCGCTTCATTAAACACAGCTTTCTGAATCTCTCCTCGGGTGTCCTTGTTGTAGAACGTGACTGTTTGGCTGGAAGCTGAAAGAAGAAATATTTGATGAATCCCCGACAGCGTCTAAAGATGCACACAAAGTTCAGCCCTATAGGGAACATATACAGTATAGTTTTACATAAAGGGGGTGCTTGCAGACCATAGGACTTGTTACATAAAGTTTTTTTCCAACCAGGTCCTCTGTGTGGAAGCACAGACTTTAAACAAACATTTATTCAGGGATTACTACAAAAGGATAGTCGAAGAATATTATATTTTAAACTGACGGCAGGGGTGGATTAAAGTCAGTCATTGTAGGAGTTCTGTTCTGCCAGTTCCTGCACCCACAGCCAGACTCTAATCAGCTGCACCTGTGGATCATGGACTTGATGAACACAAGGAGCATAAAAGGCTGCAGAAGACATTCAGCCAGTGCTGGAGCATTACCCGCCAATGGTAGTCTTGTTCTAACCTTTTACTCGTGTCTAAAAGCAAGTACAGGTAGTCCCCGAGTTACGAACGGGTTCCGGACCTAAGGACCGTTCGTAGGTCGATTCTGCCGTAGGTCAGAGCCGAACGCACATGGCGCCATATTTCCGCATGTACGGCCGCAAATCGAAACCGAAACTAAACGGCAATTGGTAACGTCTTTTTAAACACGTTTTTTCAATGTAAAACAACTTCGAACGGCCATTTCTGGCAAGATCTGGCTCAAATAAATCACTGGATCGAGGCATAACAAATATTTTATTGTCCCATAAACTGACCAGGTGCCCCTGCTTTAACTAAAGTTTTTTTTTTTTTTTTCATGTAGTAAAGGAAGATAAACACTTTTAATTGTTAAGATACATCCTCAGCTTTTAGTTTGAGTGCTAAATATTTATTGGAGATCTACTATATTTAGTGAACTTTACTGATTACCAGTGAAGTCAACTTTTTCTTTCTGTTAGCAAATTGCATCTACAAATAGACAGCTTTTGAAGTCAAACCAATGCAAGATGGCCATCATGGTTAATCAACCGTAGAACAACCAGAAATAATTATCTCAGTCAATTTTACAGGTATTGAGGTAACATTTTGTGTGGTTGTAGCTGAGAGTCCTCACATTATCTTTAATTATTGGCATTCATTATCTGGGTTAACACAGTCTGTTAGCAAATATCTCAAATTAATCAAACTCTCAGAGTATGATTATTTCACGTACATCTAGATAGATTAACTTTTGGAGTCACTCCAATTCATATGTTTTGTAACTTTTTGACCTTTATAGAAACTGAGGTCAAATTTATTATAATAGTAGCTGATTCATTCCCAACACATTCTGAATGATAACAAAGCTTGTGAGATCCTATAATATTGTATGGAATTGTGCAAAATGCTATTTAAAGCTTGACAAAGCAGTTAAGCCTCTGCTTTTTCATCAGAAGAATAAATGGATAGAGGGGCCGGATTAATTTCCAGTCTTTGGTCAAATAAATGCTGCAAAGTCACAAAGTTCAAGGGAGTGAGTGCCACTCTTGTCAGGAAATGCTAATGATGCCCCCGCTCTTCCTCTTGACATCCCCCTGTCTTATCTTGTCTGCTCATTCTCCAGTCAGCAGTCGTCATCTTCTTCACATTAATTAAGATTAAACTCCAGTCAAAGTAGGAAGCAGAAATAGATAGCTATGTTCAACCCCAAGACTAACAGATTGTTGTAAACATGTTGTACGAGGACTAAATATTTCATTTGCAGAAACGTTTATTTTATTTTTTTCATTACAATAGTTAAATGTAACATTACAAAAAGAACATGATAGTTTTTGTCTATAGTTTTCTAGTGGTAATACAGTTTGTATTTACATCTTCAAAAAATAGTCCTGTTTGGCCATTAGGGGTTGGGATTTGCAATGCATGACTATATTTTCTTCTAACAATTCCATTTGCAAACTTAAATAGAAAACTAAACCATTTTATCAGTAGTGTTTGAATAATTTCCCTGCTTAGTGGCTGTGAAAACATTCTAGATTTGTATTTACTCAGTGTTTTGAAACATTTTTTTCCCTTGAAAGTTAAATGAATCTGATATTGATTTATTTCTTAACAAAATTAAAATGTACCATGCTCTAAATGCTGTTTCAGAAAACAAAACAAACAAACAAAAAAACAACATTACAACTTGGTTAAGAGTGAGAGTTTTACAGCTTAAAAAAACAATAATAATAAAAATAAAAACAAATCAACAATATTTGTTCCAGTTGAAAGTGCTGTTACTTCAAGCTTAACTTTGTTTCTCCAATGTGTCATTTGTTTTTAAATAGTTATTTTGTTATGTAGTTTGTGAATTACAGGTTAGATTAATTACGTAGTTATTCATTTTGTTATGTAATTTGAAGGTTA
>JARVLU010000624.1:13491936-13534205 GCA_031762415.1 Simpsonichthys santanae
AATGCTGCATAAAAAAGGCAACGAACGGCGCGATGACATCACTGGGGGCGGCGCCGTAAGTACGGAGCGCCGTAGGTCGATGGCGCCGTAGGTCGGGGACAACCTGGATTTACCATTTGTATTTCTTTTTGTAACTCCAGTGAGTTACCCTTGATGTCCTGCTGTTTCCTGATCACCTCCTCTGTGGACCTCAAGCTCTTCTGTGCCTCGTCAGCTGCATCCACGCCTTCCTACTAGTTGTCTAACGCCTGTGCCTCCCTCACCTGGAACCATTTGGGTCAACCCTCCTCACATCTGACCTCGGCCTCCATTGTAAGGAGAATCAGCAATAGCGTTATCACCCTTTAGAATAACTCCAACCCTCTTTGCTCCTCAGGGTACCAGTCTCCTCCCTGGCTTATTGCACTATTTCTCACTTTGTGAATAAACACTGTAAATTTCATTCTGAGTCCTGGTCTCTGTTCTCATTGGTCCTTATCTCTGTGTATAGCCACATTTGTTACCATCATGTTTCCTTTTTGAATCCACTAACAACAAAATGGATAAATGACCATTAGATTCAGCTTTTTTAAAGTAATAGCTAGTATTGTTTTTTTTTTTCAAGGAATGCATATCTTCTGCCACTTTTCATGCCAGAGTTTTAAACGTGGATCACTTTATGCTGGGAAATGACTGAGTTGTAGCCATTTTGATAAAATTGTGAAAATAACCGTTGTGCACAAACTCGTCATAAGATGTCGTGTATGTTTTCTGAATGATGCTCAGCTTCTACCACAATACAGCACAATATCTGTAAAACTGTGTTTTAGCCATTTTTGCAATTGCAATTTAAGAAATGGTGTTCGTGTTGAGTCCCCTTTACGTATTTACCCGTTAGCTAATGAAGGAAACTTACGGTTCATAGTAACCCCAACCTGGGGGTTGTTGTTTTTATCAGCAATCTGCCAGAGATCAAATGATTCCGACGGTGTATCAGGCAGGAGGCGGAAGAGCAGGATGATGGTGTAAGATGGTGGAAGACCATTTGGATGGATCTCCCTATTAACATTAGAAACACATGGTCAAAACAAATATCTCATCACATTATTAGCTGAAACATTTTATTACAGGACAAACATTACATCAAACATTGCTGCAATGGACATAATTCAGTTAGTCACACAGGCTGAAAGCAATTCCTACTCGACTGATTAAATTGCACCCATATGAGGAAAGTTTTCTATCTCCTGTGGATTTTAATTGTCCAAAGTGTTCCCATTTGCGTGGATTTGATCAGTTGCTTCACCCACACATGCTAAATTTGCATCAATATAAGCAATAAGCAGTTCAGCTTTGTCAGCAGCATGACATCACTTAAATGTGAGCCAAAAAAAGAGGCAAAATCCTTTTTTGTGTCCAGTAAGAAAAAAATGAGTGTGCATGTTTCAAAAAAAGAAATATACAGTAGTCCCTCGCTACTTCGCAGTTCGACTTTTGCAGGCTCGCTAAATTGCAGTTTGTCAACACACATTAATTTTTTTTACAGGACGCATGATTGTCAACTTTAATATTAATCACCTGATTGGGGCAGTACTGGATAAAGTACTGTACAGTAACAAGTTAAAGAAAAAATAAAAATACTTGGGACAGGCACCACCATTTTGTATTTTTTTTTTCCTCAGTTTGACAATGGTACACTGTATTCCCCACTCAAATGACCATATTTCCCAGAAGCCAACAGGGCCCCGCCCAGAAGCCCCATTTCCTTTTGCTGAAAAACAAGAGGGAATGTTTTGATCTAATCAGAAAATGTTTGCTTTTATTACAGTGACTTTGGTGTCCAGCGGATGCAGAAAGCCGCACGGAACCCACTGAACCAGACTAGAACTGGAGCAGAACCAGACCTCCAGACCCATCAGTGAATCTTGAGAGCTCCTATCCGGCCCACGAGGACTTCCGAGCTGGACATGCGCTGCCGAAGGTCCGGCGCTGTTTCCGGAGCTGTTTCCGGGGCTCATCTGGACTGTTTTTATCCAGACTTGGACTCAGTCGACCACCTCTGGTCCATGCCGGCCACCTGAAGGTCTGCCCGCACCCACCAAATGCGCTTCGGCACCCAAGAGCTACAATGAACCAAACCAGAACTGGACCTCAGATTCAGCGGTGAACCCGAGAGCTCCTAGCTAGCCCACAAGGACTTGCAAGCAGGACGCGCACTGCCAAAGGCCCAGCGCTCCATCTGGAGCCCACGGGGACTTTTTCCATCTTTTTCAACTAGCCCGCGTGGACCTCCGAGCAGTTGCTCAGTAAAATTAAGTAGTTAAATTAAAGTATGTTGTTAAAATTAGTAGGTTTAAGGGTTTAGAACATTGATTGTGGGCTTCATCGCTGCAGGGTACCTCTGCAGAAACGGAACAGAGTCGGACAGAACTGGTAAGTAAAATTTAGTAGTTACATATAGAGTGCTGCACGTATGTTGTTAAAATGATGTAGGTTTAAGAGTTTAGAACATTGCAAGACTGTGGGAAGAATTTCTAAAGCCTTAAAATATATATAAATACTAAAATAAATATAACGTTGCTACTTTGTGTATTTTCACTTGTTTCAGTGGAGCTTGTAACCCACACCCACAATAAAAGAGGGACTACTGTATATACTACTGTTTCTTTTGTTTTCCAGCAAAAAGCCTTATTTTCTATATGCTTCAACAACAAACTGAGCTGTGGGCTTGGTGCCACAGTATAAATCCCTCTCGAGAGAAAACCTCTGTGGCATGAGGATATGGAGAGTATGCACAATGCCAAAGTCGCACTCCTTTAGTTTTCCTCTACAAATACAAGTTGGCCTCCATGCTTACTTGGTGGGCTGGTTCAGGAAGGAATCCTTGTGCAGCCTGTAGGCAACGTAGCTGTTAAAGGAACCAGTCTCCATGGACACACCATTCATTCCAGCGAATGTTCGGTCTGTGATGTTGAAAGCATCCAGCATCCTGACACCTAAAAGGAATAAACAAGAGTCAAGCCGAAAGGAAAAAGGACAAAATCCTTTGAGTAACATCCATATAATGATATAATGTGCTTACCAGGTGTGGTGAATCCATTCATGTAGATTAAAGGACAAGCTGGAAGAAGTTTGGAAGGGTTGAAAAAACATTAGGCTTTGAATAAAGTGACTCACGTCTGTTTAATCTTAAGTACGGTAAGCTTCCTCTAATAAACCAGTGTCTAAATGACAAAATCCAACCCATATTAGCGTCTGTCTTACTGGATGTGGCCGTTTCACAGATGAAAGTGATCAGGTTGTCCTGGATTTTGTCAAAAGCGTCATAGTCGTCAACGACAAACACGTGTCTCTCACTGGGCTTGCTGCCAATAACTGTCAGCTCTCTCATGTCGATGTCAGCCACACCGACTACAAACACGCTATAGCCTGCAGGCAAAAAAAAAAAAAAAACACAATAAGCTAAATAAATAACTACTGTTGAGCCAGAACACCACAGAAGGTTTGATTAAAGAAATTGGAAGCGTTTAACAAACAATCAGTTTCAAGCTTCAACTCTACTGTAGATGAGATGTTGGAAGTTAATATTTTTATTATTATACTGAGCCACAAGGCAAAGGCAAACAAATATAGATAATTCCACACATACCAGAGTGCTGCAGTTTCTCTGCACTCTTCTTGACATCATCTTGGGCCCGTCCGTCTGTGACAACAACCAGCACTTTGGGGACGTTTTTCCTCATGCCTGCATCTGACGTGAACACCTTCTCGTAGACGTGTTTCAGAGCAACACCTGGATGAAGGATGAAGACCGAGAACCGCCAATCAGATCAAAACAGCTTATTGCATTAGTTGGCAAAGACGCTATATAAGTACACGAAGCGGATTACCGGTCTTGGTGTTGCCTCCTCTGTAGCGGATTGATTTCACAGCTGAGAGGACGACGCCCTTGTCGTGGTACGTGTTTAGTTTGAACTCAGTCTTGGCGTCGTCGCTGTATTGCACGAATCCAACCTATTTATTAAAAACAAGAATTATAACAGAAGGATTAGGTAAATGTCACATACACTGAAAAATTGTAAAGGTATTGAAACATTATTATTGTCTCAAAGCAGTATACGTACCTGCATGCCATTTGGACTGATTACGTCAAATGCTGAAGTCATGCTTGTTACAAACTGGATGACTTTGTTGAAGCTATCATCGCCAATACTCCAGGAGCCATCAATGAGGAAGACCACATCTGCCTTGGCACCTTTGCAAACTGTTGTAAAGATAGCAGCGTTACTGGATGGTCTTGTGTGGGGGATTAGAAATGGAAATAGATAAATAAAAATTGTCCTCACCATCCAAAGCAGGTGGGACTGAAGCTGGAGGAGGAGGGGGAGGAGGCTCAGTCGGCTCCATGGTAGGTTGGATCACTGCAGTACCAAACCAAATCAGAGGCGGTAAGTAGAAAATACATTTTGTACATGAGAAATGGATCGTCACTTCGGAAATTTTAGGATTTGTCCGCTTTTTTCAATAAAATAAATTGCCCGAAAAGGTCTTGTAAATTAGTACTGAACAGGCCCAGAGGATATTTTCTTACATGTTCTCTCCTTGACGCTGACTCCAGGCCCTTCCATGCTGGGGGTTTGGGTGTACACGGTGGCATTGTAAAGAGTGTCGGGACTCAAACCATCAAAGCAATACGTATTCTCTGAGCCTCTCACTGTGACCTCCTGAGCTCCTCTCTTGGAAACTTCAAACAAGTGAATAAGAGAAGCAACATCAGGACTAAACGGCTCAATGAAAGAGAAATTAAGCACTAAATTGTGAAAATGAGTAAAGCTCTTACCGTCAAAAGGGTTGACTTTGAGTCTGTAGGAGGTGGCTGCTCGATGAGGGGCCCATCGCAGGCAGAAAGAGTCGAAGCCAACGTTGTAGGTGGTCAAGTCAGTCACATTTAGGTACACTAGATTCAAACAAGAGCTCCATCAGTACATCTTTTTCTTGCTTCCAACGTGAGCATGCTATAAGGTTACCAACTCACGTGTGGTTCCTTGACCAATCAGAGGTGCGCTGACACCTGTGCTGTACTGAGCCAGCACCTTCACGTCATAGGTCGTTCCAGGGTTCAGGTTGTTCAACTGGTGCGAGGTCACATCTCCAACAAACACCTCCATAGATTCATCAGAACCTGAAAAAGCCCAGCAAAATGATAAAAAAGTCGAGTCTTTGAATAAATTATGAGCTTAGAATATTTAAAGAAATTCAAAAAGCTAAACAAAATTTTGTTCATACCCTCAGGCTGGTAGATAAGCTTGTATCCATCAACTCTGGAGGGGGCAGGGTCCCAGGCCACCTTGAAACGGGTGTACCACTCATCAGAAACACGCAAATTTCTAGGTCCGAGCATTCCCACTGCAGAAAACAAGTCAGGACAGTCAGCACAGTGTTGTTTATAGTTGAGAACTCTTTCTGACAATTGAAACGTGTGACATTGGTGCCATGGTATGTAATTGGTGATAAGATGTGTAAATATTTGTAGTTTGAAAAGCAAAATTAGGCATACATGTGCGTCCATCCCGCTCCAGCTCTCCTCCTAACCCGTTATCGTAGAGTGCAGCCACGTTGACGTAATAATCTGTGTCTGGATCCAGGTCTTGCAGGATGAGGTTGGTCTGGGAGCTTGGCACTACGAGCTGCAAGATATTTGACATTGCGCCGTTAGAAATTAGGTTGTTCACATTGTTCAGGGCTGGAAAATGGCTCTTAGCTGGATAACTTTAAATTCATAAAACATGCTCACATATTTCTCTTCCTCATATCCATTCTTTGGCCTCCATCTGATGCGATATTGCCTGACAGGACCCTGTGCAGGCTCCCAGTTAACGGAGAGAGTGGTGGTAGTGGGATCGTATACACGCATGTCCCTTGGGCCACCGCGAGGCACTGAGAATAAAAACATGTAAAAACATACATCGTTATAATTTGCAGTCTGTCTCAGTGGAGCATTGTCTTTAAACACTCCAGCTCAGAAACGTACGTGTCTTCCCAGCATCACTAGCTGTGGGTCCTTCTCCATCGCTGTACAGGGCAATAACTCCAACGTTGTAGTCAGTGTCTGGGATCAGTTCTTTCAGCAGAGCGGTGGTGGTGGTGCCTGGTACCAAAATCTGTGAGGAGACAACAAACATTTTGGCATTTTTTTAAATTTTTTTACTTTCATTATGGAAAATGTGCAATTAAACACTTATGGAACATACAAACTCTAACAGCAGAAATTACTTTTTTAACTGATTGCACAAGTTTGATGCAAAATGCTTCTGTGTTCCTGTTTCTCTGCTAAGGTTGCTTGGATTGTGCCTCCCTTTACCTCCGCAACCTGTTGCTGCGTGAAAGGGAAAGCCAGATATTCCTTTGATGTTAAAGGGTGTGGTGGTATAATGGGAACCTGGTGGGTAATTTAACTTGCTTTGACAGGTACAGACAATGATCCAGACTGTGTTTGGGTTCATTAGCTGGACAGAGCAGAGTCAGAGTTCCTGGAGGCTTCTGGCCCTGATGACAACCAGTCACAGAAGTGAAGGAACCCAGAGGATATTTATGGTTAAGAAGAAAAAATAGATGGGAGAAAGAACCATATGTGAGTGCAGGACTGTTTCAAGTTTAAATCCGCTTGTTGATTCCAAATACTGTACAACAATGGAGTCTTGATTCATTTCTTATCCAATTGAATGACTTGCATCTCTTCTGAAGTGATTGGAAACATGAGGTTATCAATGATGTAGCTGAAACCAGTGAAGCTGATCTAAATCTTCAACTGGTGTTGAATTTAAAGGTGCCGACTAAAATAAAATACCACTTTGCCACTGATACAAACCACTGGCTCTGGCGATGACGTAAACATGACGCAAATGAACATGGAAAATGGAAACATTTAGCTCTCTACTAATCCACTAGAGCAAGCTTAATTTTTAAAGCTATTTTTACAGACCAGAAAACAGAGCGCTCTATCTTCCAGGAGCTGATGCTTATGGTCGGAGGTTACGGTTTTTATGGAGTCTTTACACGTGAAGATGTGGGCGCTCTGATGGCATCCGGCACATGTTGTGCAGAAGTTGCTGTTAAAGATCTTTTACTTTAATGAACATGTTTTAGTTTAACCCTTTTGGCAGTAAAGATGCAGAAAAGAATTTGGTGGGTGGTAATTACAAACATGCATGCCTAAACACATACATTGGTCCACATGATGAGCAGAATTGTATCTAACAATCATATGGTGTGATGAAATAATGTCTTATATTTGACTGTGTGGCTATACTTTATGATTAAACTTCATTTTTGTGCAACAAGACGACGAGCGTACTTCGTCCAAACCAGATGATGAAAACTCACCGACTCAGCGGGCTTGGTACCAGTCAGAGGAGCGTAGACCACCCGGTACTGTTGGACTGGGCCTGTGGCTGGCTCCCAGCGAACATTCAGGGTGTTGACAGTGGGGTTGAAGACTTGGATGTTTCTGACAGGGCTTCGTGGCACTGCCAAAATGTAAACGATGGATGGTAAGAAGGTGATTTGGATAAGAAACAGGAGTACGAATGGGAAAGATGAGGCTTCGTTGTCTTATCGTACAGTCCAGAGTTACTCAGAATTACAAAATGTTCGAGCATTTCAATAAAATGGAAACAATCATCCCAAGAAACCAACAGAGGCTTGTATAAGACACTGTTTAATGCTATCAGTGGGATACTTCCTGTCAGTGCCCTGAAGGTTAATGGAAAGTGCAGCTCTGTGTGACGCTTGCCTTCCATTTAACCAAAGCAGATGTTTAAGGGTCTCTGTGTTGCGCCACATAATAACCTCATAAATCCAGGTTAAAACACAGTGGATGGAACAGACAGAAGAAGCTTCTGTAGATTTATTTTGCACTGACAAACGCTTGTTGCTTAAGAAGCAGCTTTGAATTGTGAGAACATAGTAAATTCTCTCGGCATTGCAATGTCAAATTGTGAACACTGGTTCTTCACAAATATCCCTTGTCCCTACACAGACAAGAAAAGTTCAAAAACTAGCAATTAAAGACTCTGCGGCTGTATGAGATGATAATTTGTACATGCCGTGTAAGAGTTGGGTTAATCTGCTTGAGAAAAAAAGGCCACAAAACATGAGCGGCCATTGCTTGAGGAGCTAAAAGGGGGTGAAAGTGGCACACATGAACCATGACCCAAGCCAAGTGAGCTGAGAGCCATAAAACATATAATACACCCTTTCATTTAACCTCCCTTGTTAGTGTTTTTTCCCAAAAGGGGAGCCAGATACTCAACAAGTCCCTTCCCACATTCTCCATTCTTTCCTTTAGCCTGGCCACTCCCCTTTTCTTCCAGGCTATAAATTATTATTATTACGGTAAAGACAGAGGAGACCCCTTTATAACGCTGCCAGCCTCGAGGAATTCCTTCCTATGCAATCGCACCACAAAATGCTGACTCATTCCGAGCATATTTTGGTGGTTGAACCGTTGGACCAACAGGAAAGAACTGTGTTCCGTCAAACTCAGCTGAACACTGTCATTTTGAATTTCTTTGAACGTTTTATTGTGCACGGAAAATGAATTTAATGCGTTTATCCACTTTCTGGAAATGTAATTGCTTTTGATTAGATTGGCTTAGCTAACAAGACTTGGATGATGAAAGTAGTTGCTGAACTTTTAGAAGGAGTGGGCTGGTAGCAATGAGTTCACTCTGGACAGACATGAATGGATCCCTGACTCGGGAAAACAATCCCGCTGGCATTATGAAGTATGTAACTCACATAAATCCGTGGGATTTTCTCAACCCTGAATGGTGTCTTTAAAGTAGCTCATATCTTCTTAATGCTCCTGCATGAATCTCTATTGCAACTTATGATCAGTACCATGTGTTTCTTACATGTTTTTCCATTCTCTGACATGCGCTGTCCCTCTCCGGTGGAATAAACTGGAACCACAGATACAGTGTAGGGCGTGTCAGACTGCAGGTCCTTCAACACCGTGTTGTAGGTGCTTCCTGCTACCTGGACCTACACAGAGGAGCAGCACAACAGATTTGGTCAGCCTGTGAGACTTTATGTTACAGTGCAGGTAATGCTTTTTAACATTATTGTCCATTTACCATTTCTTCTTCTCCTCCAGCTGCAGGGACGTAGAAGATCCTGTACTGCCGCACGCTGCCTTCAGCAGGCTCCCATTTGACATTCAAGGTGCTGGTGGTGGGATCTGTTACCCTCAAGTTTCTCACACCACCCAAAGGCTCTGTCATTTAAAAACAGGTATTATACATCTACAGAAAATATGCTAATATACCTAGAGGCTTTCATTTGTGAATTATTTATCGAGAGCCCCAAGTATATACTTTACTTACTGGTCTTTCCGAGCCCGTTCAGGTCTGGGCTGACTCCGTTGGCATACACTGCAGCCACGCTGATTGAGTACTCAGTATCAGGGGTCAGCTTGGGAAGCAGGACAGAGGTCTTTTTTCCTCCAACCTGAGTCTGGTGGAGGAAGATAAATATGAATCAAATCTGCTGGCACATGACTGAAAAGAAACAAAAGCCACTGGTTTAAGAAGCAAAATGTTAACTCAGCAGTTTTTCAAGAGTTAAAAGTTTATTTTTCAATAATCTTTGGGAAGAACCATTTCAAAATTCATCTTGTGTTGAGGAAAATATATTTGATATGTGCTTGAACAGGTTAAAAGAAGATTATCCATGGATTTCTGAAATCGATACCATCGTGGAAAGAATTCTACCTGAAAACTGGAAGTTAGTCGTCGTGCCCGAGGGGGAATGCTTTGAGTGTTTTTGGACCTAATTGGTCCACAGTGCTTCAGCCAAGGTAAATCTCTGAGCTGATGTTTGGAACAGCTGTTTGACAAGACTGGTGATGAATTTACTATGCTGCTTTTGGCTTACTGTGAGCAACAGAGTCAATTCAAAGACAGCACCTTGGTGTGTGGAAATATATGGATGTTGATCTGAGTGCATGCAAGTCACTTCTCCCATAGGAGACTTTATTGTGTCTGCATTTTTCACCAACAAAGTGTGAAAACAGGCAACTTTTATTATTAGGAATTAAATAAGTTTCTTGAACGCTAATGCACAATTATGGAAAGGCGCTCCTAAAAAGAAAACCATGTTACAACAAAACAAACTTAATTAAAACTCTTTCATGTTGTCGCAAAACGTTAAACTAAGACAATTTGGCTCATCTAAATGCATTATCTTAATTTTTTTCCTTTAACAAACAATGAAAGGCTGTGGAGGGCTGATGATTTGAGCTTGTTTTGCAGCTGCATGACCTGAGCATCTTACAATCATGGAGCTGATATATCTTATACATCTCTGTATAAAAAAAAGTACTCTTGCATCAAATGTGAGGACATCTGTCCAGCAGCTGAAGTTTAGGTCAAACTTGTGCAGCTGGAGCTCTGAACACAGACACAAAGCTACAGCAGGATGGCCAAAAAGAATCAAGATGTTGTAATGACCCAGTCTAAGTCCAGACCTTGCCTGCAGCGGCAAGATCTTAAGACATCTGTGGATGAATGCATGTCATGAACTGAAGCAACCTTCTAAAGACAAGTTGGCCAAAATCCCTCCTGGCCAATGTGAGACTAAGGTCATCGAGAAGACACCTTGCTTAGGTTATTGTGGCTAAAGGGTTTACATGGGGTGTATTTAATTCTTCGCACTGTTCTTCCAAGGTTGCATTTTACTAATTTTGAGATTTAATAAAGATAATTATTTAAGCTATCCAAATGTGTAAATCCTTTAAATAGAGACTGCTTACTTTTAACTATCTCTTGCACAGGCTCGATAAAAAGCAGGAAGTGAAGTTAAAAAAAATTTTCAACCAAAGTTAGATTTGTTTACTTCACCTCAAATTCATGTGTCGATTAGTCTGCAGACTGGTGTGTGTGAGCACGTGCAAAAACACACCTCTAGCTTTTAAATTCAATGACAAATGTGACAGAAAATTGAAGCAAAATCAGTGTTCATCATCCAAAAAAGATTGTTGCACATTTGATAAAGCGGTCAAAAATTCATGACCAGCAGGAGAGCTTCAGCTGTTTCTGAATTTATTAGATGAAAACGAAAAAAACAGAAGATTAATGCATCAAGATCCATGAATCAGGATCAACTAAAATGCTATTGGCAGTTTGTGCATATTTTTTTCCACATTGAGAGTCATAAAATGAATTTTTAAAAACCACTGAGTAGGTCTGAAAAACCATGAGAAACAGTTTGTCGAGTTGCTCCTGGGAGCCGCTCAAAGTCCAATAAAAAAGGAGCAAAAGTAGGATTTGGATGCTCATTTCTTCTTTTTTGTTGTTGTATTTTTTCACCATCCAGCACTATTTTTTCCCCCAAACATCCTGGTAATGATTCTATAACTGTGGTGTGACTTACAGTCTGAGTCCTGCCTCCAGATGTGGGAACGTAGCTGATCTTGTAGGTCTGGACTCGGCCCGAAGGTGGAGTCCATCTGGCGTTCAGGGTGGTGGTGGTTTCATTGTACACAACTAAACCAGTGGGAGGTGCGTTCGGTACTGAAAAGGCACACAACAGGCACATTTAGTACGGCTGCAGACAAATCATATTCTATTACATGTAGTGCAGGCATTTGTTTAATGGATGGCCTTAAAATGTCCTTTAAAGACACAGTCCTTCACCTTTAAATCAGCTCATCTTCAATAGGTCTGCTTTTGTCTTATCTTCTAAATAAAATGTTATTTTCCAGTAAAAATGAAAATGGACTGCAGCTTTAAAGAGGAAAAGACACTCCTGGTGGACTTGTCTTTTCCAAAGCAGGCATGGATTCTCATGATTTGCAATGGATTGATGATGATGATGATGATGATGGATGGATGGACTCATTATTTCATAGATTAATGCAATGGAGAAATAGAGAAGTGGATGGATGGATGAGAAGATGATTATTCATGAAATGACACTCAAAAACAACAAGTTTAAACCCATAACCTGACAGGCATGCATGGTGAAAATCCACCGTCAGCCATTTATTTCCAAGTTGTGAAGACTTAGGCGGAACGACATGGACAGTCACAAACAAGGACAGACACAGTACAACTGAGCTGGGTCAGCTGCAGCACCATTAGAGAAGTGGATGATGGGTTAAAGGCCTTTCTTGATGATGAAACCACTGTTGTCCCATAAACAACAGCTCTGATGACTACATGCTTTTGTCACAAAGAAAAAGCATCCTTTTGCTTCACCACAAACCTTGCTCACTTGGTCTACCACCATCACTGGGCACTACAGAGGCAAAGATAAAAAGATATAATGGCCATAGCCGTCGCCAAACATTTTACACAACATTTAAGTTATGTCTTTAGCCTTTTAAGATCCAGTGCAGAGATTTGGACAGTTTTAAATGAATTCATCCTCAATACGCTAGATTAAGCATCTTACGTGTCTTCTCTGTGCCCAACAGATCCTCGCTCTCCGACTCATCTGGGTAGATTGCCGTAACGTGCACGTTATAAGGCGTGTCCGGCTCCAAGTTCTCCAGAACATGGGAGGTCTCATCGTGATTCAGAATGGCCTGATTTGAAAATGCACACAGTCTGTGAGAAGAAATAGTCTAATCCAAGAGATGCAGCTAAATTTTAAAGAATTCTGTAAGAACGGTAACGCGTTTCGTTAACGATGCAAACCATCTGTCACAGCTGATTATCTCTTACATATTGGAAGTTGTTTTCTCCTTTCTTCGTCCATCCAATGCGGTACAGAGCCACGTCAGGCGCCCCGTGGTCCCAGGTTGCTCTGAAACTGGTCTGGGTGATTTCTGAGAAGCGCAGGTTCTTAGGAGCTGGAACCACATCTATAGACCAGAAACAGGAAGTAAATGTTTGGTGCTCTATAACCCAGTGTCATCGTGGACACTATTTCCCTTGTAGTACCTGTGATTGCAGTTCCCAACATCGGCTGTCCGGGTCCCTCATCGTAGACCGGAGTAACAGCTAAAGCATACTCAGTCTGTGAGATCAGGTTGTCAAGTTGTCTCTCGGTTACTCTTCCTCCCACTTCCAGCTGTAGAGGAACAGAAAGGAATCATCATTTGAGGGTTTTCAAATGTCATTTCAGAAGACAACTCAATGAGAGAACTACTTTTGGGATGTATTTGCTTGAACTTGAAAGAAATCAATGCCGAAGGATTCACCTGGGAACAATTTGTCCTGCGGTTAGTTTTTTTTTCAGGAGCACGCTGTCACTGGCTTCTATCACAAACATCCTCAGCCCTCGACTCACTTTCACATGTGTGCTTCCTCCCTGGAGTTTTGAGGATCACCTCTGTCTGATTTACGGCAAAGGATGCAGCAAAACTCCAGATTCTGCTGCTCTGGCCCGATAACTCCCAAACGGAGAAGCGCGACTATAAAATATGAATCCATGGTAACCACGCAAAAACCCCTGCACAAACTTATTTTGATGTTTTCATAATACTTCCTCTGGATCCCCGAATGTTCCTGAATGTGCAACCAACCAGCTGCAGGATCCATTATGTGGTCTGAGCCAGAATAATAAAGTATCCATCAGAAGTACTGAAATAAATTCATCACTATTCAACAAAATGATTTCCACAGCCAACAAGTTTATCTAAACAAGAGTAAAGAGAGATATGGGAACAGCATGAACCTTTTCATCCGTGTGGTAAACGCCCTAAAAGCCAAAACATCTGGCCGCCACATGAGATTTGATTGTAAATTTAGCGATGTTGGGAAAATTAGACAAGCTTACTTCTTTCGCCTCTCCCTCCTCAGGCTGGTAGGTGATGATGTAACTACGAACAGGACCGGGAGCAGCGTCCCAGTTGAGCACCATGGTGCTGTGGGTGACATCACGGACCCTCAGCTCGCCTGCTGGTGGCATGGGCACTGAATAAAAGACAGAGGTTTAGGATTAGGAGATTAGATAAATTATATCAGCTGTCGCCGCAACGCAATAAAAGTATGATTAATAAACATACAGGTGACTCCCTGCTTGGTCAGGGGTTCGCTGGCTGATTCGCCGTAGAGAGCGAAGAGAGACAGCGAGTAGGCGGTGTTGGGGAGTAACTTCACCAGCTGGACATCAGTTGTACCTCCTCCCACTCTCACCTGGAGGCGAAGCAAACAGCAAAATGGTCAGAATGGTGCCGTAAAGCTAACAACAGGTCGAAACTGAACAGAATAAAACATGATTGTAAGAAAGCCAGTGTGCAAAAGTCTTGAGTCGTCCCTTTTTTTCCTCTAAATTTTCTGTCCAAGCACCTAAACCGTCCTTTAAGGTGGTGTTGAGAATAAGTTTGCATGTGTTAAAGCCAGTTAGGAGGCTGGCTTGAAACACATCAAGGAGGTGCTATTTATAAGACAGATCTGGGTTGGCAGGACTCAGACTGGTGAAGATGAAACATGTCTCCCTAAAAGAAACTTGTCCAGATTACATCATTTAACCGTTTTTTTATATTTATCTACCTGGATGACTGAGCTTACAAACCCTAATTTATTCAAGCTTTGTGACTATCTAAATGGTTTCTTTGGATTATGGATGCTTCTTCGCTCATTTTTAGTCCAGTACAACTTTCCTTAAAAAATTAAAATAAAAACTCACAGCAGTTTGGTGAAACTGATGTCATGGTATCAAAATCAAATTTGGCAAAAAATGTTCAGTTCAAGAAAGAAAGCCAAAAAAAAAAAAAAAAACTTAAAAATTGACCTTCTGAAAGTCTAGAGAACTATTGATCAAGACCACTGTTGAAGATTAGAGAAGAATCTGGCTTTTTGGAATAAAAAGCAAAATCGAAATAGGAGTTGGTTTGAAATTTGCGCACAGAGCAGGAAGTCTCTAAAAGAAAAAAAAAACGCCTCTAAAGGCAGGAGAACATTTAGCTTCAACATCTGCTGAATCAGATGTTTTTTTTAATTTCTCAAAGGGTTTAACACTTCATGAACAAACGATGTTCTCATAGTGAACTCATAGTTCATACACCCTCTTATGACCAACAACGTCCCTTCTGTATTCTTTTAAAATTTAATGACTAGTGAGAAAAAAGGTTTCTGTATTTCGTCAGAAACTGCCAAAAACATTGTTTTAGGAGTTGAGCAAAGTTTGTGCATTTGCTGCATGTAAATGTGCATTTATCATTTTTCCATATTTATTACTGTTCATTCTAATCTAAGTTTGTCACATTAGTTGAGTGGCAGCTCTCAGGTGGTGTCCGTGTTACCTCCTGCTCGACGGTGGGCTGGGTGGCGTTGATGGCGCTGTACAGCAGCATGTAACCCGTGGCTCCTTGCGCCGCTTCCCACTTCACTCGCATGGTGGTCGTTTGTTCATCGTACACGGTCATCTTCCTCACCGCACTCAGAGGCACTAGGACAAATCATGTCAAAGTTAGATTAGAATTTACCTGAACGTGCACCGATGCATATTACTCTTACAATTTAAAGTATTCAACTGCGTCACTCAGCAAAAAAGTGTGCTTTCTTATGTGCCTCTATATAAACTATTAAATCGTTGCCGTTCTCTAATAAAACCAATAAAATACCAATTAGGAGCTTGATAGAAAATGGAAACATTAGTTGAACTTGTCCCTGAAAGTGAACCCAATCCTCTAAATTCCCTCTGAATCTTCACCCATTTTGGGATTTATTGCTGCCACCCCTCTGCAGACATTTATGGCTTTACAAGCAAGCCGTGATTTACATATTACCTTTGAACGTTTCATTAGAGGAGACCACACAGGAAACCAGTCACTGTTTGTGAAACCAGTGCAGCCGAGCCAGAGAGGTCCAGAAACTGGCTGACTCAAGAAACATTCAAGAAAGTACCGTAATGGCAGGACAAGAACTTTCAGAGTCCACTGACATTTGAATAAATTTGAAAGTACCGGCAGTTGTAGAATATTTTGCAAACATTAACAGTTCAAGCTTAATTTTTTATGTAAAACTAAAGAAAGTACAATTTCCTCTTGGTCTTATTCGCGTAACATTTTGTTAGGGAATTTTTAGTCATAGGTTATGGGCGTTTTTTATCACTATGACTGAGAATGATAACTCTGCCCATGAACCATATGTTTGGATTAGAAGAGAGAGCTGGGTGAGGAAGCTGTCGCTTCAAGGATGCTCCGAGTCTGTGAGCTCGGCTGAACTGATAAGTGTACAAAAACAAGCGTCACACACTGCACATGGCAGACTCATGGTCTTCATGTCCTGTATATCTGTGTAGCATATATATATATATATTTGTTTGTTTGTTTGTTTATTTTGTTTTTAAGCCTGGCAGTTTGCTTCTGTTCATTTCTGCTACAACAAAGTTGTTTTAAAAAAAGCTTCAGTAAAATCTGTGTTACTGATTACCTTTCAAAAATGTTTGTTTTACATAGTTAATATATTGTCCATTGTTGCTTTCTGGTGTTAAACATCCATGCTTTTTTTTTTATTCTCTTAAGTCTTTTGTCCATTTCGTCTCATTAAATTAAACTTGTTGAATGTGAGTGGTAAGTTTGAGTTTACTGGGGAAGATGGTTTAACTGGTTGAAAAAGACAAACTTACACGTGGTCTCAGTTCCTTTCAGTGGCTCGCTGCTCTCCTCTCCAACAACAGAGTAAACGTTGACCAGGTACTTTGTCAGAGGGTCGAGGCCCTTCAGAACCACGGTGGTTGTAGCTCCATCTACATAGACCTTTCAAGAATAAAATAGCCACATAATCATAAATACATTATTAAAAACAAAACTTTTTTTTGGCTCGTCTGTTTAACATTCTCAAAAAAAATCGCTCCAATTTCAAATTTATTGCCACGTTTTTGATCCCATCTTTGTATGACATGCATTTCTCAGAAAGTAGAATACAGTACCTTTAAATATTTGACTAGAAAATGGGCTTTTATTTTTGCATGTTTAACTACAAAGAATAGATACAAAGTAATTGTAAATATCAGCTTAACAGCAAAATAGTTAAACATTTACTAGAAAATGTTATTAGTATTTCATAAACCTCTCCAAAAATATTGTATGTTCTAGTGGCTCAGAGATTGTGTTCAGGATGACGCTCAGATACCACCACACCAAACTGGAGCTCAATATCCATTAAAATAACTGAGTTAGAGTTGTTTTTGTGATTGCTAAGAACGATTAGCTGTGGCAGCCGTCTTAACTAGGGTTGGCTCCAAACGTGAATCAGTTGTGGATGTGCAGCCAATAATTACTCTCCGAGAGTTTTACTTAAATATGTCCAGTAGTTCATTAGATGCTTTGCTAACAGACACACAAACACACATGCGGAGAGACAAATGGGCATTTATGTGATCCCCTGCCTTTTAATCTTTTAGTCAGTGGGCAATAATAATATAAACAATAAAAGTTCATGATAAATTTTAACAACAAAACCCTGAGAGCTGGATAAAAACAAACAGTGTCATTAAATTCAGACACCAGTCTGTGGGGGGGGCAACAATCTGCTGGCCAGCAGAGCTATTGCTTATAAATTTAAAATGTGGTTTTTAATTATCCAAGCCCAGAGCTGTGTGTTTATGTTCCTTTGCCCCATATCAGACTGTGCACACTGACACGGAGGCCAACGCAAACAGGAGACTGGAGAAATTAAATTTATGTGGAGTTTTCCACTAATATCAGAACCAGTCGTCGCAATAAAACGATTCCAACATCCCATCTGCAGCGTCATAGGCGCCGTTTAGTAACATGATTATTATTATTATTATCTGCAGTGTTTAGAAGCGGCAGCGTACCTGTTCTGGCTCTCCAGAAACAGTCATGTACTCCACTCTGTACTGCTCCACCGGGCCCTCGGGCCCAGTCCAGGTGGCTCTGAAGGAGTGGTGAGTCACCTCTGATGTCACCAGATTAGTGGGAGAATCTGGAGCTCCTCCTGTTGATACAAAGATATGCATCAATGAGCATAAAGAACATCAAAAGATTTTCTGTTAGCTTTAACGCCTAAAACGTTCTAGTGCATGATGGGCGGTAACAAAGATGTTTTATAAAAATAAAAAAAAGGAAAGTAAACCACATCTCTGCAGTTGCAAGTCCTAACATAACTTTTTCCACAACATGGTACTCATTAAGCTCGTAAAGCGTCTCGTTCCCGAGCAGCTGTTTTATTTCATTAAGAAGCGGATGATTTCTCTAATAAACGAGGCCAAGGAATTATTAGGGGAAGCAAAAAATAATAAACCTGCAGGAACTTCCAAAAGTTTTGACGCTTCTCGGCATCCTGTGCTTGTTTTGGTTTTTCCACATTAAGCCAGACCTGTGACCATGTGCATGTCGGGGATCATGTAACACGTAGTCTTTATGGTGCTTACGAAATATCTGCGCATTAAGCCGGTGGTTTTGGACCCTGTAAATCCGAACTAGACTTCTGTTCTTGTTTGTTCAGGGTTCATCCATGGAGGTTTTTCAACTGCAACGAGTTGCTCAGTTCATGGGAGCTGAACTCACATGCAAATCACTCCATCGAAGACCCTTTCTAACAGACACTGAAACATTTTGACTCAGGTCTCACTGGAGCTTAATGACTAAACAAGACATTATTAATATTATTATTCAAACTAAATAACACTAGCTTCATTTGCAGGCCTCTACAGAACCCTCAGCAGGGAAGGAAGGGATTTGCATGTGAGTTTAGCTCACATAAATAAACAACCGACTGTAGTTTTAAAGCCTGGAACTCCTTTCATCAATCAGAGATGAGTTGAACTCAAACTTACCTGGCCCCTTGACACTGTTACAGAGGTTATCGCTGAGATTGTCCACGATTTCCAACAGGAAGGAGAAATCAGCCACGTTGAACATGTGGATGTCATCCGGATCTGAGGCGATGGACCTCAACTCGTTCTCATCTGCATTCTTCACGCCTGCAACGATTGACGCTTGTTGAGCATTTGATTCACACAAGGAGCTTAAAGTTCTCAGAAATGGAATTTGCTTACCGATGGCATAGAGCTCAATGCCCTGATCGCGCAGGTTCTGAGAGGAGATGACGACTTCATCCTGGGATTTACCATCGGTGATCAAGACGGCGATCTTACGGGCACTGGGCCGCATCCCGACACTCTCTTTGAAATTGTTTTGGAGGATGTGGTTCAAAGCCATTCCTGCAAATACGACATTGATCCACGTTTGTCGCTCAACTTTTAGTCAAAATCAACAACAACAAAAACAAATGGATGGCTGTGATTAAAATACCAGTCATTGTGTTGCCTCCTTTGTAGGGCAGGTTGCTCACAGCTTGCAGGAGCGAGTCACGAGTGTTATGTGCATTCAAGTGCCACTCGGTCTTCGGGTCGCCACTGTACTGTGCAAGGCCTGAAGATACGAAAAAAACCATTGTCAGAACAACACTGTGCACATTCATTATATAACTGTGGTTGTATATTAACGGTGGACCCACCGATTTGGACCCGCTCCGGACCAATCTCAAAGACTCCCACCATGCGGCTGATGAAGGCTCGGATAGTCCTGAAGTTGAGACGGCCGATACTCCAGGAGCCGTCCACCAGCAGCACAATGTCAGCCTGTGCAGTGGTCTTGCACACAACATCTGGAAAGGCAGGAGGACGAAGGTTTCATGATGGAACAGGTGCGGGTATTTCAAATAAGATGCACAGAACCACAATGCAAAAAAAAAAAACAAATAAATATGGCGGGATAAAATACATCGTCGAAGGAAGGACTGAAGGAAATTTAAGAAGAAAGATGAAAAGAAAAGTTAAAGATGTGACTTTAACATTCGAAGAAAACAAAAACTAAGCATTCACAAAGCATTCTGTTTGAAACGTCCATCTTTTTTGCCGATAACATTTTTGACCAGGTGGTCAAATGATCTTCTTTCCTGAAGTGTGTTGAAAGAATTTATGTCACAGTTGTGCTTCCAGATCCACAGGAAGATTGTGCCTTTCATGGCCCGTCAGATACCAAAGGTCTCCACTGGAGAGACCGACTCCAAGGTAACGTTTACATCCTTTTTGTCAAACACAAGCATGATGACAAGGAAGACGTCCAGTCCTCTGTACCTGGTGAGCTGCAGGTGTGCTGCCTTGACGGGCAGATGTTGCACTAACTGTTGCTGCAACTAAAAACAGATTACAGTACACTTGATTTACAGATGAGTTAGCTCATAAAAATACTCATACTTGCAGAAATACATTTGCCAACATTAATTATTTCTAACAGATTAACATTGATACACAGCCAAAATACTGTAGCAAGTCAATAAGATGAATTACTTCACCGTTTTAGATTGGATTAACAATTAACAACAGAAAAACATGAAACTGCAACAGTATTTAAACATGCACAATAACCTTCTAACCTACCTGCCTTTTATTATTTTAATATTTATTCGTCATCATTCATTTTGCATTCAGTCAAAGCTTGCAAAAGCAAAAGTTTTTCTCCAAACGGTAAACTATAAACACGAGCGAGCCGAGTGAGGGACGAGCGAAGTAATTTCTCACCGTTTGGAGCAAATAAAACGTGGCTTTGCGTAAACTAACCGGTGATTTGTGGCTTTGCTTTTCTAAACTATGACGGCGAAATGTTGAGCCGCTCGCCTGAAAGCGGAACTCGCTGGAGATGTGGCTTGTTGTGCAACAAACATACGAAAAGATGTTGTACAGGAAATCGTGTTTGCTGTCAACATTTTGACCAGGACGGTCAAAAGGTTCCACGTTCTCCTCTGCCAAGAAGAATTAACTCGTAGTTTCTCTAAGTGTGAGACTGCGATCGCTAAAATAAATGGTGGTGCATGAATAGAAGCGACTCTCCCTGCAAGAACTAAGCTGCAGGGAGCAGGTGATAAAATGAGAGGTATTCCCTCCTGTCTTCGTTTCATTCTGCAGCGCAGCAATCTGTCTCCTTATTAGGAGCAAATAGTCAAACTGACCTTTAAAGTTCCTTCCAACAAACACATTTTTCCTCCTCTCACATTCATTATCTATGCACCGTGTTCCGATTCACTGGGTAATAAAACATTTTAAACCTGCAAACACATTGTCCCTGCTTGTATTTTTAAAGCCTCCATATGGACTGGAAAAAAGTTAAAACCCCTTAAAGGCACTGGGATGAAAACAGGAAAAGGGCAAACATATGGAACTGCCATTACAGACGTTAATGCGCGAGGCTTAGCGTTGAAGAAAGAACGTTGTTTTGTCTTTTATAAGATGTTGAGTACTTTCCTGAACACAAATTTACAGCGTGACACAGACTGATGTTTGACTGATGCTGCTGAGAGAACAAACCCAAAACTCTACTTTAAAGATGATTACAGACATAAAAACAGAAACATAAAACTGCTCAGTTTTAAATTCCAACATATCATTGGGTTGTTTTTTAGTTCAATTCACACGGGATTGCATTTTGAGCTAAGATCTGAAGCAACTTTACTTGGTTCTGTGATAAATGGACCATCAGGATCATCAGAGTAAGTGGTGTTCTCCTCCCCAGCCAGCGGCATACTCTCTCCTCCTTCAAACATACCAAACACGCTCACTGTGTATTTGGTACCGGCTCTGTAGAACCAAAGGAAAAAAGAGATCGTCTTCTGTGTTCATTCCACAAAAGAATACTGAAATGACTGAAAAGGAAAAAGAGCTTTGGACGCACCTGAGCTCCTCCAGTACCACGGTGTTGTCGAACTGACTGACCATGAGTTCTCTCAGGTCCACATCATCCTCAGCAGGGTGGAAAGTGACTTTATAGCCCTTAACATCACCGGGGGCTGGGTCCCAGGTAACTCTGAAACTAGTTTTTGTTGGTTCTGAAGTCTGAAGGTTTCTTGGACCTTTGAAAGGCGACACTGAAGTGGACAGAAATGCACACATTAGCTGGTACGCTTTATGTATGTCATGCGAAGCAGCTTTTTCCAAAACTGGCAAACAGAAGAAGCAACATTTTGTGATGCGGGGACTGGTAAACCAACGTACGTGTCGTTCCTTCTCCTTGCCTTGCTTTGCCTTCTCCGGAACGGTACACCGGCACAACCGAGATGTCGTAGGTTGTGAGAGGACTAAGGCGTCTTAGCACGGTGGAGGTGGTCCCACCGGGCACTTTGGCTGCTAGCTGCCGTCCTCCTGACTGTGGTTTGTAAGTAACACGGTAGTTGACTACGTTTCCAGGGGCAGGCTGCCATGCTACCTTCATGCTCTTCTCTGTCTCTTCTGATACAACAATGGCTCTTCCAGAGGCTGAGACTGCAAAGAAAGAAAGAGAACTTCAGATTTGGTGCTTTTCAAATGGATTTCTGTGCTAAATGTGTGCTAAGACCCATGTTTCTAATATGCCATTGGAAATATAAGCTGCATGGATGTCCTTTAAGTAAACTAAACAGGGTTGAATACCTTAGGGTTGGTTCCATATGTGTGTGAATGTGGACCTACTTAAATACTTAAAATTTCCAGAAATATACATCAAAGGTCACATTTTCATGACTGATGATGTTTAGATTATAGCTATAGAAGCACAGCTTTAGATAACTTTAGCAAACCGGTAATGTAGCTCTTTCTTTTTCCATCTTGGGTTCATAAAACCATTTTTTAGAGATGGAAAGGCAAGTCTAAAAAAATGAAAGGTTTTGAAATGAGCTGAGGACAATTTTTTTTAGAATGCTCCACTTTGGAAGGAGGACTTTTATTAACGGAAAAAAGAAACACATCCAAGTTTGCCATGTGGCTCAGCCTGATGAGACCTGTGATTTATATCAAGCAGAAGAAAAGAAAGCAACAGATAGACGTGCAACGTCAAGAAAAGAGAATACTGTACAGTATGTGAGTTGACAAAGCTGTTTGTATTGGGTGTGTATACCACATTTCTAGCTGGCAAGATTTAATAAACACTAAAGGTTGGAAATTTATTTGGGCGCATTCCATTTCGCCAACTGGTCAATAAATCCCTCCAGAATGGTGCAAGTTTCCATTCAATGTGCTTCCCATCCAAGCATGAGTATAGTCTGACAAGGAGAGAGGCCAGTTTCTGATCTGCTGAGAAACCTACGCACATGTGCCTTGGACATTACATCACTTCTACTTTTTATATGTATTTATATTTTAACAGTTTTTTTTATGTACGTTACATGCAAACCATTCATAATCTTTAAACACCAACAAGTGGCATTATTTTAATATGCCAAATGAATCTTTTGATTTGCTCTTTGTAGCGCAACATGACAGACATTTGTATGTTACATATGGAAGAAAAGAAAAAAATGACCAAAATGATGACAAGAGGGTTTATAGTAACTTACTATCTGTGGTTTCCTCTCCAACCAATGGCTGTCCTTCTCCGTGACCATAGATGGCGTGCACTGACACTTGATAAAGCGTCTCTGGAGTGAGGCCATCCAGAACGGTGTCTGTGGTGTCGCCTTGTATTGTTTTCGCTCCAGCCTCATCACTGAACAGAGACTTCCAGGTGATCCGGTACTGGCGAACGTTACCCGGGGCCGCAGTCCAAGACGCTCCAAAACTGGTGTCTGTGACGTCACTGGTCACCAAGTCTCTGGGCGAGCCAAGCTCTGTGGATAAATAAAACCAACAGTGTAAGACAATGAAAGAACACAGACATTTAGAAACAAAGAAAACTTGGCAACTTTACTGTTTATTCTTTGAGGCATATCCAAAATTTGCCTTGTATGTTTCAGTGTGGAACAGTTAGTGTAAAACAGATGTCGCACTGTATGTATTAATCTATAAAATACTTCAGTGACTGTCTTGTCAAAGCGGTGCCAATTTTTAACATAGATTTCTATGGATCAAAGAAAGTGAGCAAGATGCAAAAAGAGCAGGAGAATTAGCTCTAGCAATAAACCAGTGCCGCTCACTCATCTGTCTCCACTTCGACCCCTCGGGATCTGTCTGTGCAACTTGACTTTCAGCGAGCCTCCTGGAAAAAGCTCTGCAAAACCCATCGCAAATCATAGATCCTCTCCCAGCACAACGTGAGTTTCCACTGAAGCCGAGGAAACCAGATCCGCAAAGTGCGTTTTCTACACTTGCAGATGTCCGAGCTTCCCCTTTTCTTTCCACTCACTTTTCCTGGGGGGATCATTGTGAAAGATGGCACACAAAGAAATGAAGGGGATGGAATTCAATGGTTGTGTTTTATGACGGACAGGCAGCAGATGCTTGGCTTAGAGGGATAGCCAGTGTTGAGGTGGGCTCTCGGGTCTGGATGCCCTAATAGAGCTGGATGGTTTACAGGAAGATGGACACAGATCCTAACTCACGACCTCATGGACCCTTAACCTCTAGCCTAACTAATCACATAAAAGAATGACTGGATCAATGAGACATAATTATTCAGAGCTCTCACAAGGCAACCTTTGCCCCAGTCATTCATCCAATGAGTTTTCTTCATCAGAAACTGGTCTCAAGAAGAAAAAGCTTGCAGCAGCAAATCTGCTCCTTGAAAGCAAAGGCCTTTTTTTTTTCAAGTGCAATGAAGATTTCCAGGTTTTGGAGAACCAAGAACACAGAGCAGGCTGCTCACACAACTTCATCCCATGCTGAGCGGAAAGAAGTGGGTGAACTTTGACTTTTCCAGCTGTGTGGATGAAGCACAGGTGAAAATGATCACAAGGTAACGACTTCGGCAGACAGTGGCTCGCTTTTCAGACGAACCAAAGAGAAGGCGCCACTCCAAAAGAAGCAACGCATGAAACACATGGCACGCAGTCCGGCCAAAAGTTTACAGCCAAGCAGTAAATATTTGGTATTTTTTTGTCAGTTTTCCAATTGTGTTTGGTTACAAAAATATGTTTACATGTTGCATGATTATTTACAGCTATAATTACAACAGAGAAAGGATTACAGCCACCTCTTTGTAGGAGCCCACACTCCATCATCCTGTATCAAGGCAAGAGACTCTTAAAATAAGATCTGTTTGTATGTCTGCAGAAAACCGCATATGTCACAATAAATATCCTCTTCTGCAGGGATTACATAATCTTCACATCTGCAGCCAAAAATGTCTCAACTAAATGAGAGTCAAGGGGAAAAAGACATCAAACCTCTGCATATCGTGGCAAAGCCCTAATGGTTTAAAAGGCTGCGCTGTATCTTTCACAAAAGTTTTTTTTTGTTTTGTTTGTTTGTTTCTTTACAACTTCAAAATTACTCCTGGGAAATATCACCGTGCCACCTCAGCACTGGCACCCATGTTCAAACGTTCTTTATGTCTCTTGGTTGCTTTTCTACACACACATGAGCTGAACACATGAAGTCCACAGTGTCTGCCAGCAAAAACGTCTTATTGCTTCTGGCTTTACCACACAGGATCTTTATAATCTTCAGAGGAAACCAGTCAAACAATACCACCAACAAAGTCTAATATGACTGAAAGGCATTGATTAAAGAGAAAAACATAAATGATGAACTCTTTCACAGCATATTTGAAAACTTGGACAGTAAGTAGTTAATCTCTTGGCAAAGTGGGTACAATTTAGGAACATATGACTCTTTTTATCCGTGACAACTTCAGGTATTGTATTGCACATCTTAAAGAAGCATTTTTTCCACTCATCCAGATGTTTTGTCTCTGCCTGCCCTTTGCACCACCCTCCAGGAAGACGAGCAGACAGTTCTCCTTGAGACAAAACAGACAGCACACCCACAACTCAAGGTAATTTAAGGCAACACCTTCCACCTGCTGACTCAAGCTCCCTGCTCTAAAGTAAATAATTTCACCAGGTTTGTGTATAATATCCAGATTTGGTTTGGTGCATTTGAGCCCTCCAAGTCATTCCAGGATGTTTCTGTCTTCCTCGAGGCTTCTGTGTTGGCTAGCACCTCTTGTGAGTCACAAGGGAGCTCTTTGTGCAAAAACCACTTTCTTCCAGTTTTTGCCTACACGGACTCCACAAAGTGGGAAACTCAAAATGAATGGCATCGAGCACAATCAGATTTCTGTTGTGGCCAGACGACTTTGCAGCTTTAGATGGTAAAAAAAAAAAAAAAAAAGTGCTTTGTCATTGAGGCTTTTTCCTGAGTGGGTGTGCGTCTGATGACAGCTCAGATCTGACCTATTCTGTAATCAAAACTAGGCCCTTTAATCAGTTTGGGAAAGACAGTAACGGAAGTGAGCGAAGAAAATGCTCTTTCTTGCAACAAAGTATTATACATATTCAAATATGCAAAGATTAGCTTTGAACGTAAAAAAAAATATATATGAATTTGAAGTAGAAAATGTATAAATCTCCATGAGCTGCACGGATGTCCTATTATTCATCAATTAGAACTGTGTAGTCTCTATATTAAATTTAAACATGTGTAGCACCAAGTACCTAAGTACTCCTTGCTTTATGGAAGGGCAACATTAAAGACAAAATACTGTTTTATATTTTCGTATGAGAAAGGCACCAAACTGCCAGAGTTCAGTTTAGTCTGAACAAACTGTGGGTATAATTAAAGACAGCCGCAGGGCTGTTTCCATCTCAGCATTTAAAACGATAAATGAAATACAGTCCAACATGTTCCTATTATTGCAAAGCCATTATCTGATCTTTAAGCTCCCAAAGAAGGAAGACATAACTGAAAACAGGCAATCCTGATTTCCTCTTTGCCCTTTGAGTTGTGCCAAAACAATAATCCAGTTTGCAATACCATGGCATTGATTACTAAGCAAAGCAAATTATTGCATTCTGCAACCAAATTAAAAGACTAACATTTATCCCAAAATGCCATAGTCCAGTTAGCTCCCTGGTTCTTCAAATTTGGAAAATGAAACTGGCAAAAAGGGATATTCTTCTCTGCCAAACAAAGTGTCTTTGTTCTTGACTTCTCAGACCTTGCCCCTCCTTAGCTCTCTGTCTCCAACTTTCTTTCCTGTGGTGTGATACTACAACAAACTTCCTGCTCTGTGTGAGATGAACAGAAGACAAGGCCACCTTTAGCTGTGCACTCTGCAACAGAACCCACAGCTGGCCTGCAGCTGCTGATCGTTGAGTTTCGTCGTATGGGTTTAAACGAGGGAAATCAGCAGCGATTACTTACAGCAATAGAAAAAATTAATATGAGATGAGAAAATATTTAATTAGATAATACACCCAGTACAGACTAAGATAGCAAAGTGTTAAAAAATAGGCATGAAAGCCTGCTCCAAGCTGTTCCATATGTTTTGAAAGTTTACAAGCATTTTGTTTCCAGTTTCCATCTCCCTGCCATCATGGGCAGCCTAAACCCACCATCTCGTCCAACAGAATTACTCCATGTGCCACGTTCGCTCTTCTTTTCACAAACCACAACCCTGACAATATAACAAACATGCACAATGAACGTGCAACTCTTTAATTATAATGAAGAACAACAGATGATACGGTCTTGGCGCACCCAGACGAAAGAGATAATTTTAAGCTGAGCTAGATTCAAAGAAGTGCATTCTTGCTACAAAGTAACTCTACTGATACAGAGCAAAACACTTTGGTAACTAAACCATTCTTGGCAGTTGTCTTCCAGTAGGAGAGCTGGGGGTTCGATTCCACCAGCAGTCACATGCTGAAGTGTCCATTGGCAAGACACTGAACCCCTCATTGCCTCTGATGTGTCTCATTGGTGTATGAATGTGATAAAGCACTGATTATTCTTTGTAAAGATCTAGTAGAGTGTTGTATGAATGAGTAAATGAGGACACAGATTGTAGTGTAAAGTGCTTTGAGTATTGTGATAAGATAGAAAGGCGCTATATAAGTACAGTCCATTCATTTCACCAGCTTTAAAAGTTTCAAATTAGCAATGTGACTTGTTCTTACCTTCTAAAGTGGTCCCTGTACCCAGAAGAGGATCACCCAAGCCACTTGCATAGCGTGCAGTGACAAACAGTTCATATTCAGTGGCTGGTTGGAGGTTCTTCAGCACAGCCTGGGTGGTATCTCCTTTCACAGATATCTCCTTCCTCTCACCTCCCTCTGAAGGCTTAAAGGCAATGCGGTACTGTTGGACATTCCCTGGAGCAGGCTGCCACGCCAGTTTCATTGTGGAAATCGTTTCATCAAAGACGCGAAGGTCACGAGGAGCCCCACGAACTGAAAGGAAAACAAACCGGCATTAGAAAAATAGCATATATATTTGTCTTTGAACAGTAGTCTGCAGACTCACCTTCCTTGGTGGTACCATCCACCTGCATCTCATCTCCAATGCCAGTTGAATATTCAGCAGACACAGACACACGGTAGGTGGTGATTGGGAACAACTCCTGGAGAACTATGGTGGTTTCCGGTCCAAGAGTTTGAGCCTCCAATATTTCTCCTGTACCGCTGAGTGGAACATAGGACAGGCGGTATCTGATCACCGAACCTGGAGCAGCCTGCCATGACACCCTGAAACTGTTTGTCGTTTCCTCTGAGACCCGTAGATTCCGCACCGTGCCTTGCTCTGAAGCAAAAATATAAAATAAATGTCAAATTCTTTCCCCGTTTCACCGTTTTTACGTCCATTCCAAGCAAAAGTCTTACCTTCAAGTGTGGTCTCTTCACCGGTCAAAGAGAAACTGTCTCCTTTGTCATACTGAGAAAAGACGTTGACTTCATAGGTGGTGATGGGATACAGGTTGGGAAGAATTGATGTGGGGGTGTTACCAGGCACAATCAGGGAAATGTAGTCTCCAGAGACATCTTCAGCCTTGCGGAAACGCACCAAGTAAGACAAAACAGCAGCAGGGGGAGGGGTCCAGGTAGCACGGAAACTTCGGGAAGTGATCTCTGAGAACCGTAAGTCGGTGGGAGGAAGCAGATCTGCAAAAAAATATATATAAATATATACTTTTTGAGAATTTCTGTCAATAAAAGAAAGATTAAAGACAAAAGTCATGCCATTGTTCACTGAACAAGTATAGAGTAACAAGGGAGGGCATTTTGTCCCTTTCAAGTTACCCTTGACACCATTCTTCCTCCAACCTGCAGTGGTGTTGGCAATAAACAGAACAGTGATAAATGTGACCATTTATTGCATTTAAACAAAAAAAAAAAACATTAGGCCAAATAGTGTAATAGATCTTGTTATGCATACGGTGGATATGGTGCAAGAATACAGTGTATGTAGTTTTAATGGTGGGAGCCAAACTTTTCTTTTAAAGTGCTGTAAAAAAATGGTCTTTAGAGCAAGAACTCCAACTTGAAAAGTTAGAGCTTCCTCAACAGCTTCAAGGAAAAATATCCACCATGGCTGCTTGGTCCATAAAAAGTGTTAAAAACCTGCATTAGCGAACTCTTTGAACTTCAGTCTGATTGTATCATTAGCTACTCACATTAATGAACATGTTGCTTAAGTCTTAAAATGCATCCAACTTGGCATATTTTAGTTGTTTTTAGTAGGTATTGCTAATAAAGTGTACCCTGGCCATGGAGCATTAGAAAATCATACTTGTTTTTAACTTTCAGCTAGATCCCAGTTGGGTTGCAAATTATATAGAGCCCAGATCTAAGTTCTGACTTTTGAGAAAAATGGAACTCAGCGATATCTTGTTTAGTTTTTTCTTAACATTTCTAATTCTTTGCTACTACACTCATTCTTTGCAGTCTGGAAAATGCAGATATTTCACGTGTAATACATCTTTGGATGGACCCTCATAAATCCTTAAGCACATTTTAGTCATTCACTAAAAATGATAATAAAAACAGATGCTGAGAAGTTAAAATACAACAAAGAGGCATTTGTCTATTTGTCTACGTACTTCTTTTTTTGATTTTCAGCAGCTCCTGTTCAATCCTCAGACAGATGGACTGAGTCAGCTCCTTGGAAATCCTCTGGAAAGCGTCAAAGTCCTCCACCTCATAGACATGAGTTTCCACTGGGGTATTAGCAATGGCCTCCAATTCTGACCTCACCGCATCCTTCACACCAACGGCAAAAATCTCCACATCAGTATTCCTCAACTTGGTGGCAGCATCCTTGAAGGAGTCTGATGACTTTCCATCTGTGATCAGGACCATGATGCGGGGGACGTTGTCTCTGGCTCCTCGGGAGCTGACAAAGATCCTCTCCCTGACGTAGGTCATGGCCTTGCCAGTATTTGTGGAACCACCTCGGTAAGGGAAGGTTTGCACCGCTCTGACAACCGCATTAATGTCATGGTGGGTGTTGAGGGCGAACTCGGTGTGTGGATCACGACTGTACTGGACCAAGCTAATCTGGATTTTGTTGGGTCCGATGTCAAAGGAGTTGACCAGAACCTCAAGGAAGGCACGGACTTTAGCAAAGTTGTTTAATCCAATACTGTATGAGCCGTCGACCAGTAGGACCACGTCAGCCTGCACATCCACCCCCAGAGAGCACTCTTAAGAAAGACAAGAAACCACAGATCACTAAACAAAATGACACGACTGTCTGTGAATGAGAGAGACGGTCCATAAACTGGTCTCATTACCTGTTAAAACCTTGACTGGTTGGGTCTTTGCCAGATCCAGAATGGGTTCACTTGGTGTCAGACCTTTGAGGGCATACAAGGTGATCTCGTACTCCGTCTCAGGAGAAAGGTCCCGAACATTGATGGATGTCTGGGTGGGTCCTATGTACAGCTCTTGGCGCTTCATTCCAGGTACCATGGGATTAAGGGTGAGTTTGTAGCCAGTGATTTCACCCGGGGAAGGATCCCATGTCACCCTCATTGACTTTGATGCAATTTCTGTGACTTGTAAGTTATAAGCTGGCTCCACCACTGGGAAGAAAAACAAACAACTAACCATTATCCAAAAGAAATAATACAAAAAGTATAAAACCCTCACTGATTAAATAAAGCATGACCTACTTTCTTCCCCGCTGACCAGGGAGCTGAGCTGCTCATCAACACCAGAGCAAACTTCAGTGATGATCATTTTCTGGACGTCTTGGATCAGGTCAAAGTTGGGCACATTGTACACATGTTTGCTATGAGGTGTGGATGCAATTTCCCTCAGCTCATCCTCATCTGCTCCTTTGATACCTGCATGGAAACATGTACGACACCAGTAACTCATGTGTTCCTCCTGCAGCTTTGGAACAGCACGTCAGTCAGAAAAAATGCAAAGAGTCTTTTAGTTTTCTGAAGCAAATATGAATCAAGATGAAAAACCAACGGAAAACTGAACCGTTTCCAAGAACAGGAAGACGTTCACATCGCAGTGCACAATTTCACAGAACACTGAATTAAAAAAACATACCTAGGACAAAAATTTCCACTCCAATGTTCCTAAGCTTTTGAGCATGCTCCTCCACTGCGTCCTGGGATTTTCCATCGGTGATGATCATGGCGACTTTTGGAAAACTCTTCCTTGATCCACCAGCCTCAGTGAAGATGTTTTTTATCAGATAATCTATGGCATCACCTTGAAAAAACAAGCATACATGTATTTTATTCATATTTTACATTTTTTGCTTCAACATATCTTGTTTGCTTTTATCTCATACAGATGAGCACCATACCAGTCATTGTATTCCCTCCTTTGTACGGCAGTGAGTTGATGGCTTGGAGCAGGTCTCCTCTCCTGGTGTAGCGGGTGAGGGGGAACTCTGTGCGGGTGTCGGTGCTGTACTGGACCACAGCCACTCGGGTCTTGTCCGCTCCAATGTCAAAGGCCCCTGCCATGGCGCTAATGAAACTACGGATGTGTTTGAAGTTTTCTCTGCCCACGCTCCAAGAGCCGTCCACCAGAAACACTAAATCTGCTATTGCACTGACAGAACACTCTGTGAGACAAAAAAAAAGTACAGTAGAGAAATGATTTGATTTCCATTCAAGGGAGAAACGTTTAGATTTTATGTAACAAGTGTGATTGATCTGGATCAGTAAAAGTTCACTTCACTGATAAATAACGACCGCGAGGAAAGTCAAAGCGCAGAAAACCAAATATTTTGTTCCTCAAAGTAAATCAGCTCCAAATCCAAATAAATTGCCGGTGACTTCACGTTCCAACGATTTGTCACGCTGACTCATTTGTTTGTGGATGTCTAATTTAAATCAAACCTTGGATGAGTAAGATTCGTCCAGACATCAAAGGAAAAACCAGCCGATGCCAAACGGTGGAGCTGCTTTGGTTTTCCGAGCAGATGGAAGCTGAATGTGGCTCCACGGACTAAATATTTAGCAGAGGTTCCACCAGCAATGCTCATAGTTTCAGTTTCAAACAACCACAGATAAATGAAATTTTCTGCAACATTTGAGATTAATCTTTTCTAAATAAAACAGTAAGAGTTACTTTTAACCCTCATTCGCTTTGGTCTCATTTGATTCAACTCCATTCCATCTTTCTCTGAAAGGACATTTTTCAGTCAGTTTAATACATTTAACATGCATGACTATAACTTGGCATTGTAGTTACTGTTTCTGTGGTTGGCATTGCCTTCCTGCACCCCTTTAGCCCTTCACTCAGAACAAATAAGCTACTTCCCCACTGTTCCCAACAGTGGTCCTTGTGGAACACCACCCTGCATGTTTTAGTTGTTTCTCTGTTTAAACACACCTGATACAGGGATTTATGTACTTCAAGTTCTGCAGAATCACCCATTCATTCAAATCAGGTGTGTTGGAGCGGAGAAGCAACTAAACCATGCAGGATGGTGTTCCTCAAGGACCAGGGTTGGGAACTCGTTTTTTCTGGACAAACCCTGTGGTTTGAATTAAATTAACCAATGTGTACCTTCCCAAAGTGTGAGAAGCCTGTATGTTTACCAAGCAGCAGCCGCAAGGCAAACTAAACATTATAATGACTATGAAAAAGGGAAACAATGAATCTAAAGGTTCTGGAGCGGCGAGTAGCGGGTCTGGTTCTGCTCATTTTTTTGGTTGACATCACAGTAAACATACTTACTGATTGCATCTGACTGCGGCCTCCTGACTCGTCCACTGGTGTTACTCGACTGGACTGAAACAAAGAAAGAACACTGGGTGACTTGCCTGACTGTGTACTTTTTCACAGAAGGGAGTAAAGTCAAAAAAATTCAACACATCATAAAAACCAGTCCGCAGGATCAAAACCGCATTCATAAGCTGTGAAACGGGAACAACTGGAGACGGTAAACAGATGTTATTTTGTGCTACTTTCCAACATTTTCTGCAGCTAGATGGAAAAGGCATTGTTTCACTTTTTCCATATTTCTGAGCTTTGGGGAAAAACAAAAAGGCTTTTAATTTCTAAAGTTGTATTTCTATTAATTTACCAGCAATGTTTACATAGAAACTTCTGACCGCAAAGATGTTATCTTGCAAAAATACCTGAATCTAAGCATGTAACAAGCACAAATTAACATCCTTATAAAGAAGTTTTTAAAGCCACATCTGTCAAGATATGTGATTTCATCAATGTTTTTGATTCAATTTTTTTTGGTATGCCTATCATCTTTAATTTAAAAATGACTAAATACACATAATTCACTAATGAAAGTCCAAAACTTAATTTAAAATAAACGAGCAAACTCAGCAAACTCAAATGTTTTGTTGCCAACAGTTACGAGTCATTTGTTTACATTCGAACATTGACTTTGTAAAGTTTCTGCACGAGACAGATGTTGAGTCGATAAAATAACCCCCGGATGTTAAATAATGGAATCAGAGGCATCATGTCGACAGCGAAAACATGGTGTTCTTCTCTCTTCTTCAGAAAAGAAACAGCAATTAAAAGCTATGAGGACAAGAGCAGAGTCATTTTGGAGGAGGAAATTGTCGCAGAGCTGTAAAGCAAATGTTGCAGCTAAGCTCAAATGCAAATTATTTGCCAAAATATTCTAAACTCTTTAATAAACAATCATAACTGATTGTCCAGTTTAGTTGTAAACTAATCCTGATGGGTTTGTTACATTGATTGTGTAGAAATTGTTAGAAGCATAAACATTCATATCAAAAACATTGGAAAGTTGCATAATTTGACTGCTATTATGACTTTAAAATTTAATTATATAACATGCATGAATGTGCAGTTTCTTTATAATATCCTTCCAATATGCCAGACTTTCTTCTAGTGTTTAAAAACGGTGTTAATCAAAAGATTTTATGACGTTTTTTTTTTTTGTTTTTTTTTTTTTGTTTTTTTAGCAATGTTCTTTTTTTACACATGTTCGACTAACATTATATTGTGTAATGTGTGAAAATGTGTGTAAAGCAGAGTGGGCAAACTGAGGACAAAAGGCATAAATTAGAACAGACGGATGGATGGATGGATAGATGGATTGATGGATAGATAGATAATTTGATAGTTCCAGGGGTGAATTCAGGGCGTCCATTAGAGGACAAGCTGTGCAGTCTTTCAGCTGATTATCAGCCGAATAACAAATATTCAGCTAATACCTTTTCAGGAATCACAATGCTTGTGCTAAAATGCTATTTTATGTGTCAAACTCTATCTCTGGCATTTTCAGACATTGCATTGAAGATATGGCAACATTCTTTTATTATTATTATTATTATTATTATTATTTATTTATTTATTTATTTATTTATTTATTTTTTTTGGGGCAGGATAAACAAAAAGTAAAGATCCAAATTAAATTTGTTTTGTTTTTTGGTTATGAGTTACTAAAACAATGGTTCATCGCTTGAGTTTAGGGGCGTCTTTGTTTTTGTTGTTGTTTTTTTTTTATAACCAAATACTCACAGCTCAGGGATAATGTTAGTGACCTAACATAAAACACTATAATGGACTGAAAATGAGAGGAAACATAGTTAAAAAGAAACTCTTCAGAAAACCTTGGATATCTGTCTCCTTTTAAGGAAAATGTGAAGAAATAGTGGAGTTTTGTTCAGTAATTCACCTATTTGAGCAGGAAAACCCCTTCACAAATAAATCACATGTACGTACTTGTCAGTTGTCCATAGATAGGGATGCTCTCCTCTGATCCATCATAGGAGTTTATAGTCACTGTGTAGTCCAAGTCAGGAGTCAGGTTGGTGATGGAGGTGGTTGTTGTGTCTGCACTCAGGGTAAAATCTCTGGCTGGTTCATCTGGAAAAGAAAATGGTGTACTTACAAGAACATTGTGGAGCTTTGCGTATTAAACGAGTACTGCTTTCATGCTTACCTGCGTCTGATACAACTTGTATTCTGAAGCCCTCTATCGTTACCGAGGGTCTTATCCATGACATTTCCACTGTGTTTTCATTTAGTATTTTAAATTTCAAATCTGAGGGCGGTTCCACTGCAAGCAAAAGACAAAACGCTGTTAAATCCCACCTCAGGTGCGCGGCGTGTATGAAAGGAGGCACAGTTTGTATTCCAGCGTTCACATGAAGCCCAACTACAAACGCTTCATGACTGAAGCACACATTGTTCGTTGTTGGGGGGCAGGCACATTGAACTGACGTTAACATGTGAGAGGGACAGGTACAGAACATGGAACAACAATTGAAAAAAATAAAAACAAATGTAAAGAAGGAAGCCATTTTGTTTGTTTGTTTTTGGAGGAAAATGGCGCTTGTTTGAGTTGACCAGCCGGGACGGCCTGCAACTCAAGCACTGGCAAACACATCATGTGCACAACTCCACACAAAATCTACCAAAGTGAGTGAACAATACAACACATGCTAAGTGCAGTCATTACATGGCATGCCTCGACCACAAACTGAACGTCTTTTATGACAAAGTTGAGCTCAGTGTTACAAAAACAACAACAATGACATCATTCATGAGTTTATACAACGGGATAGACTGCCATACAGTTACTGAAGTAATACTTGTCAGAGCGGAACACCATATGTTATATATACTTTGTATATAAACATATTTCAGAGACAAAAACAAGTGGTTTGTTGTTTATTCGGTTTGAACAAGTGAGAAACAAGCATCCACCTTTCAAAAGAATACACAATTCGTCGCAGGAGACTCTTGTGTACTTTTTCTCTTGCAGCGAAATGCTCGAGAAAACGTCGTCGTATATTATGTGACAACAGAGACAGAGTGTACATGGACACGAGTAGAAGGAAACGTGTGACGCGCGGTCACACCGAGCTGGGTCCATGGCAGCGTCATGCATGGTGTACATGAGAAAGTTGTTTTTTACTCAACAACTTTGGACGAGTGGGACAGTGAGGAGGTTTCCATGTACAAGTCGGGACCACACAGACAAAGATGACAAACGTATTTTAGAATGATATTCTCTTTTTATTATGATTATTTCTAACCAACTGAAAGGACTCGTTAGTCTGAGTGCGTCCGTGTTTAGTACAAGTTTGCATGCGAAAAAAAAAAAAACACTGGATGAATCGAAAGCAAGCAGAATCTGTGAGTTATGCTACTTTTTACCATTTAATATGCAGTTTTTAGATGATTCATTCAAGGTTAATCATTTTTAAGTATAATTAATGGAAAATCTGCACCAAAAAAATTGATTACCGTGCTTTATTTCTTGTTGAAATTTCTTAAGAAGTGCAAGACTTGGGCTCTAAATTATCCATATTGGTGTTGCGATGCAAAGATGTTAGAAAAATGAACATGCACTAGACGGTTGGGTGATTAATACATGTTAATAACAGAATATCATTGTAAAATACACTATGAGGAGAAGGCCATAGCTTGGGACACAATGAATACACAGGCAGATGACAAACAGGGGCCTGCCGAGTACGTAAAATAATGAATAAACTGGGATTGGAGGATCACCAACCTGGTGCTTCAACTCAAGGAGTCCCGACGGACAGGGGTTCGCCCTGATTTCTTCATCGCCAGCATCAAATGGGGGTATGTGTTGTAGGAGGGAGGGTTTGTGTGTAGCGAATGGAGGGTTGTACGTTTCCAGAAAGTTCTTTAAAGTGGGCGCACGACTCTCCAGTCACTTCCACGTTTATTCTTGGAGAAACGGTTATAATAATTTCTTACAGCTGCTTTGACCATGTGTGCGTCTGGTTTTTAAAACAGAAAACTCTTGAGGAACAAATGTGGTTTGGTTGAAATAATCTCTGCTGTGTTGTTTAGGCTTTGTGGTTGCTCTTCTTGTTTGAGTATCGGGCCTGTCAGTTCCTAATAAGAAACCCCTCCGGCTCCCAGGGGCCCAGAGTCTGGCTACTGTGGCATTACCTCAGCCTCCGTGCAGTCAAGCCGTCAGCGATCCTGACCTGAGCAGAGACCAGGAGGAGGAGGAAAGAACACCAACCCGTCCCAAAGAGGCAGGGACGGATGCCAAAGTAACTCCGCAACATGTGCTGACGTTAAACATCAGTGCAGATTAACTTTCCATATGTTCTGCAACTCAGCGTTTCTGTGGATGGCCACAGAAAAAAAAAAAGAAAAAAAAGAAAAAGCCTCAGAAAGGCTCTTTGTCTTTGTGCTGTCGGAGGATTCATTTGCTCCTCTCCTATTTCATCTTTCCATTCTATTAGTGGATATATCCGAGGGGAGACAAGGGACGGAGTGGGGAGGGGAGAGTTTCCATACTATAAATCTATACTTGCTAGTGGATTGCACTGTTTGCAATAAGGGATCAATAAGTCATGTGATGACTGAAATAATCCAACTGCATCGTGATTTTCACCTTCCAGGACTAAAACAGTCGTGTTGAAGCTCTAAACTGGAGTCCAGGAGAAAAAGTACCTTTTAGTTATTCCCAAATTTTCAACTCTTTTTCAACCTTTTATTCTTTTTTTTTTTTTTTTAAAAGGCTTGTATTTTAAATGATTTAACATTTACCATTTTCATGTTCCTGCTAGAGGCGTTGAAATCAACAAGATGCTTAACATCATCGTAACAAACGTGTCGTGGCTTAATTGCCAAGGATTTTGGGCCTTTTGCTCCATTTTGCTTTGGTATATGTGCAGCCATAAAAACAAAAAAGCAGCAACCTTTTCCCAGCATTTAATGGGAAACTCATAAAAGGTTTTTAGCCGTATTCTTGGCGAGCTCTTTAAGCTATGTGAGAAACAAACTTTAACTTGCGTTGCATCTCGGATAAGATTTCATATTCCTTACGAGAAACCTAGATCTGGATTCAAATCTACTTTTGCAGCAAGACAGAGGGACATAAAATCAGTAAGTCATCAAGGATTCACTCACATCATGAAATCACAGCAACTTTATTCAGTTTATCATGAAGAACAGATCATTTTCTGACATTAGAGCTAAACCCTGGAGCATTAAAAACCAGCGGAGAGCAAAAAATAAAAGGAGAAAAGAAGAGATGAAGGGCCAGAGTAGGACAGTTATGTAAGAGGAGAGAGTCCAGGTGGTTTCATTTACCTTGAGCTTCTATGGAGGACAGCAGGGCTGCAAGGAGGGCAGCCGTGGCCAGAGACAGCCTTATCTTCATGTTTCACCCTGAAGGATCAGCAGCGCATCAATCAAACCTGGAGACGGAGGAAGGAGGCTGAGCTGCGGATTGTTGTGTGGCGTGCTTGAAAACCAAACGGACAGCATCATAAACTGATCCGACAAATTGCTTCACGGCTTTCTTTGGAGTTATAGGAGAACATTGCACGCTCAAAGACAATGGGAGCCACACCTGGCTGCCATCGCTTCACACCCATACCCCGAGGGGCAGAATCAGCACTGAATGACAGACTTTCATAATAAGCATTTTAAAAAATAATTACTCAAAGCCATTTAGATTTTTTGTAAGATGGAAAATTGATTGCTTTCTGGCTGCTTTGATCACCTTGACTGCAGATCTGTACATGCAGCTGTGGTTCTCACTATTCTGAGCCCTGCAGGGATGTCTAGGAAAACCAACAAAAAAATAAAATAAAATAAAAAACTCAGTCTGACCTTTGACACACAGTACATCTAAAATAATTTGCATTTGTGATGTAAATATCAGCCATTTCTGCTCAAAACTTGAGTTTAGGATTAAAAGGAGAAAATAGTTTTTAGTATTTATTTGTTCAAAGCAAAAAGAACCACAGGCTCTGCACCCCGCCTGCTGCACAAGTAACAACACTGCAGATAACTACATAAAAATCATTTTAAAAAATATAAAATGAGCTGTGTTAAATGTGTAGTCCTTGTTTTAGGTTCATCTTTCTGCATTTTGTTTCGGTGAACATCCAAAATAAGCAACAGATTACTTTTTGAAGCTGCAAAGAATAAAGATAAATGAAGCGTAAAGAATGGTCTTAGATCTTGTGCAAAATAAATCCATGACTTTTTTTTTTAAATGTCTCAGAGCTAATCAGTGAAGATAAAGGATGTGTACTCACCTGATAAAAGTCCCCTGGAAAAACAGAAGGGACTTAATTTGAGGTCAGCCCTCCCTGAGAGTGAGCAGAGAAATGCCAGGAGCTTCTGATGGAGTCCTCTCTCCTCCGTCAGCCGTCTAGAGGCTCCACCAGCAGATGTCCAAGAAGGAAAAGCCTCTTTCTAAGTGGGAAGAGTTCTGTCAACCATCAGCTACTTAACATGGGGGGGCAGTTCCAAGTTCTCATTTTACCGTCAGATGGACTTCTTGCGAAAGTTCTGCCTCTGAGTTGATAGATTCCCCCCACTAAGACTCAGGCTTTGGAAATTAGATTTTTTTTCCTCTGCATTCCTTTGGTCTGTCGATTTAATGTGTCTGCGGGGCCAGCATGACATCACAGCAGTTTTCCAGGTGGTGGTGGTGGTGGTGGTGGTGGGGGGGGGGGGTCTTTTATTTCAAGCAGATTATAAAGCAGAAAGCAAACGAAAACTCTTATTTTTTTAATGAGATTCCAAATTATTCATAAAGAGAATAAAAGAAGAGTTTTTATTCTAACATTGTTGTACTCAGTTCAAATGTGGAAAACTATTGAAAAGTGTCTTTGTTCAGAGAGGAGGCACATCATCCATTCAGTGATGTCTCCTGGCTCACTGGTTTGTGGTGCCCTCTAGTGTTCAAAAAGAAGCATTGCTCTTTTTTATTCAGCCTTTTACAGGTTAAATTGAACTCATTTTCAGGAGAGACCTGTTTTAGACAAACCACAGATAAGTTACACACAACAATAAACAGCCATGCATATAATGCATATAAAATAACAATTACATAAAAGTAGTGATAGACACCTAATCCCTAATTACTCCTTGTGCTTACATAGCTGCCCACTGCTCCACCTGGGTGTATCCTAGGTGCAATGGGTTAAATACAGAGAACTAATTTCGCCATTGTATGGGAACATACAATGATGACAACAGATAGCACTTATTTTAGCTTATAAAACAAAATAAAATCAAGCTACTTTGTGAAACAAGGTAAAATACTAAAAACAGGAACAGGTCTACTACATTGAACTTAACAGGTGTTTGAAATCCCTTAGAAAGATCAAAGTTGACAGCTTCGGATCTTGTTCTAAGGTGTTCCAGGTTACAAGAGCACCTGTACGAGGTGAGCAAAATAAGAAAAGGCCTTTTTGCCGAGTTCAGTTCACACTGAGGGGACGCTGCAGGTAATTGTGTCTAGAGAGTGCACACTGTAACTGCACTGATGACGTGACATGTAGGAGGAGACATATGAAGGCAGCAGTGATTTAAAGATGAAGATCTACCAGTGTGAGACCCTGTCTGAAGTTAAAATGATGACCTATTCAATACAGGGTGCAGTGATGGGTACGGTAGTTACAGTCAGTTGTGAATCTTTGCGCACAGTGATAGACAGAGTCCAACATCTGCAAGGAGCTGGCAGGGGCATTCATGTAAATAATGTCACCGTGGCCAATGGCCAGAAGAAAGTAGCAGCCACAAGGCGTTTCCTAGCATTCAGTTAGACAGGATTTGTTTCTGCAAAAAGAAACCTAATTGTAATTTCAGTTTTTGTTTTATCACATTTTTAACACAAGGCTTAAAATAGAGATATGTATTGACCAAGATACCCAAGTATTTGTAAGAATCCACAAACTCAATAGGAACACCATTCATAGATAAGATAAGAGGAAGGACTGCTGGTACCAACTTCCTGTTTGAAAACAACTTCCCTTTGGTTTTATCAGCATTTAGCACAAGTTTGAGATGGAACAAATCTGACTGAATGATGTCAAATGCAGACTGAAAAAGCTGGAGAAGCTTAGCAGCTGTTCTAGCTCTACAATAAACAACTGTGTCATCGGCATAAGGATGCATCAGGAAATATCTGACTTGCACTTATGTAGATTGTACAGAGAGTGGGTTCTAAGACTGAGCCTTGTGGTACACCATTATTAACAGTTAAATAACTACAAGAAGTACCACTGTGTTGAACACAAGAAACTACAATCATTTCTTGCACAATGCGATAACAATGATTTTGCAATATTTTGTAAACATAGGTCATTCAACTCCATAATTAAATTATGTCCCCAGAACTAGTAGAGTCACAACATGTCATACATACCGTACTTTAATGTACTGTATTTAAATGATCAAGAATAAAATCAGCACTGAAATATTTTATAATTTACAAGTGGAAGATGAGCAAAAAATGTGAAAAATTACTCGTCAGCTATCTTTAACAGCAGCAGTGTAAATAAACACAAAATTAAAAATAAAACATGTGCTAAACATGATTTGAGATCATAAGAATTAGAAGCCATCTTCGCCAATCAGAAACAGTTTTTTTATATTAATTTCCTTTCAGTTCATCTGAAGGTGTTGATCCACCTGGAGAGCTGCTGAGAAATTAATTTTAAAAAGGCAACAAATGAGCCTTATGCACAGATTTAAACAGTGAGGATTTCAACAAGTTGACATCAAGCAGTGATAATTAACATTTCAGTTTCAGCGCATGAGGGGAAACAGCGACATCTGCTGGACTCTAATGTGAACTGCAGCAACACCAACGAACGTTTCACACTTTGTGACATTTTCTATTTCAGCTATATCCTCCAATTTTTAATTGTTTTTGAAAGCCCTTGTAAAAATATTTTATACAGAGCAAAAATCTAAATAATTAAGTAAACTAAAGTAACTTTTGATGTTTATTTCTGGGAATTGCTTAAGTCTTTGAAAGTCGACAAAAAATATCAATGGTAATATTTCAAAGTCCTTAAAAGCAGCCAGAAAATAATGCAAAAGTAACAAACACAAATCTGTCAGAGTAGAACATCACTGAGAGGCTCTTGTGATGAGGAAAAACATTGAAATGCATGAAAATGTCTTCAGAAATACTAATTATTGCTTTTATTTGTGGCACATGATCAATTTGTCGGTCTGAATATTGTATTTTTGAACGCATATATTTTTTTCTGAAGACAATCAAACCAAACTAGGAGTAAATCCTTACCGCACTTAAAAAATATAAATTTAAAAAAGTTACGCAGACAAAAACAATTAAATTTTTTATTGACAATTATGCAAGTTAAATAAAATTCCTGTTGAAAAAATAACACTGGGAACATCTTGGGGGGGGGGGGGGGGGGGGACGTAAACCAGCAATACCAC
>JARVLU010000624.1:13539997-13552333 GCA_031762415.1 Simpsonichthys santanae
GAGCAACTCGGGGTTAAGTGTCTTGCCCAGGGACACAACGAGGTATGCAGTGACCGGGGATCGAACCTGGGACCTTCTGGTCCTGAGTCGGCTGCCCTGCCTCTACACCATCTCGGCCCCTCAATTTATTAATCACATTTATCAAGTGATTAATTGATTTATTGTTTATTGTGACAGGCCTTCTCATCGTATACATTTTTAAATTTGAGACAATACTAAAAATGTCAGACGTTTACCTGGATCAGTGGATGTTTACGACTCGTATTTAAAACGGTCCAAAATCTGTTCAAACAAAAGCTTTCTAAACAATGTGAGCTGTAATTGTGTTTCCATAATGTGATTTCACAGTGTGAGATTAGTTCCCTTATTGAAGAATGTTAAGGGAATTATTGAAGAAAGATTCATTATTATTGGATCACAGCACAGCCGCTGGCTTTAATGGTTCCAGTTTAAGGAGACCGTCATCAGTAGACTCATGCATATTCACCTCAGTATGTCGTTTGTGATGATGGTGGTGAAACATTAATGCAGTGAACGTCCAGACTCAAGTGCAGCTTTAATACAAGAGACTGAACGCTCTCCATGCCCCTGAGGCTACGATTGGTGTGACAGAGGGCGAAAAAGATGTGATGAAGGGTGACGTGACTCACCTCCTCCCTTCAGGCTGCCCACACTGACCGAGCTGTCCGACTGAGGGTTGCCGGCTCCTTCCCTATCCGACCCCGTCTTTACTCGCTTCTCTTTCTCTGCCATCAAGACAGCAGCACAGAGAAAGACAAAAAGACAAAAAAAGAAGGTGGTGAAGATAACTAACTACCTTTGCATTGTTCAAAGTGATGTTTTTTTATAGCAGCCAAAATTAACAGCATTAAGGAAGAAGAGGGTAAAGACAATGGATGGCTGGATTAACAAATCATAAAACCAGCAGCATTTTGGCAGATGAAGCCGTTCGTTGAGCTGCTAGGCAGCTACAACCCACAGTAGGGGGATTCAAAATGCAGAGCGTGGGCAACATTCAAGCAGAGTGACATCTGGGTCAGAGGTGATAGGAGGCTTTGCTCGCTCCGTTATGTTCAGTTGGTATACAAAACCGTGCACGTCACCCAAGGCAAGCGACAGCAGCTGTCATTCGACTTCCTGCACAGCTCCACGTACCCAACAGAGCACTTTCAGGGCCGGTATTTATCAAACTTCTTCTGAGTCACATCGCACTGAGGAGGAATAGTTGGGACTTTTTCCTCAAACTTGAACTCAGACTCATTCACAAATCACACAATGCTATGATCATATTTAGTGTGCATTACAAAGTGCATGAGCATTTTAATAATTTGAATAGCTACTTCACTAATTTTTGTTTACATCATGACTGATGCCTTTTCTGTGGAATGTGGTCAACTTCAAGAGGAATGAAGTTTTGGTGTAGATTATACGTTCACATTTCTGTAACTTAAAACCATATTACCACCTGCTGCTGAAGGTAAAAGGCCACTATGAAGGTGTAGGAGTTGAGCAACGCATTCTTTGAGCACGACACATTGTGTGACATCTTTGGCTTTAAATCACGTATTGCACCGTTTCTTATTATTACGTAAAAAGTGAAGCTGAAGAAAAACTTCCACCCCAGTCCATCCTGAAGGGACTAGATCCAGCAAATAAATAAACTGTTTTTAATTTCATCACAATTCTTGGTCTAAAAATAAATAAATAAATCCAATTTCCCAAGAGTCCTGGTCGCTTAGTGATGGGAAAGCAACAAACAATTTTCCCTGGGCACCTTTTAGAGTTCTCCTGCTCCTCCTAAACATGGAACCAACTTAAACAGACTCCAGTTCGCAGCTTGCTGCAGTGTTTACAGAGAATATTCTACAAAAACGGAGCTGGCTGCTGTAATATGCAGAGAAATGTGGGTCAGGCAGAACCACGGTGGGTGGTGAGAGACACAGTGGATCGCATCTTCCTGCAATAATCCTGAGGGGACTTATAACTTTCATGAAACAGACAGAAAATATTTTCTTTTCTCTTTTTCTTTAGTGTCTAAAGGGAACACCTGCACATCTAAAGAAGAGAAAGGAATCTCTTGTACAAACCCCTGCATGAGCTTAAAGCTAATCTTGTTAAATTAAATCAAATCTGTTGCTTCGCCCACCTAAAAATCTCAAGGAGGAAAAGTGTTGGGAGACGAAAAATGACAAGATGTTCGATAAGATCAGAAAACTGTCCGTACTAAATTGCTTTTTAGCGTTGAAAGATTAAATAAAAGCTTATGAAGATGACAAATGCATTGCTTTTAAAGTGGAAACGTGTTCGCAATAAAACGTCCAAAAACAAGACAAAATGAACCGCTGCGAGAACGTAAGGTTGTTCTTTATCTGCACCAGGGCTGCATACATAGGCACATCATGTGGGACAGGATCAATGGCACCGACATCGAATCTGTGAGTGAGGCGAGCTTACACACAATCATTGTCCTTTCTCTCAACACATTCACCATTCCACCACCCCTCTGTGCCTACCCAGCCTTATACACTTTCTTGCCCCCATCCCCCTCCGTTGCCCCCCTCCCCCCTCATCTTTGGTCCTCACAATGAGCAGAAGCGAGTGCAGGGTGTGAAGATGAAGAAAAGGAAGAAAAATGACTCAAAAAGAGGGCAGCAGGTGCGAAACAAAGCAGGGAGCAAATGGATAATCATGGAATGGAAAAGACCACCAACAAGGCTACACTTAAAGATAAACTACCGTATTTTACGACGTATAAGTCACAGGTTTTTTTTTTTTTTTTTTTGGCATAGATTTGCCAGTCCTGCTACTTATACACCAAAGTGACCTACAGATGTTTTTTTTTTTTTTTCCCCCATATTCATAACAATTTTTGACTAACACTTTAAATTTCCAAGAACTGCCACTGCGAGTCCTCCCGTGTGCGCTCGCTTCACTCAGCTTGTGCAGGTGGAGGAACGCTGGAGAGATAGCGGCTCCGGTCGCAATGGATAGATGGATGGAGTTGCACCGCCCAGGCAAAATGAAACCATTTTGATCATTAAGGTGCATTTATTAAGGAAAAGTTCAACTGTAACACACCTTTACTATAATTCAGAGCAAACAAATAATTGTTTTTAACTGTTAATCTTGTTAAATTCCTAAGAACTGTAACAGCAAGTTCGCCCGTGCACGCCCGCTTCACTCAGCTGGTGCTGGCGGAGGAATGCTGGAGAGCTAGTGGCTCCGGCCGCGATGGATGGATGGAGCCGCGCCGCACCGCCCAGGCGAAATGAAGCCATTTTGACCATTAAATAAATGCATAATAAACATGACGGGTCAGCGATGACGCATAATAAATGTGACTTTAATGCCATAGCGACTTATATACTGTGTTTTTTTCCTCTTCATTGTGCTTTTTTTTTTTTTTTTGACTGATACGACTGATGCAACTTATACTCCAGAGTGACATATACGCCGAAAAATACAGTAAATGCTTGGGGGTGGGGAGTTAATGCAAAAACTAATATTGTAACCTGCTCAGACACATTGGAGTCATGCATGCAGTAAATTATATGGGAGCTCTGCTGAGCTTTACAGAAGTGTGAGCTGCTCGAGTTATGACAATCATGACACAGCACTTTGTTTGCTGTGTTCAAAAACATACAATTTAACATATATGTGGTATAAACATGTTGAAAATATTAAAATAGATGAAAGACGGACATAATAAGAAATAGCTCCATGAGGAGTGAAATGCGAGTGAAGAATGACGTAAAGAGAAAAAATAGTTTGCACACATCTGCGTTCAGAAGATTTCCTCCAGTAAAAGGAGTCCCTGAACCTGTCTCAAACACAGACTTGCTATGGAGGCTGTAATAAAGAAGTACTACCAAACTGAAACGGGTCACTCAATGATGGGTTAACCATTGCGGCTCAAATAGATGTTGACGTTCAAGTCAGCAAACCGTAAGAATTTTTGTGTTTTTATGTTAATGGGTTAAACCTCACGATCAAAAGACAAAAGAAGGAAGAGAAAAGATGCGTACAGTAATGAGAAAATAGCACCAGCAGGTTGTTACTCATCTGTCACACACAAATTGTCAGGAGCAACCGTGCGTACCTTCCTTGGAAGCCTGCCAGAACTCAAATGCCACTCTGAAAGCCTGAGCCACCGTCAGGGTTACTGCCTGCGCCTGTTAGGAGACAGACAGACAGGAAACACGGAGGGATGAATAATACCCGCATGAATCTCATCAACAGGAAAGAAGAAGCCAGGAAGGCAAGGGGCTGTTGCTCGGACACAAACAGGAAGTGACCACAAGCACGAGATGTTTCTTTTTTGAATCCTTGAAGAATGGGAGGAGAAACCAGTGGAGTTTATGATGAGCTGTTTATGCAGCTGGGAGAATACGTGGCCTTTTGGCCACAACTAAATTAGTGAGAGGAAGGAAGGAGAGGGAGTGGCTCGCTCATTCAGAAAACCTCCAGGGATGTGAGAATGCCAAGAGAGGGATCAGAGCCTCCACACCCTCCAGCCTCCTTTCTTTCTCCTGACATTACATTCACAGGTTTGTATATATAATGGTGCGTAGTCGTGTATGAAGTGCTTTCCAATGACAGCAAGGAGCACAAATGAAACACTGTTACATGTGCAGCTTAGACAATATGCATTTTTTCCACCTTTGTAAACGTCTTTTTGCAACTAGATCAAATTCCTGGTCCTCCTGCACAAAACAAAACTTGACTTTAACCATTTGTCTTGTTACGATCAGTGAAAGGGCTTCAGTTTTCACACTAAGGCTTCAAAATAGTAAACTATCCTGATGGGCAGAAAATGTCCTTACTTCAATTCACAGACAGGATGTGTGTTTATTTTATATGATTATTAATTAGACTATTTTTCTTTAAGCTTCTGCACATTTAATTGTAAAACTTCATTACTCACCATTTTTTTCTTTGAGCAGAGGAAGGCATGACACTGAAGAGTCTCGTTGTGTTGACTCTGGACAATGTAGGCAAACACTTTGTCGTGCATCTTGTCCGCAGTGCAGTACGATATTCTAAAACAAACAGACGCCCAGTTTAATTAAAAGTCCAATTATTTAGGAATTAATTGCAGATAAGTCAGATGTCCAATCGTAGCTCTCAGACTGGACCTCACCTCTGTAAAGGACTTGCACACAGAGATGACAGTGTCATCTTGGTGGTGCAGGTTATCTTCATGTCATGTGGAAGTCATTAATCCTGCTCATCCATCTCAGGTGCAGGGTAAGTTTTATATCAACATGTAATGTTCTGCAAATGACTTTGATCCATCATCTGACCATCATGTCTCTACAGTACTCTAATACCAAAGCAATGAGCGCACTGGATGGGCAGGGTGGGACGGGCAAAATGATGCAGGAAGATTAAAATGAATGCCCGCTGTGTGTCCTTTCTTCAACGCTGTGCACTCTAACATCAAACAAATAGATCAAATATATAGTTTGGAGAGGAATCACAGCTGTGGACACAACCACGATTTACAGCAAATGATTGGTTGGGAGGGCAGTGAGGAAATTGGATGTCCAGACAAATCCATTCTTTCTGTCTTCTTAACAGATGTTTATGGAGCAGCAGTGTACTGAGGTTCAAGATACAAGCAGCTTCCCTATTTTTCTCTAACATATTAAGCTCACAGCTGGACTCAGTTCACACAGTCTGCTTTTTAGTTCCAATTTAAAAAAAAATGCTATAGAGTAGTCCCTCATTTATTACAGGGGATCCGTACCCTAAACTCTAAACGTTCTAAAAGAGCACAGAATGTCATGATTTCAGCTCTCTGCCTCCTCTGCTCTTTGCGGCCTGCAAGCGTTCTTGGCCACGCCCACCTCTCCGCTCTGCATGGTGAACAGCTGATCAGACACAGCAGGAAGTTTATCCTGCAGTGTGTGGGCTGCACAAAGCTGCAGCAGGTGCTAAATAATTTTTAATAATTCATTTTAAATAAAAAGTCCATGCGGATCGTGCGGCTCATCCATCAGTCAGTTAATTGTGTCATGTCCAATCTTATTTTGAAAAACCGTGATAGAGTGACACTGCGACAAATGAACCTAGCGAGGGACTACTGTATTTTGCAGGGAAATCCATGGCAATAAATGTGGGTACATTTGATACTTTTGGACACGCAAGATAAAAAGCTGATCAGATAAAAGATAAAAGAGGTAAAGGTAGGTCACTGGGCTGCAGCTGTTTTTGCATAAACAAATAAATGAATGAATGAATGAATGAATAAAGTTATTTTGTGTTGTGGTCTTATTGAATTGTGTTTACAACCAAGTGACCAGCAAGAAACATTTAAACATTAAAACTTTGAAAATTCCACATTATTTTTGTGTGCACGGCTTGAAAAACCATATTCTACACGTGCACATTAATATGTGGTTCACCACCACCCACCTTGGCTGCTATGACAGCCACCCACACATTTATGATTGAGTCCACTGGAGTGCACTTTTTGAAATGGAGATAGATTTTTACCAGTTTTTCAACTATTAATATTTTTTTTCCAAACAGAGTTTTTAGACCTGGGCCCAGACTTGAACATTTTTCTGTCTGAGGGGATCACGACACATGCACGTGTCAACATACAGGTGCAGCTCTAGATCTCTTGAGGCCAATTTGAGACATTTGTGGCAGCTGTGTCTATTTGGAGAGAAAAAAAATGTTGCATAAACATGTTCAAAATTGAAGTGACAAGATTGTGAGCCTCTGTGATTCACACAAGGACACTAGGAAACCTGAAAATGTTCGTTTGACAACTAGTAAACAATCTCATCTCAGTAAGATATTAGCTTTAAGTAATTAGTCTAGAGGCTTTAAACTCTGAGTTAGGTTAAAATTAATACCAAAAGGGATCCTACATGAGGCTGAAACTACAAATAAGTATCAGTTTATTAAATTGATACAACAGTCATCAGTCCCATCCCATACAGGCACCTGTAATGTGCACTGCACAGAGATGGATTTTTATTTCTGCTCCATTTTATGAACTGTCATGTGCTCAGTTAATTGAAATTTGTGCAAATCTTTGTACATTTTTTATTTTGTTTCTCAAAGTAATCCCGTTGCAGCCGTTTGTGAATGCACAGGAGCAGCTAGCAGCTCATTCTGCAATTTTTAATGGTGCTCAAACGAGTACTAACCCAAAAAAAAAAATCTTATGCATAAACTATAGTTAACTCTAGCCATAGTTTTTTTGTTCTTTGCATATTTTTGGTGGGGTTTCCAAATAGCTAATCAGAAAAAAAAAACTATGCAAATTGCAAAAAGGGTTTAAATAAACAAGTCTTGGACATTTAACAATACTGTAATCTAAAGCCATGATCAGAATCTGCTTGGAAGTACTTAGTTTGCAGAAGCACTTCTGATCAGCTGACATTTATGTCACTTTTGTCACTGTCACTTCTCCCTTTTTAGAAAGACCTTTGTGAAAATGTTCACATGAACTAAGTCTAAAGTTGCCCACTTTGAATACACTGTAATAGAACAATGGTTTATGTAAAATAAATGATTACCAAAACCTTTCTTGCCCAATCAAGAAGCAGATGCTTACTGACAGATTTGCTGTAAAATAGCTGAGCAGCTCGAGTTAGCTCAAGAAGACCAGAAATATATGGAGTAACGTCAATTTGTCGGTCAGTAAGTTCAGAAAACCACCACCAAATGAACCCTCGTCCTAAATCTGCCAGCTTTTATGGATATATTTCACGTAAGCCTAGTTATATTGTGGAAATGATGGAAAGTCCCATCTCTCTTTGATATGCACACTCATGAACGTGGAATTTAGGAAAACTGATTCAAGCTTGGATCATAAGCATTAGGCCAGTAGAAGTGAGACAAGCCTGCAGGTTGAGGCAGGAAAGACGGATCTGTAGGTATTAACTAAAAGACAAATGTGTGAGTGTGTGAAACCTGAGGTCAAAGCTCAGACATACATCTGTCGTGGTGCTCTCAGGAGAGCTAAGATTTATGAGACAAACTGGCTTGTTTTCCCCTCCTCCCACTGATACAGAAAGACGCTGCCCACCCCGGTGTACCACACATCCACCAGATGATAAATGGAAGAAAGACAAAAAAATAACTTTTGTTTTAACCGTGGAAGATCAGAACACTTTGAACGAACATCCAGGTGGCTCAGTTTGACAGGGACAACACGAGGAGATAAAGGAGGAGGGCTGACCTGTATATGGAGACATTTTCTATCAGCTGGTTTGAGGCACTGTCGTAAAGGATGATTCCACGAGGGGAGACGGTTAACGTGACTTTCTGGAGTTTTTTCCCACTGGCTTTGGCCTGGGAAGAAGGGGGAAAAGAAAAACCAACACATAAGCGAGTGTGTGGGGAAAAGAACAAACAAACCGGTCCTTGTGTTTATGTAAATCAGAACACAGATTAATACTTTTTAATCTGACTATGCAATCAAAAGCCACCACTGAGATGACAGACGCATACTAAACATTGTAAATCAAAGCAAATTACCATCCAACCTGCCTTTACGCTTAATCCAGGGGTCAAAATTACAAATAAAAGATTAAGAATTGAATGATGAACTCCAGAGAAAACTCTGAAATCGCAATCAAAATGAAAAATAAAACATATCAGTTTGGTTTTAATCCTTTTCAGAGTGGCACTGACAGATTATAGAGTGAATCAGAGCTTTTTTTATCATCGTGTCCCGGGTCCCACCACTGCTGTTACTTCATTAACCACCGAGCTGCCAGATCCAATAACATTAAGCCTCTTCTAGCATGATAAAGCTGGCAGAGACATACACAGAGGAACAGTGTTCACACTAACCTCTTCTAATGTCACCCAGAGCTTTGAGCGGGGGAGGGGGTGAGGACGGGGGGTGTCAGTCGGGTTATTAAAGGAGAGTAGTGGATGACTTTGAGTGGCAAAGGTGATGATGTGGATCAAACAATATAAATGCTCGACAGAAACCCATTTTCTGTGGCAAGTTATTTTAATAGAGGACCATTAAAAACAATTTGAGTGTGTTGTTCAAGGCACTTTAGTCTGCGTGTGTGTGAGTGTGTGTGTCTCGTCTCTCACCGTGGCCACTATCCGCTTGACAGCCGCCGCAGACTGCTCTTCACCTTTGGGCTGCTCAACCATCGTCACCCCGAGGTATTTGAGGTGAAACGTCATGCCCTCCAGCAGGGTCTCCCTCGTGTCCGTCCAGTTTTCTGGAAGCTCTGCAGAAGGAGACACACACACACACACACACACACCAGTGACACTTCTGTTCACCAACAGCCCTGCAGGCTGGAAGTCCTTCAGACATGTCAGGACAGCAATTCAGTTCACTTGAAGGGAATTAAGACTTGAAGTTAACCCAACGCTTTGCAACAAAGAGGTGAAAATTCACTCATATCGCTTCTTTGTTACATGTTAATAACTCCCCAAATCACATTTCAGCCTGTTTTAACAATTCCTATCAAATAAACATTAGGCACTTTTGAAAAATTAGTTTAAACTTTTCTGCAAATGACAGCAACATTCTCCCCAAAGCCAACTTTAGATTAAATTAATTTCTCAATCTGTTTCATACCAACACATTTTTGTAGAACATTAAAATAATGAAAGGAACTTAATCAGGAATTTCTCTACTTTTGTCTTCCAAAGAGCAATGTTATTATTCTAAACCTACAGAGGTGAACGCTGCTGAGATGTTGATATCGCTGCATTTTGATAAAAAATGAAAAAAATAAAAAACATAATAATCAACATTATCTTGAAATGCGATTAAACGTTTTCTCTTCTCAGTGACGTTCATGGTGCTTATGAAGGGTTTCATATGGATCATGGTGCTTTGGATTTTAGATAAAAGACCAGTTGAGCATATGTAAGAAATGAGTGTCAACCAATTCAAACACTAACTGGGAGAATATATTTGTAAAGAGTGGCATCTTACAAAAAAAAAAAAAAAAAAAAAAAAAAAAGCTGTTCTGGAAGTGGCTGGTGGTCCAACATCTTATTAACTAAATTTTAATTGGCTATAGATTTTTTTATAAACTAAAGCTTTCAAAAACCTTTCTACAACCTTTATACAAATTCAGAGGAAATGGCTAGAAGGCAGTGACAGGTGACAGCAGCTTTACAATGTTAGCTGCATTTATTAAAGCAGTAATTATTAAAAACTGGTTGTTCAAGTCCATTCGCTTCAGTTCATTTCAAACTGTGCCAGCTGGTCATTGACAGAAGATGGTCAGGCCAGATGTTCTCTCTGCTCTTAGGCCATCACGAAGGCCAAAATGAGTGTCTGCTCATACAACAGAAAATTAAATCACTGGCTCATATTTAAACGATGGGAAAACAACAACTCCATGAGAGTTTGATCATGTAACAATGTCCAAACTGAGCTGGGTTAAAAGCATAAACAGGATTGAAACGGATGTTCACACGAGCTGATGTTTGGTTCGTCAACACTCAGGATGATCCGACGTCTGTTGAGGAAACAAATGGCTACTTCTCCTTGAAGCTTATAAAAAGTTTATGGACTTGGCACTATGTTGCGTGTACAGACAACCATTTGTCTCTTCACTGCGTCCATCAGGAAATGTAAAAACACACCACCTGCCAACCTGAGTGACCTTTGCACTCCAGATCTTCGAGGTGATTTAAATAATGTCACCACTGACTCTGCTTTTTTTTTTATAGAAAAGTGTGCAGCCAAGTGTGAACAGATGCATTCCTGAACATAAAGTAACAAGTGACAAGTTCCTTTTCTTGAAATATTTAGCTCTTTCTGCTGTTTGACATTTCACAATAATTGAGATTTCTGAACAGTTTAACAGATAAAAAGGGGAAAGAAAACATTAAAATGTCTTCTTTTGTCTCTGAGATGGACCTTTTTTAGTCATTTTATGAACTAAACAACTTTTTTTTTATCAGTAATGTTTGATTTAAGTGTCATGAATAATATATTTATGGAAACTTATTTAGAGGAAAAATGTTTTCATTTTTGCTTGAGTGCTTCGATTGTCTGTCATTACGTTTTTGTTTTTTTTAGTCATGAACTAAGTCAATTTTCCGAACAGTAAAAGCTCGTTTGTCGTCACCAGTTTCAACTTTTACCACGCAAATTGAATTTGCACTTTGGACACTTTATTGTGTCAAAATGCATTTTAAAATAGACTGCATTCTGTATGCATTAAAAAACAGCTAAAAATAATTATCTTGAAATTCATAAATATTTGTGTCTGGAGGAGCTACATGCTCAAATGTTGAATAGAGTATTTTAAAAGCCATTCTATAGTGAACGCTGCAGATGCATCATTTAGTGAACAGAAAACATTCAGAAGTGGCAGCAGAGCCTTACTTATAATATTCATTTATTCTAAAGCCAAACCAAAGCCAACTGTTAGTGGTTATCATGGTTGGTTTTTAATGATCTAAATGAAGCTGTAAGTAAACCCACATTTGTGTAATGTATGAGTCTGACAGTAAACACCCACTATAAGGTCAAGGCCTTTAAGGCTGTAAGTTTAGAGAACAGGCCAAGCTTTTTGCATCCTGCAGTTACAGCCAGGATGAGTCTCTCAAACTGTAACAAAACCTGTGGTGGAGATACAGTACCGGTACTCTGATCTCAATCATATTACCAAGTGGACTAAAAACACTTGTGACGAGAAAAAGCCTCTCCAGACAAATACGATGTGGTTCAACCTGAGATAGGCTATTTAACCGTTACTGTGTAAATGTTGCGTTGGCAGAACAGACGGTGAACCGTCTGTGAACTGAACATTTTTAGTGTTGGCGAAATGCAATGACGCAGCCAGGTTTGCTCTGGGGAATTTCAACATACAGACAGAAGAGCTTTGGAAATGCTTTGCGGTCAATCTACAGTGCACAGAGCAGAAGCAGCCAGCTTTCTTGATCCACCAGAGATCTCAAAAGACGCTTCGCTTCTTCTGCCCGAACTAAAACAACAAGCAGCTGAGTTGTAAAGTACAACAGCTTTTTGTTTTGAACTTTAATAATGATAATTCAACTGGTGAATCTGAGCTATTTTTAGACTGGTGCATAAACCCATAGTTCTACTGAGCTGTAATAATCCAATTTCATACTGGTCACGTTTGCATTCACACATACCAACCACCCCATCCTCCACTATCACCAGAGGCCCCCACTGCAGCAGCTTCCTGCAGCTGTGTAGAGAACTTCAAAGACTCCTGTGCTGCGGCTTTGGCTGGTCAGTGTGTGTGTGTGTGTGTGTGGGGGGGGGGGGGGCGTTAATTTACCATTAAGAACTGGTTACAGGCCCCTGGTGCCTGCGTGGAAAATAAAACAAATGAGGGAAAAAAAAGGTGAGTA
>JARVLU010000624.1:13554393-13564818 GCA_031762415.1 Simpsonichthys santanae
TCAAAGCCTTTAGCATTCTTCTTCTAGTGGTGGATAGTAAACAGCTTAAGGGAACACTACTTCCATCATGTGGTAAGATGAGTTGAATTCTGGACCCCGCCTACAGAACGGGTCTAGAAGTGTGATGGAAACACAACTGATCCGAACTGATCCGAACTGATCCGAACTGATCTGAGCTGATCCGACCCGCACTGAGCAAGTGGAAAAGGGGCATAAGAGAGGTCATGTACCATATCCATATTGGGAAAAAAATAGATGAACCCTAAAGGGTTCTGTGGAGAGATTCTGGGACATATGGTGAGCTTTTGTGTCGTATGATGAAAATATATTGATGACTATATAAAGACATTTGTGTATGTGCGGCTTAGCCGGTGTGGGTGGGGAAGGGCAGAAGGCTTTTTTTCTTTTGTTCTCTGTTCTGTTGTGTTTGTGTAAAAAATAAATAAATAAATTTAAAAAAAATCACAAAAAGTTAATTAAAAAAAACCTTGATTTAAAAAAAATCAATCAGATCAGTAAAGGTATATAAAAGATGATTCACATTATCGGCCATGACATTTTCTTATGATGCTACTGTTCTATAATGACAGAGCACCTCTTACTGTTCTATAATGACAGAGCACCTCTTCAGTCCTGCTAGCTTGTCAGTTCATTTATAATCAAACTACATTTCTTCAAACTGTTGTTACTCTGCTTAAAATTACAATTTGCTCATATGATTGGGGTGGCCAATGATAATTTTACAGGGATATGATTTTTAAAGATTAATCTGAGAGAAGCGATGGGACATCATCACTAAAGAACCATACCTCCAGAATAGCAGAACTATTGAAGTTGGCATCAAGCAGGTCATCAGTTACAGTATCAATCCAGGGGTCTGGAGGGGGGAGGATGGACGGGTCAAAGCCTACATCATCATAGTCGTCAGAAGCACAGGCATGGTAGTGGTTCCCTGAGCCCTGGATGCTGACGGTGGATATGGCAGCATCACGTGAATATTGTCGAGTGAGACCATGGGCTGACAAGATGTCCCTGTGAAGGTTTGGGGAGTCCAAAGGCGTGTCCAGTAGGTCTGGCAAGTCCAGGTCTGCCTGAATAGAAAAATACAAGCAAAAACAAAGAATAACCAATAAAATGCAGAGAAAACAGCTGTGTGGATGGTGTAGGAATGTTGGTTCAGTAAAAGTAACATTGACTGCCCTTCTTTTTAGTGAGTGAGCCCTCTGGTAGCACATTTAGTTCAGTTTTAGTTTGTCCAAGACAGGAGAGCAATTTCAACTACTATTTTTACTTGCATAAAAAACTTTTGTGTTTAATTTGTGCATATTAAAAAACATTACAGTTTGCATCGTAAAATTGCAATGTTTAATCAAAGTTCATGATCAATAATCCAGGTAAAAAATCTGACAATGTGAAGTCAAGTTCTCTGGATGGTTTCTTCTGGTTGAAATGTTTTGTCTTTCATCCAAAACACTTCATCAGTCCGAGGAGCCACAACAAACTCAGTCCCATAAGTAGCACACTCACATAGTGGGCCAACCCATTTGATGGTGATACGATGGTTTCTGGAGTCCGCCCTCTCCCCTGTCGATGTGGATGTGCTATTTATGGGACTGAGTTTGTTATGGTTCCTCAGACTGATGAAGTGTTTTGGATGAAAGACAAAACATTTCAACCAAAAGAAACCATCCAGAGGACCTGAATTAACTTTGTTGAATGTGATGTTTAATGTTCTAAGTATTGAGGCAAAAGAAAAACAATACAATTTTACTAAAGGAATTGTCATTTTTGGTAGAGAATTTCTGGTCAAACATTATAGATGTTTTTAACTAATATGGCTGAGAATATTACCTCTGCCAATGAATCATATACTGTATTTGGATTAGCAGAGAGAGATGGATGAGGAGATGAGTGAGGCTGCAGCATGCAAGTGTCGCTCCAAGGACACCTCCAAGTTCTGTGAACTCATCTGCACTGATAAATGTATAAAAACAAGCTGAGGAGGCAGCGTGACGCAGTCTCATGACTGGTGTATACATGTGTACTTTTTGTATACAGGCAGTCCTCGAGTTACCCTCCCCACCCCCCCACCCCCGACTTATGGCATTTCGGACTTACGGCACCGCCCCCAGTGATATCATCACACCTCCCGTTGACTTTTTTATGCAGTATTTTATGTTTTTTGATTTTTTTGAGGGTACTGTGTTAGCTAACTGCTTGGAAATACAGTAAAACGGCGTTTTAAGTACGCTGTTGTTGTGTTACATTGAAAAAAAAAACATGTTTAAAACGCCGTTTACCGTTCTTTTTCCGACTTACGGCGAAAATCCGGAGTTACGGCCGCCACGTGGGTAGCGCTCCGACTTACGGCAAACTCGGGTTACGAACGGGGCGTAGGAACGGATCGTAACTCGGGGACTACCTGTATATGATTACCAGCCCATTTGTAAGAGTAAATATTTTTCGGCATGAAGAACACTGACATGTCACTTCGTATTTGAAGAGAATTCTCACATTTTTATTGGAGGGGAAAGTGACAAAATCAGAATTTTGGCATGTTAAATGGACTGACAACTCTCAGCATAGTTTCATGGCTGATGGGTCAATTTCAGCACATTCATCTAAATCTACTTGTGACTTTATTTTTTTTTTTATTTTTTTTAATGTTTCTGGGCACTTCTATTTATTCTTCCTGAACAAGAATGGAAATGAAAAGTTTATATTTTTCTAAGAACACACTATGGCCAAACAAAGGGAGAGGTATAGTATAATAACAACCTGGCTGGTAGCAGGTCCATTCATTGGTTTGGAGAGGTGCATCACTATTGGCACAGGTTGTTTTCTGACTGTCTTTCACATGGTCGCTGCAGAGGGTTAGTGTTTAACTATGAACAAAGGTAACAGGGAGGCTATATCTGTTCAAGAGAAGGTCAGGTGTCAGCCCAAACAAACTGGAACCAAAGGAAACGAAAATCCTAGACTAATATTAGCCTGATTTGATAAGAAAATATTATGTTTCTTTAACTTTCTAATCTTTAAAAACATGTTGCACTGTTTATCTTAAATGACACTTCTGCCATGTAGTGAGTTGGACTGCTTGATGCATAATCTGCTGTTTAAACGCTGTTTTAGCTTTTCCCATAATAGAAGGAAAAAAGACTTTGTTGCCAAAAGAAACAGAACAGACTGGAGACATGAATCACGCCGACCTCCTGCTGAGAAAGCAGAGACGGAAAAGGAAATAGTCCCAGTCCTGAGGAAGGAAAGGTTGATGAGAGTTGCGCAATCAGAAGCACCAACGATTTTCTCTCTGGTGCATTGAAACCAGTTGTGTACCATGATGGTTCAAGTCGAATAAAAATAAATGTTTGGATTTTATGGTTTCCTAAAACACATTGCAAACCAAAAATTTCTAGAAGATTTTAACTTTAATTTTTTTGTTTTTCTAATATAATTCAGTTAAAATACTTCCAGTGAAAAGGTGGCAATAACTGAGAATAAACTACACAATACGTGCACCGTCTAGTGGAAAGGAGTGGCTCTTTAATTAGTTTATTGCCCGGATGAATAATACTTATCTGGCTTAAGTTTACACTTGCTTGTTGAAAGGGTTCACTATGTATAAAATTCCTATTCCATGTTCATCCATTAAGCTGAACTGTGCCTGTGGTGGGAGGACCTCCTCTTTTCTTGTTAGAACTGTGCAAAAAAGAAACTTATTTAAGCATTATTAGATTCCAATCAGGACACTTGGGACTAAATTAGAAACTGCCGAGTCAGAGCAGAGAAGATGCTGTAGGGGATGCAGAGATGTACCACAAGCTTGAAGAGAGAAAGCACGACAAACCCCTTGTACGCCAAAGAATACCACTGGTTTAACAAAGTTATATGCAGGTTTATATGCTTTGTTCAACCTGACAGTTCAAATAAGACAAATACAACGGCTCATGTCATTATTGAAAAAAAGGCTGTGGAGTCCATTGTTAAGAAGACAAAGACTGACTGTTTGACATGGGATGACTGTCACAGCCTGGCTGTGCCTGGTTTAAACATAAATCCAGTACTATTGTTCTGCAAGTCTTAACTTTAACATGTGTGGAAAATGTTTTACATATTTTGGAAACCCCAAGGTCAAAATCTCTGATTGTGATGCATAAATAAAACTAAAACGAAAAGTACAACGGAGCTATAGAAGCAGCAGAAAGTACAATATGAGTAAATAAAACACACTCATCAGTAAGAAACAGGATGCTTCTTATCATTCATCTTCTAAACCAGCAGGCTTAGGGTTTTCTTAAATATCAGCCAAGTATACCCAGAGATAAAGATGTGTTGCATTTATCAGTATTTGATTCATAAGACCATCCAAATTAATTTTAGTAGAGTGGAAGAAAGGATTTGCGGAGGATAAGAGTCTTATAATTTAAATCCTAACATTGAGACATGCGTCTTCGAGTATTGGCGAAATCCACTCAAAGAACGGAAGTGAGTAGTGGGAGAAGGAGAGAGGGCAAATGAGTGCAAGGAGGATTAAAGCTCACGACCAGCTGAGGTCAGAATGTACTCCCGACAAAAATCTGGGTTACGAAACTGATCTTTAACACGCTCTGCTTTCAGTCTCGCCAAACAGGAGGGGCTGGATTCTAACAACTTAAATGATGTGTACAAAAGGAAATGCTTTCTTTAGAAAGAGACGGGATAAATCACCTTCTCAAACATATTCCAAACATTTTTATTACCATTAGAGATCTAAATTATGACTGGCAGGGAAAAAATGGTCAACATGTAGGCAATAATCAAAGTCATTCTAAATGGACCGGAACTAAACAGCAATCTCAGAGCACCAGGAGCTCAAATCAATGAGCTGCAAACAAGTGGAGTGGTAATGATCAATCGATTGACCTCAAATCAGTTGACTGGTTGTGGGGCTTTACTTTTCGTTGCAACATGTTTCTTTTTACAGAAACTTGTGTAAAAAGGGCCCATCATTTAAAGGAAGGCATATCTTTCACTGCCTGTCAGAGTTTCAAAATAAGTCTGACTTATAATAAGAAGGGTCAAAGTATTAGTTGTTTTGGTCAAACTTTGCAGAGTATGTTTACTCATGAGATAAAGCAACATCTCACAAGATGTGTTAGTGCTCGGAATATGAACTGAGGATGACTCTTGGCTACTACCACATCAAATTTCAGCTCAATATCTGTAAATCCGACTGTTAAATTAAAATTGGCTAAAGTTGACCAGCTGTGCATGTTGGACTGTTGTGAAATTAGTGCTTTCTGAAAGTCTTATTAAAATCACCCCGGTAGTTCACAAGATATTTTGCTAACATAAACTCTCTCACACACATAGGCACAGGCAAAAAATATTAATGCCCACAACCAAAGGCAAAAATGCAATAATGGCTGATTCCAACCCCCGATATTGACTATATTTAACATGAATGCACAAAACGTATAAATTTGTGGGACAGGAAGTGAAACAGCATTGCTCCTAAATCCTAGATTTAATCACGTATAGTCCAAAGTGCTGCTGAATATTTCACTGGATTAACCCGCTGACAGGAAGGACCATGGATCCACCATATGTCCCTGTCAACAGAGACTACATGAGATCCCTTACAGATTTCTGCACACAGCCTTGTATGCATTTTTCAAACGGCAGCCAAACACATACAGTATAGGCAAACGGATTAAAGAGAGCAAAAAATAAATTAATTAAAAAAATCTTACAGTAAGGACAAAAATCCTCTTAATTCCTGTGAACATCACGTACAAGATGAGTATGAGAACATTTGAGGCATGTTTAACTTTTAGAGAATGTACGAACATCTTTCATGTGAAATATTTTCATCAAGGTTTGGGGCGGGGAAATGTAAGCTAAATTTAACTTCAATATGAACGTCTTCAACCCATTTCAGAAATGGTTATAGATTTGACTGAGATGTTACAAAAAGGAATATTTTCTCTGTACAAAAACACTGTTTTCTAATGATTTAAGACATGTAGCGCTTTGACTTAAAAAAAATAGTGTTTTAAAACCAACTTGCTTCAAAATAAAATAAGATGCATAACTCTTTGCCACAATGCACTATCAACACTATATTTAGATCACAATCTAAATATCTAATATGATGTATTAGCTTTCCCCTTGTTTTAAAAGCTTTGTGTAGTTTTATTTTGTTTGTACTTATTTAGATCATCTACTGGGACTGAAGCTGAGGAATTTCCACAATGACCATATGCCTCGACATATGGCTAAAGAAGATTACATCAATTATTTCTTAGCAGGAAAATGAACTAGTTAACCAGTGTTCTTTCTATTTAGACTTCCCTAATGGTTTCAAAAAATATGACATGCTCATGAAAGAATGTGTTTCATACTTTGGACCAGAATATAACGTTTGCAAAGCCAAAAAGAATCAACGGTGTATTTTTTTTTTCATATTCAGAAAGCCTAATGCAATATACCACATAGAAAAGAAATCTACTTGACTCAAACATTAATTATGCAGCAACAGCTTCAGTGTTATTAAAAGGTCCAAAAACAACAATTATGCTTAAAATTATTACATTTTGGCAGTTGTGTCAGCTATAACTAGAGAACACTAAACATTCATTGCTCTGTAGGATTAACGTCGTCTTGCAGGGAAAAACTTTGACAAAGCATGATTGTGCAGCCCCATCTCCACGACACCTTTCACCAACTCCACCACAAGAAGCACAGAGACGGAATATCTAACAGGGCTGTAAATCACAAGGGACTTTACTACACTGTAAAGGAATCCTGCAAAAGAAGCAATCTCCATTATAGCCTGGCAGTCCCCTCAGGATGACTTTGTGCAGAGGACGCAGCACTGACCAGGCCATGCTGCCAGGCCAACCAGCTGAAATGAAAGGGGGGAGCTAAAACAGCAGAGAAACTTAGCAGAAGCTCATCTGAAAATGAAATATTTATTTCAGGCCACAAAAAAAACAGCTTAAAAAGGAATGTACATCAGCATGGGGAGTGGTTCATCTGTCTAAAGTTTTTTTGTGTTGTTCCAAGGGTGTGTGCCTCTGCATGCAGTCAGCAATCAAGAAAAAAATATGTTGATTGATACTGTTATTAGTTTTAATCGTCGTAACATTCACATCAAAACCCAGCCTTGACCGTGTCTTTAAATGCATAAAATGACATCAGAAGTGGTGCACTTTCTTTCATCTTTTATGCTAAGAGCTTGAAAAATATCCTCATTTTACAGATGCAGAAACTCAGTCCATCTTCATGGACACATTGCTGTTTTACATCTCAGCTAAGAAGTCCTGCAACAGGAGATGCTTTTTCACTGCAGTGGAACTTTTACAATTCGTTACTTACAGTAAAAGTGCTGGTGTGGACGTTACAGCGGGCAGGGTTACCAGACGGCACACTGCTGACATTATTTAAAGCCACAGATGTAAAACTTGACACTGACGCAACTTTCATCACTGATTAATGTGGTAAAAGTTAAATTGGACACATTCAGAAGGCGCAACATCATTACACGTGTAATTGTTGAAACATTTTCACTTAGATCATGCAGACTTCTGTTTGCTGGTCTGCATGAGTTGACTGAGCAGATAATACTAGAGCAAGCTGCTTCAGTGTTTACAGTGCTACAAAAGATGTCTTGTTGACCTGGAGGTGTCTGCCTCCCACACTTTTTGCATTGCAAAGAAAAAAAAAACAGTGCAGTGCCTCCATAATTTAGAAATACAGTGACTATTTCATAGAATTTAACTTGTTGGAAAACAGTAACTAAATGAAAGTTATGACAAGGCAGGGAGTCGTTCTATCAGCTCAGCAGCAGGGACAAACAAACTAAACAGCCATACAGCGTGTAGGATTTAAGTCCAGAAGCAGAACTAACAAGGCAGAATTTAATTATGACATGCAGTGATCATTAAAAGAGGCACGACTGATTTAAAATACATATATTAAAACATGTTACAACCATTACTGGCAGTGGAAGAAAATGACTGAAGAAGCAAAAACAAGAGCTTTAAAGTGGCAAAATCCTACATCAGATTATGGATCTGCCTAAATTTAAAAAATATATTTTCCTGTTTTGTTTAAGATAACACCATCCAATGAAAAAGGCACGTTATTAAAGCAATTATCTGTTCTGCCACATCCAAAGGACAGGGTCACCGCTGAGGCACAAGTCAAGACAAGTTTATTCACAACCCAGTCGCACTGTTTAGCTTGTAATTACACAGCAAAAGTTAAGAGAAGAGGAAGATGACAAGCTTCTAAATCAGGAACAGGAACGTTTTATGAACTCACTTGCTTATATATAATGATTTACAAAACATCCTTCTTTATTCTGGATTATAAAAACAGAAGACTGTTAGCCACTGACTGAATGTGGAGTCGTGGCAGAGCTAGAGACCATTTTAAGATGATGGTGGATTTTGTTTTGTTTTGTGAATGTCCAGAGGACCAGACTTAGCTTTTTTTTTTTAGATTTTTCTACCTGGATTATTGAGCATGCATCAAAGGCTATGCTATTTCAAATGGTAAGCAGCTTCCACCCGTATTTTACGCCGTAAACGTCGCACCGCCGTATAAGTTGCATCAGTCCAATTATGTCAAATAACATGGAAAAATCCATAAATATGTTGCACCGCCGTATAAGTCGCATCAGTCCAATTATGTCCAATAACATGGAAAAATCCATAAATATGTCGCACCGCCATATAAGTCGCATCTATTATGCGTCACCGCTGACGCGTCGTGTGTGTTACGTGTCACCACTGACAACCCAGAAATGTGGGCCGGTGTTTTGCCAAAAATGGATTGGCTGTCAAATGGTGGCCACAGGAGCGTGCAGGAAGGACTTTAACAAGACTAACACTTAAAAACAATTATTTGTTTGCTGAAAATTATAGTAAAGGTGTGAATTAGTCTAATTTTTCCTTAATAAATGCACGTAATGGTCAAATCAGCTGAATTTCAAAAATAGTTTTGCTGCCTCGGTTCTGCGAAGCATGCACGCGCAGCCAGAGGAGCTGCTGCATTTCATTAAAATTTAACAAGATAACTACCTAAAAATATATATTTGTTGGCTCGACATTATAGCAAAGGTGTGTCTCAGTTGAACTTTTGCTTAACAAATGCACTTAATGGTCAAATCAGCTGATTTTCTAAAATAGTTTAGCTTCACCCAGTTTCACCTGCTGCTGAGAGGTGCTGTGAAGTGTGCACACAGCCAGAGGACCCGCTGCATTTCTTTAAAATTTAACAAGATAACCACCTACAAAAAATTTTGTTTGCTCGAAATTATAGTAAACGTGTGTCTCAGTTGAACTTTTATTAATAAATGCATTGTGACAGTTAAAACATGGTACAATGACGCCAACGAAATAAAGCAGCTTTAACATTTCTACATGCTCACCCGCCCATAATGATGACAGAAATACCTATTTAAAAAAAAAATAATAATAATTCAAACCCGTTGAATTCTTCATCCTCTGTGTGTCGCTGGAAAAGAGTTCTGCAACTCCTGAGGTAAGTGATGCAGCTGCCTCCTCTTCCTCCCCGGGGCTGTTGAAGTCCTCCTCAGCTCCAGCTCCATCTAACATCTCGGCATTTCTGAACCCCGACTGGATGGTTTCTTAAGTGACTGAGGTCCACGCGTTATCCATCTATCCGAGAACCTGCTGGAACGTCGCATGGTGCATCTGTCCTGTAGCCATGAAGCTGTGCTCTCCATCCACCATCCACTCCTCCCAAAGGCGGCACAGAGCTGCTTTGAAGCTTCGGTTCACAGAAATGTCCAGAGGCTGCAGTTTTGTCAAGCCACCCAGGATGAAGGCAGTAATGGAGTTAAACACTTTAATTTTATCTTTAAATTGCAGCATCCAAAGATACTGCTATCTCTATCTCAGACTGGAAATAAAACACAAATAGGGCAAAAAAAGAGTTAATAAAATTCTAAAAAAGCTAAGTCTGGTCCTCTGGACATTCTAATGTCCAGAGGACCAGACTTAGCTTTTTTATATTTTCCTACCTGGATTATTGAGCATGCATCAGGGTAGTTAATAAGAGTATAACTTTAAATTTAAAAAAGTTAATTATGTAATAATAATAAAAGAACAATACCTCTTCTTGAACGGTTGTTGTGAGTTGGTTGAATCTCTCGGTCATCATCATCATCAGGGCAGGGCTTTAATCTGCTCCAGGGCCATGGTAAGTTTTAGACTTGTTTTGCTCTAAAATATCCATTAGGGGTGGGCGATATGGCTCAAAAATTATATTGTGATATTTCAGAGCATTAACACGATAACGATAAATTTTGTGATATAACAAAAAAAAAAAAAAAAAAAAAAAAAAATTTTAATAATAAAAAAAGAATATATAAAAAAAAACAAGAAATAAAATTTATTTATATGACAAAATTAA
>JARVLU010000624.1:13589951-13601938 GCA_031762415.1 Simpsonichthys santanae
TGTCAACCAAGACAGCCCCACAACATCCAGAGCCTTAAGGAAATCAGGGTGAATCTCATCCACTCCTGGAGCCCTGCTGCCTCGGAGCTTTTTAACTACCTCAGCAATCTCAGCTATAGTTATGGCTGGATCAACCCCAAAGTCCCCCAACTCAGCTTCCTCCATGAACGGCGTGCTGGTGGGATTGAGAAGGTCCGAGAAGTATTCCTTCCATTTCCCGACGACATCACTGGTTGAGGTCAACAGCAGCCCACCTTCACTGAATACAGTGTTAGTAAATTGTTGCTGTACAAATGGGAGAGTATGAGTCTATACAAAATGAAATGTGTCTATACTATGCAAGAAGTACCTTAAATTCCTGAGTTATATCTGAGCTGATAAGTGTCTAAGTTGCTGTCTCAGAGTAATCGAGCTTTGTTCATGCAGTTCTGTCCCAGAATGAGATTATGAAAAGGTATTTAGAAGTGATGGCATGGGATGAGTCCCACAACTTCACAGTGGGCGACGAGGCCCACATCGTGATGGATATACAGTATAAAATTTAACTATACTTTCTCCTTTGCTGCTTGTGTTATGAACTCCTCTCCACCTATGAGATTTATGTCAGACTCATCCCTTTAAACATTGTGAAAGCAAATTACTGTTTTCTTAAACTTAATTTAGTTTAAAGCAAGTTTAGATTGTAGGACTTTCACTTCTGGTTTACTCCTTTGTGCTGTCGATAAAACCTGAGAATCAAAGACCCTGTCCAATTTTGCATACATTTCTCAGAATACGGTGCATATATTTTGGATGTGGATTGCCATCAGTTTAAAAGCCCAGTGAAAAGCAGGAGAATACAAAAATGTGAAATGTGATCTTAAATAGTTTATTTCAAGGTACAATCACAGTACAGTATTGTTTCAATTCAGTTATATAGCGCCAACTTTGCCAAGTCACAACAGAAGCCATCTCAGTGCACTGAACAGAAACACTGATATATAGCAAATTTATAAGTTAACTTAACACTACGGTATGTACCTGAGGAGCAGACTGATTTCAGATTTAACTCCATCGCATAATTCTCATCTTGAGCAAGTACGAAGGCAACAGTGGAAAGGAAAAACTCCCTCATGAGGAAGAAACCTTTAGCAGAACCAGGCAGGACAAGCAGCAATCTTCGACTAGCTGGGTTAGATATAGGAACAGATACACAATGGCAGGTCAAGAATCACTTAAGATAGAAATAATATCAAATGGAAAACTATTCAATTTTAGCAACTCATTTAAGGAAATTAGGTGAATTTGTCCTCCAGTAGTCTAAGCCTATAGCAGCATAACAAGCCAACCCTAATTATAGGATTTATCAAAAAGGAAAGTCTTGAGCCCAGTCTTGAAACTGGACAATGTGTCAGCCTCCTGGACAGAAACTGGAAGTTGGTTCCACACGAAAGGAGCATGACAAGTGAAATATCTTCCTCCTGTTCTGCTTTTGTAAACTCGAACCACAAGTAAGCCTGCAGTCTGAGAGTGAAGTGCTCTGTTAGGAAAATATGGAACAATAAGATCTGTAATATAAGATGGAGCTATGTTGTTGAGGGCTTTCTAGATTAGAAGACTATGAATTCAGTTCTGAATTTGACAGGGAGCCAAATGGCCCTTAATGAATAGTAATAAAATGTAATAAATTAAAAAGTAATCAAATAAGTCCTCTTGACTCAGTGAAACTAACCTGTATAAATAAAAGTTGAATGAATAATCTCAATGCATCGTTAAGAAGCATCTTGATTTCTTCCCTAAACACGTTTCTTTAGACTGCATTTCTGGAACAGTGTGGGGATGTTTCTGAACGAGACGATTCTTTTAACACGAATCAAATCTCTCAGCTTCAAATCCATTTGACAATATGATAACAAACAAATGTGCTATTTTTACTCTGTATGAACGCAGCTTAATCATATTTTGTTTAGAAAGAAAAAAAATCGCATGTAAATAGAACGAAATAGTTTCCGTTCAACCGAGTAAAGTCTTCGGTGTGAGTTAGTAAAATAATCCAGCTCGTCCAGGACCGCCCATGAATGGAAATTTCCAGAAGCCCCTTTATAAAAACCCTTGTGCGGCTCGGGCAGTCATTTTGTGCGACTCCGACTGAAGGTGACGGACGTTGGAAGGGTTGACGCGCTCTCTATTGTTAGTCTGTTTGACTGGAAATCAGCGTATTGGCTTACACTTTATCTGTGTTTCTTATTGATCGTCTTATACGTGTTTGCAGCGATTTTTTTTTTTAAACATTTGTAAATTTTTCGTCGACTTTTCCGAAGAGTTTCAGGTTTACGGCCTACTCTGGTAAGAACAGAAACGGAACTTAACAGTTTATGTTCTTTAAATGTTTCGCTTTTTGTTTTATATACATGTAGTGTTTAGTTAATTTTTTTTTTTTTTTTGTTCTGTTTCGTAATGTGAAAGCCATTTTAGAGGTAAACGTAATCCCACGCACGCATTGCTGGCGTGTTGCTTCTGGAAATTTCCTGAACAAGCTGGTTGAGTTACGTAACGGCGCTTTGGCCGCTAGGGGCAGTGTTGAGTTACGTAACGGCGCTTTGGCCGCTAGGGGCAGTGTTGTGAAAGATGTTACGCAACTGATTATCGAATGCTTTTTCAAAATGAAAACAAGTGGCAATATTTTATGTTTTCCACAGCTTTTGGCAGAAAATTGAATAATGGCTGCCCAAGTGGACTCCCACAATGACATGGCTCAGGCTCGCCGCACCGATGGACTCAGTGTGATCTTCGACCAGAACAGCCCCGACTCATCTCGCTGCCGTTCCCGTTCTCGGTCGAGCAGTAGTGCCAGCAGTAGTCGCTCCACCAGCTCCAACGATAGGGGACGCAGAAGCAGCAGGGGACGGTGCGGGTCTTCCTCGTCCTCATCTTCATCCTCATCTTCTAGAAGCACGTCCTCCTCCCGCTCCAGGTCCCGCTCGTACCCCCGCTGCCACAGGCAGTCATCCCGTTGTCGCTGTGAGGATCATCGCAGGCGCAGCCGCTATGTTCGCCGCTCCCCACCTCGTCGCTACAGGGCCCGGTCTCGCTCCTACAGCCGCTCCCCCTCCCGGGACAGGTATTACAGTCATCGCAGGCACTACAGGTCTCCCTCCAGGTCCCGTTCCCGGTCCCCCAGACGCTGGTATAGGTACAGGAGACCCGTGAGCCAGCTAAGATGCACATTCTCCCGATCCCCGTCCAGAACCTACAGGGGGCGATCACGATCCAGATCGCCGATCAAGTCTATAAGCCTAAGCTTGCATGGTGAGTTGATTTAACAACTTTTTGCTTTTACTTGTATGACATTAGTTTTTACAATGTCAGCTGACTCGTTTGTATTCTTCTTGCTTAGACAAAAAGAAACTCCTTGAAGTCGCCAAGTTCAATGCTATGCAGATGTTTGGAGTGACAAGACTGGAACTTCCCGAAAGTGTGAAACCAATCCTTTCAGAGGACCCAGAATCCAAAAGGTCTTCACCAGAACCGGTGATGAGGTTTAGGCAAGACTCCCCAAAGACACAGGTGGGTGTCAGTGTTGTTTATGTGAAACTAAAGGGCTTTAAAGCCTAACAGGTTTTTTTCCTTGTATTTTAAGCAATTAGAAATTATATATTGCTCAAAGGTTTTTGAGTTAAACACTTTGTTTTATATTTTTGTTTTAGTTAAAACATCTTAAACGGAGCAGCTACCGGTAATCAACTTTGTATTCAGCTTTCACCAAGCACTACAATTTACTGCTTAGCTTGAGGTCTGTGCTGTTGAATTTCCTGTTTTGTGTTGTCATTTGGACCCGTGAGGGAACAAAGATACTCTCTATTTATTCCTGTCTTCATAGATGACATGAAAGTGATCCCCTTCACTCATCGGCACCTGGGATTAAAGGGCTGACTTGGGTGACAATATTTGCGTTTTTGAAAAGGTTGTCTGATGCTGATGTATCTGATGCAGACCATCTAATGCTTAGCCTACATTCTATATAATGATTACACATCTAGAATTATAAATACAAAACTATTTAGATTTTTGCTGTTGAAATGTATTTATGCTTGCAGATGAAATGGGTTATTGTTATTTAGCAGAGTCTGCCACTCGCTGATGGAGCACGAGCGTGTGGACTTCATTATAGTGACTATTCCTGTCGAACAATAAACGAAGAACTCCTCTACATATGCCAAAGATAAGTTGGTACACACAAAGTGTGCTGAAGGGGGCTGGGTAACCTGCGTCGCCATCACTCTGCCAGGCTAGACAAAGATGTCCTGTTTACATTTGTTTTCATTCAGCTTTGAAGTCTGTCCTTCAAAGTTAATTGTAGAGAAGCCTGCATGAAAGCAGCGCAGAATGTATGATTTGTGCTGTAGTAAAGCCCAGTACCAGTAATGCGCAGTAAAGTCCATCTAGACTTCAGACTCAGGCTGGAGCTCATTGATTTGTTTCCACTCAGGAGTAACTTTGCACTTTTTTCTTTTTCTTTGAAATAGGACTGTGAGCCAGAGCCAGATGAATCCAGCTCAAAGATGTCTCCAAGAATGAAAATAGCTTTCAGTGACAATGTAAGTGATCGAACTAGAAATGTTTGTTGAAAGCCAGTTGTAAGTTTTAAATGCAACTAATGGTGATGCTCTTTGTTTCCTAAGAATTCTGTGGCCAAACCAACAGTTGCGGCTCCGTCTTCTGCTAAGGTAACGCCCAGGGTGGACAGCGTTGAAAGCAGGAAGCCTTACGGCCACTGGATCCCAATCGGTTCAGGCAAAAACTCCAGCCTGCGCAAACACACTTAAACCACGCTACTTCAATGTGGCATGGTACATGGACACTGTAAATACTGTGAATATTTTGTATACATTGGTCATTTCGTGATCATTTTCTTTCAGATGTTAAAATTTGTGGGAAGAAGTGAAGAGTTCATTCAGGTGGGATCATTTCCTTTAGTGTTAATTTATTCAATAAAGATTTGTTCAAGTACGTTGCCTGTTTGATTTATTTATACATATATATATACAGTCTTTGCAATTGAGGTAAAGGGCAAATTGAAGTTATTGTAAAGCACCACAGATACAGTAATTAGTTTCAGATTTGGATCAAATTAACATAAAAATCTTTCAAAAATGTGACCAGCTTCAGCAGTGACTTCAAACCTGTGTTGGCAGGTTAAATGGATCGTTTCTGTACAGTGCCCTGGGATGACTTGAGACTTGGTGCTGTATACAGTAAATGAATTTAATTCACTAGTCTGAGAAGGGAAGACTGAAGTTGCAGTTTTTAAGCTCGTCCACATGATCGCAGTATTGAGCTGTGTTTGGGGTCAGAACTTGATCATCGCTTCTAGTACAACTTTTTGTATTCTGCTTTAAAGAAATCTATAACGCTTCCATCCACTTCAGTCATTGAAAAAACGGGGCCTGGAGTAATGGCATCAATGGAATCAACTTGGTGTTGCCAGGCTCTCAAACAAGTGAACATGTTAATGCTGATTCTACTCTTCTCACTGTTGTGACTGCTGCTGATAACATCGACTGCATCTTGGCAACTGTAAGTGAAATATTGGGTGGGTAACCACAGCGGTAATAAATCAAGCGAATATTCAGACGACTGTCACAAGCTGTTGTACTCATAAGAATAAATTGCAGTTGGAATACTTTCCAGACTGCGTGTCTCCTGCTGTAACCTGACCGGAGACTGATTAATTACTTGGGATAGACACATCTGATTCTAAGGCTTATCACAACTGGTTTTAATGGAACTAGGACAGGAATGATGCAACAAATGAAAGTTTCACAGGTAATTCCCACATAGTTGACATTTATTTTTTAAGAATGCATGACTTGATGAGGATAAGCGCTTGAATCGCTTCCAGGCAGCTATTGACACTTCATGTTTACAAGCTTTAGATCAAATTAACTGCTTAACAAAAACTAATTTTGGCAACTTGTCTTTAAAAAAGTTAGACGCGTCAGACAGAGATACGCCACAGTAGATTTATGGAAGATTACTTTTCAAACAAAACCCCTCAGGTGAATCAGAACTGAATCAGAACTTCAAAAGCATTTGAGTACCTAATCACAGCTTCAGAGTAAAATATAATTCAAAGGTGTAATATACATTGTTGCAGTGTGTGAGTTCTTGAGATCAAGTCTTGCAGAAACGTTTCGTTCAGCTTTCCTGCAGAGGGTGCAATGCCGCTGCGCTCAGAGTTCAGAGAGTACAGACTTCATGGGAACCTGTTTACTCTTCAGTCCCAGTCACAAGGTTTTTTCTGGTCATGTCGCTGCCTTAAGGCAAGTAAGCACTGAGATGAAGATAAATTGGATTACTCTGATGATGGTTCTTATCTCTCTCTCTGCACCTCAAAAAAAAAAAAATCTCTGGCTGACATCCTTCACAGAAAATGCCCAGAGGATTGATGGTGGTTTATTCTCAGGCTTTAAGTGTCTCCATCACGAGACCACACACCGTAAACCCTCAGAAAAAACAGGAATTAAGCAAGATAAGCAGATAATTAGAAGCGGTTTACTTAAAAATAAATGTCAGAATAATTATACTGTACAAAAGAACTCCCAACTGTGCCATACCGTAGAGATAGTTGTCAGCACTAAATGACAACAAAACATACAATGCACACTATGTTGGCTTGTAAATATATATGAAACAAAACAAAGTGGATAATAACTAAGGTGGCTGAGAACGCTAGACAGCTGTTCCCCTCTCCAAGTTCTGTTTGATTTCTGCTGTGTATTTGCCGTAGAAACGCTCCGCCTTCTTGTTGAACTTGGCATTCCTCTCGTTAATGTAGTCGATGTCTGCGTCGTCGTTGTAGGCCCTGCGCCGGCTGTACTTGGCACGTTTGTCGATCCTGACAATCGTAAAGAAAGGCAACTCAGGAAGAGGATTTTTATAAACCAGCATGGCCACTGTTCATGGCATATCCAATAACAATAATTGGTACAGGCAATAATTTGAGAGCATGTGTTTAAATTTGGCAAAGGAGAGTGGCAATGGAAAACCTAAGACACATATACATACTGTCAATTTGTGAGATCCTACTCTTGATTTACTCTGTCTTCAAAGGATTAGAGTGCGTCACACTCTGGCAACTAAATCCTTGTCTAATGTTCTACAGTTGCATCTCCAATGTAGGCCCGAGACGGTCTCAAATACAGAACAGCTCAAGGAAGGACTCATGACCAAAGCTTAAAAAGATCCAACACATCAAAGGCAAAACTTAGAAGCACAGTAAAGTAAAGGCTGTGCTGAACCCACTTTGCCTGCAACTTTATTCAAACAAGGATAAACGAACAGACCAAAAGTACAGGTTGTTCGAGGAACACTTCATTTTAAACACATTTCGGTTCGAACTGGCCGCTTTCATTTAACCTGTAGTGGACCAGTTATATATGCTGCCTCACTATGTCTTTTAAGAAACAATGACCTTGATGCATCAAAACTTATACCCTGGAGTTGATTTTTCTAAAATTAGACAGGCTGGTTCAGACGCAGACAGTCTCATGGCCAACACTTACTGCATCTCCACACTATGTTTGTGGTGTGCCAGTGTTGCAAAAGGTCTGTCAATCAGAGAGATACATTAAATCATCAAAACTAATAACTAAAAATATTGAGGTAAAACACTGTTGAATACCACTCTTTTTGTTAAAGGGTTTCGTAATAGATTAAATTATACCAAAAACCTTTTTACAGTGTTTAATTTTATGCCTAATATTCCAGTACACGGAAGGTGCAACACAGCTTTAGTACCACGGTTGACCAATGAAATCTCCCCAGTTAGAATGGATCTTAATGGGCAAGAAAACTTTGATGCATCTCTGCTCAGTGGGACTTACTGTTTCTCAACATCCTCCACCATGCGGTCAATGCCCTCCTTTGTGGGAGTATGGGTTCCGTATATCAGGCTATTAGTCGTGGGGTAGAAGTCCTCACCGCTGTAGTGCATCAGAAAACAGTTAGAAATGCATAACTAAAGATAATCAACATTTTGACACTTTAATTGTCTTCTCTATTCCATCACATTAATTATGAATGTCATCATATGGCATCAGGTCAAATTGTGACAATACGTTCTTTGCGTTTCTACATATGACGGCATTTAGAGGGTATAACCCCCCCAGGCGCTAAATTCTTGACCGTAGCATGCATGTGTATCAGTTTTACACTTTAAAGCCTTTAAATTATTTCTGGATTGTGAAGTTGCAGCAAAATGACCCCCAGGGCAAAATAGGGGCTGCATGACAGAACATATAATAAATGCTTCATGAACATGTGATAGGTGAATTCTGGTCTGTTAACATCAAATTGTTAAAATTCATTCTCTTCTATTTGATATTTACAGCTATGGTCTCAATTTAGGCATGTGTTCATGGATCTACTTTACAGCCATTAAGTAGAATTTAGACATTTTGTCATACCAGAGGACATGCATTTTCAATGGTTACTCTTGGTAACGATTTAAAACATTTAAAAAAAAAAAAGATGATGGGACAGAGGCCTGGCTCACCTTTCTTCCCTTTGCTTCTCGTAGCTTTCCATGTCGGGTCTGATTTGCTTGGTGAGTCTCTGGTATTGCCGGAACTGAGCTTCTGCATAACCTGTAGTGTTTTTTTGTTTTTTTTTTTAAACAGGGGGAGAGAAGAAAAATTTAATTAGTGGAACAAACAACGAGCAGGCACAAGGCTCAGAAACACAACCTGTGGCTAGTTAAGGAGGTCTACAGAGGCACCTCTCCTCCTCCGTTCCTCTCCTGAAGCCCCTCTAGTGATCATTTTCCTCCAGAGGTTTTCATTCAGGGGAAAGGTTTAATACAACATATGGCAGCCATATTCAGGAGACACAGCAAACTTTATTTTTTTTCCTTCAGCAGATTAAATTAGAAGCTGTTTTGAACGATTTGCATCCCGTTCTTACATGCAGCCAGTACTGCTCTTTATTGTGTGACCATGTAAAACTGAACCAGTTCCATCTTGTTTCATAGTCAAAATTTCTTTGTCATACACACCACATGTGGTACATGTGGTGGAACAAAATTGTGTACACCAAGTCCCAGTTACATCCAACAAAAGTATAAAATGTGAAAGAAAAACAGTAATAAGATCTAAGATATAAACTAAGAAAAACTTGAAACTAAAAATATGCTAAGCACTAGTAGTACAAAAACAATACGCCGAACAGCAGCACGAACATGAGTCTGTGAGCAGATGAGTACGAATGAACACAGCAGCATGAAATATATCAGCAGCATGAAATATATCAGCAGCATGAGCTCAGCAGCAGCACATAACAATCAAGTAGCATTATAGTGATTTTTTTTTTCACACAGTGATTATTATCCTGGTTAGGGATTCATGAGTCTAACAGCCTCTATGTTTCATTTCTATGTCTATAGAAGTATATAGTATAGTTCTATGTCTAGTTCTATGTTAAAATTAAGAAAGTTCTCAATTATGTGCTGGAAAATAACAAAATTAACAGAATCAGTGCAATACATTTCTACAACAGTCATCTGTATAGAAGTACTGTTCTCTCAGCGAATAGACCAGAGTTTGTGGCGTGAGAAGGCTGCCTATATCCAAAATAAAACCGCTTGATGTAACTGCAGATTGCTTTATTATTACTACCTGATACAACTGACAACTATTTTAGTGTGTGAAACAATGTTTAGTAATAAAGTTAGATGCTAAAGCTCTTTGGGGGACAGAGAAATGTTCCATCAGATTAGATCTTTATCAGCTGAAGCTAAACAAGACTGCCGTCAGTTGTCTGTACTTCAAACTAAAGTGAATCACACAGTAAATAATTTATTAAATTGAATATGTGGGTGGTGACTTTTGTAATCAGGGAATGGCATCCTTGTGGTTTCTGAGTGCACGCTGGGCTGGAAGGAACATGCATGTGAATCTCTTTTAAAGTAAATTCAGTGAATGCTTTTTTTTTTCTCATACAAGCCTGATTCATTCAAGTAAAACAAACAATAAAACTCCATGTTTTTTATTTTAAGTTTTATTTTGCTTCAGGAGTTTGGGGTATTTCTGAAAACACTGACAAAACTATGCGATTACTAAAAAAATAAAAGTTTTGGAAAGCTGTTTAGAAAAGTTGTATTGGGGTTATAATTGCATCATAAACATATACCGTACATTTTTCGAAGTTTGTATTGATTTGACAATTTCAAAATACAGTACCAGTATCAAGTTTCTGTTAAGCACATTCTGCTCCTTTTACTCATTCAGTTATAAACTGACAAAATGGGTGAGCTCAAAAAGTGAAATACTTTTAAAGAACTGCCAACTTTAGATGATGGTGAACAATTTAGAAATTCAATAGTAGAAATGCAGTCAAGTGGGAAATTTGAGTACCACACCATTCAACAGAATAAAAAACTCCAACGGTCACATTAAATTATTTTCGGATACATCCAGACATTTTCATGACAACGACAAAGGGAAACTGTGACATGATTTTTTTGTCATTTACACATTTTGACCATCATACCAGCATCTGTGGGAAAAAAAAATCACTATAATGCCACTTGGTTGTTGACTGCTAACTATCCATGATGCTGATTTCATGTTGCTGTGTTCATTCATCCTCATCTGCTCAGACTCATGTTTGTGCTGCTGCTGTTTGGCACATTGTTTTGTACTATTAGTGCTTAGTGTATTCTTAGTTTAGCTTATTTCTTAGTTCATATCTTGGATCTTATTACTGTTTTTCTTTACAATTTGTATTTTTGTTGGATGTAACTGGGACCCTGTGAACATAGTTTCATTCCACCTCAAGTACCACATATGATGTGAATGACAGCAAAGACACCTTGACCTTGAGAACTGAAAGAACAAATGATCCTTCATAGCCCCCTCATTAAAATGCTTAGCACCTGCAGATAAACATCCTCTGGAGCCACCACTGAGGAAATGGAACAGAGAGCCCTGGACTCTTTCAAGGGAACAACACCGAGCCACTGGTACTGACATGAGGACGGCATTTGGTCAAACCCCACACTAGAGAGAAAGTTCAGCAGAAACATGACCTCTGTGGACAACATCAAGTTCACCTGAGAAAACGACAACCAGCTGCCTTTACTGAAAGTGATGGAGGTTTACAGGAAACCTGCTCACATGGACCAGAACCTTCTGTTGGACTCACCACCCACTGGAACACCAACTTTCTGTCATCAGAACTTTACTCCACTGGGTGTCCCCACAAAGACAGAAGGAACAGAAGCAGATCAAAGAAGCTCTCCAAACCTGTGGAGATCCTAACTGGACCTTCAATCAGCAACCAACAAACACTGCAGACCAGAGAGAAGAGCAAACATCAGCCCAGATGTTGCTGGATGCATGGATACAGAGCTGCTCGTCAGAACCAGACTCAGCGGTCCACCTACATCTCAAGGATAAGGGGCACTCTGCTGAGGACCAGCAGGTCCAGATGTTGGACAGAGAGGACTGATGTTTGAGAGGGAGGTGAAGGAAGATATTTAGGTCGAACAAGGAAAAAAAAAACTTAAAACAGAGGAGGAGGTCTCAGGTTTCAACTTTCAAACACTTACAGCAGCTTTAGACCTGTTTCCAGGTCAGCTCCGGTCCAGTCCACACCTTCATGCAGGTGACCCAAACATCTGTCTGAGAGCCAGACAAAGATCCTGACGAGCCTCCACTGTGAGGACCACATCAAAACAACCATCAACATCAACAAGGACCCTCATCAGTACGCATACTGCGAGGACTGATCAACAGAGGATGTCATCTCCTCTGATCTGTTTCATGTTGCTGCTGATCTGTTCCATGTTGCTGCTGCTGATCTATTTCGTGTTGCTGCTTATCTGTTTCGTATTGCTGCTGATCTGTTCCGTGTTGCTGCTGATCTTTTCTGTGTTGCTGCTGATCTGTTTCATGTTGCTGCTGATCTGTTTCATGTTGCTGATCTGTTTCATGTTGCTGCTGATCTGT